>JARJDV010010302.1:0-530000 GCA_030264675.1 Anaulacaspis nigra
TACATATTTTTGTGTAAGTTGTAAGCAAAAGTTTAATTTCAAATTAAGATTTGAACCAATTTTGTTGCCTTAGAAAATTGCGCATAGCAAAATCTATCAATAAGGGGGCACCTGGTTGTTTTACAGAGCAAATCTCAAATTAATTTGTTTTACTCAATTCTTATTGATATGTATTACATATCAATACATATTTGACTTATACAGTGTGTAAATGATTTATCAACATTACCCTCATTACAAACATGGCATCTTGCCTATGCAATGGAATAGAATAGCATAATACACAGCACACAGAATTTCATTTGAATAAAGTAATCCCTTTCTGAAATTACGTTTTTGTACAAAACGACCGCTGGTGAAATCATTACTTGTGAATGAACATTTTTCTATTAATATAACACAAATAAATTAACTAGTAACCCCGCAGTCCGTTATAAATCTTATTGTTGGAACTTTGGTTGAGGATCTCTTTAAGGGCTTTCTTTTGTTCTTCACTGAACTCCTGCTTGGGGAATTCAACGTCAAATGTAATATATAATGTGCCCTGTAAATTGTTATTATCATAATTTGGCATTCCTTCGCCTTTCTTGCGAATACGTGCGCCTGGCCAAGTCACTTTATCTCTACTAATTGACACCATGTGGCCATCTAAATGTTTCAGTTCAAGATCAAAACCATTGAGCGCATCCTAAGAAACAAACACATTACATAAAACATTGAAGTACATTTATATAACAAACTCACTTGGAGAGTAATTGTAATATTAGTGTATAAATCATCCCCCTTGCGCTCAAATATTGCATGTGGTTGTGTTTTAACCTTAAGTATCAAGTCACCAGGATCACCATCAAGATGTGGCTCTCCTTCAGCAGTAAAACGTGTTTCCTGACCATCAACCATACCTGGTTCAATTTCCATTTCTAAGGTGCGCTCTTCATTGACTAGTTTTACATTGGGACATTCATCACAGACAGTTTGTTGAATCATTTGGAACCGCCCAGGGCCCAAGTTTCTTGTTACCATCTCTTGTCTACAATTGCATTTTCTTGTGCCTTTTGCTGCTTTCATCACTGGTTTAAACCGTGTTATTTCAACAAAAGTACCACTATATAGGTCTTCCAAGCTGACCATTACATCCATTACAATATTTGCACCTTTTGGAGTTTCATGTTGCTGGTTCTCATTGCCAAAGTGGAAGCCAAAATCTCCAAAGAAACTGGCAAATGGATCAAAGTTATTATCCATCATGCCGTCTTTCTGAAGGCAGTCCTCACCACAGCGATCATACTTTTTGCGTTTGTCTTCATCAGACAGTACCTATATAAATGGTGTATAGAACATAAATATTTTATGCTTACAATCATACCTCATATGCAGCTCCAAGATCTTGAAATTTTCTTGAGGCGTCGGGGTCATCCTTATTTTTGTCAGGATGCAATTCTTTAGCTTGTCGTCGATAAGCCTTTTTAATTTCATGTAATGTGGCAGATTTTGATACGCCAAGTATCTTATAAAAATCCCGGCCTGCTGACACTAATGCAATATACGTAAACAGCAGATGAACTGCGAATAAAAGAGATAAATTCGCAATGTTCATTGTGTGGATGATATGCACAGCAGTTTCACAGAAGAAACATCACAAATAACTGCAAATAACGATGAGATACTAGATTACTTCGAGTGATTAAGTGAGGTTGGTTTTACCAGGCTTTTGACGTTTGACAACACATCACAACACGTTCTAGACACGCATGATAGGAAGGATGTGGATTGCTGCTATTGGTCAATTTTTATTTCCATAGATAGGCAACAATTTAATCGTTATATTTAAATATTAGTTTCGCAACTTAGATATTTACATATTTTCCATTTCTTTTGCAGGTTCTTTTCATAAAATAATTTTTTAGTGTTTAAACAATATTATAACGCAATGAATATTCGAAGATGAAAACTTTCATGTAATATTAATTTTGAACAAATGGCTATAACGATTTGACTTGAACATTATGAAATAATTTTTCGTATTCCTCTGAATTAAGTATTTTGTCTCAAATATACTTTATATTACTTATTATTGAGATGATATCGGCTGTATAACCACCCTCGCGAGTAGTTAGCCGATGACCAAAATATAATGTTCATTTAAGTGTGCTAGGAAAATCTAATTTGTTATTTTATGTTGTTACAATTTATCAACTTGACAAGTAAACGAATATTTTTAAGTATATTCACTTCTCTTGATTGATATATCGTTATGGATCGAAATAAAGACGATGAAGAATCCATACAACAAGGATCTCGTATTTTTACAAATCGAAGGTAAATGAATTATTCATTATTATTTGCATTGTAAACACCTTTATCTTTTAGAAATTTTAGAGTGTTAATGATAACACATTCTAAATTATTTGAACGAGTTATGATTTATTGCATTGTCATTCATATTCACGTAGTATTAATCATGTTTACTAATCACAAAGTTGTTAGTAATTTTCATGCTGATATATTGCATTATGGATTCGAAACTATTTATTTTATATACATTGGCATGCATATTATTCATAGGTATGAAATTTACGCGTTTCTCAATGAAATATTAATCTAATTTTTTTAGAAATTGGTCGATTCATGCGCATGACTATTGTAACAATGCAATTCCATTTATATTGATTTCTTTAGGTACGATTACTTTGTTTCCAATTTACGAAGTCTATGCATTCCTTATCGTATTAGATCAACATTTACCAGTTGAGCATATGATGCGTTTGAAAGTGATTATACGTTTGCTACATATTATGGAGTATTTTACCAGACGCAGACATGAATGCGGCACGAATCGCACGCTCATACTATTTTCACAAAGCATTACAGTGATAAGTTTGTACACATGCATAGCATCGAGCATTTTGCAAATATTAGGCTGCTATAACTGTGAGCTGGATAACTGGACAACGCATCTTAAAGATGCCTACTATGATCCAAAAAATCTTATTCATCGAATCTTTTTCCCAGTATTCGTAACGGGTGGCGTTTTGCTGGGGAATTATAGCGATACAATAATGGCGGAAACAATGTACGAGAATTTATTAATCTTAACAATAATGCTGTCTGGAATTATTTTGAGATCAAATTTTTTAATGGCACAATTGATAAATCATTATATAACAATGTATCGGCAAAGAAGTTCATATACCCGACGTTTATATAAGATTTATAACTTTATTGCTTCGAATGATTTGAGCAAGGAGATTCAAAATGAAATACGAGAATATTATAATATTCTCTGGACCAATCGCCGAGGTATTTTCGCTGTAAATACTTCTTTCTTAAAATTGCTTCCTCCTTCAATCCAGGTAACATTTTATTTTTACACAGAATAAACAGAATAATTGTGCTGTTTTTCTCTTAGTACGAAATACAATTGGATCTTTGTTGGGACGTGGTGGCGCACTCGCATTTCTTTCGCGAGCAACCGATGAGTGTTAAACGACAGATTGCAATGTTGACAAAGTGTCATTTTATGCTAAAAGGAGATACGGTTTACGATTGCGGTGATTTCAAGAATAAATTAATATACATCGTCTCAGGAGTGGTGCAACTTCTCTCCGACGAGGATGATGAAAGTCCAATTGTTTCATTATCTTCTGGAACGATAATTAGCGAAATTGGTTGTTTAATTTTGACCAAGAGCGAATCGAAACTGCGCTGCGCTACGTATTGTGAATTTCGCGTTCTACACATGACCGAACTCTATCGGGGTATGCGATATAATCGGGCGGATGTGCGAAAGTTTCAAGCGATCTTTCAAAATCGTATTACATTGGCAAAAAGATTGCAAAGTTTACAAAAATCCATATCTCATAAATCTATTTCGCGGCCGATTCAACGCGTGAAAATTCAATGGCATGGAATAGCGATAAATCAACCCATTACAAATCGTGCTCATACCTCGATGCATTTAGATTTGCTTGCTTTGAGTGATGAAATGGGATTGAAAGTGCGTTAATTTAATTCATGCTCTAAGATTACATTTAATTTCTAACGTTGTAGGTGGAAGTTATTTGTTTGACATCAAAGTTTCCGTTGATTATGGATCCGAATTCGTCTTTTCATAACTTTTGTGATATCATTGTATTGATTTCTACATTGATTGCATCGCTTATTATACCGTATTGCGCTGCATTTGAGCGCGCACTTACAACGGAAATGCGCACCTTTCTGATGTTTTTAGATTTCATTTATTGGCTTGATATTTACATCCAATTGACAACTGCTATTAAAGAGGATGACTTCATCATCGTTAAATTCAGAGATATCCTGATAAAACGTGCAAAACAAGTTAGATTTCTGATCGATGTTGCTGCCGGTATTCCATTGGATTACGTATTTTGGGCAAAGGGTTCCGATGCGCATGCATATATTTTGCTTAAAACACCGCGCGTAATTAAAATCTATAAATGCATTGGATTGGTTAGAAAATTTGAGAAGCAAATGTTAAATATGAACGTTAGTCTTGAACTAATCATTAAGTACTATTGCATGTGGATAATTGGTGCGTACTTTTACACGTGCATATTATACATAACAAGTTGCTTTCACGCAACCTGCATTGCAATTAGTAAGTTTATAAAGGTAGGCATTATTAATGCAATTAATTATCCTGCCTTTAGGCTGGTATCCATATTTTATTGAATTGGCATATGATAATAATCCTGTTCTGGCACCGTTTCAATATTCACTGCTAGCAGTTATTAATGTGCTAGCAGGAGGAAGTCGTTTAGTTTATACACATATGGTAACCGACGGAATTCTTACACTCGTGATTGTAATTTGCGGCTATTATTTATATGGATTTTGTATATCTGAAATCGCTGCAATTAAATATTGGAATCTGCATGAGTCTGTCTCGTACAACATCTTCATAACTACGGTTACCGTGTACATGCGATTGAATAAGATTGAAACTCAATTTGTCAATCGCATGATCGACTTGCTCAACTTTCGATGGCGCTTGACGAATGGTCTCTACGTTCGGAGTGCTACCGAACTCTTTAATGAACTCCCTTGGAAATTGCAGGATCGAGTGCGTGAAGAAATGATTGGAAAATTTCTGGAAATGGTGCCACTATTTCAAAATATGAATGACGAAAATCGCAGACATGTTATACAGATGGCACAGTTAATTTCCTACTCCGCTGGTGCCTTTATCACGATACAAGATGATATCGTCAGAAATATTTACATTATTCGACGTGGGTATTGTCGCATAATATCGCGGCTCGTTGCTGACGAAGAACGCAAGACGCATATAAAGTATATTACGACTGGCGCTTGTTTTCCTGTGATTGAAGTCATTCATGGAATGCCAAATTTTGTTACCGTAATTGCGGAAACTGCAGTCGACGCTGTTGTTATACCATATACTAATTTTATGCATGTCGCGCGTACCAACAGAGCGTATTACAGGATATTGAAAAATACGATGCGCTGGCATCGGCAGTACAATAAATTAGAATTAAGTAGAACATTGAACGAACAGGAATTCGAGTTGCAAAACAAAGTCAATGCTAATAAGCCAAAGTATTTTAAATATGAAATTAATGATCAACTGGTTGAACATGAAGGTTGTTAACTTTCTTCTGAATACGAATAACATAATAACATAATTGTTTTTGCAGCGCCAGTTTATTTCTTCCAACGTACAATTGATCCACATAGCACAACCTACATTATTTATGAAATATTTCGCTGCATTACCATAGTTGTAAAATTTATCATTTTAATGCTGCAGTTTACGATTCTCTTTAACTATCGGTACGTTAAAACATCACTTTTAAGAACTAATTAATTAATGAGTTACTATTCTAGCTATTTCATTTATTATATGCACATCGTATGTGATATTCTTAGTTGGATTGATATTTACATTCGAATGCATGTTCAATATCATACTGAAACCGGAATACTTGTCACCTATTATAAATCGACAACGCGTTATTACATGGAGCATTCATTTGTGCTGGATTTTTATGCATCGTGCCTTTTTAGCACGCTGTCCATCGATACGATCATCTCGATTGAGAGTGCTGCAGTGATTAAACAAATAATTTTACTACTGTCTAGACCATTTCAGCTCTATCGCATTTTCTATGGTTTATCGTATCTATTCGTTGAAAAAAAATGGGTATCGGAAGTGAATGCTACGCGCATTCTATACATATTTGCAATATGTGTAATCACACCACTGCTTGGAAATTTAATTATGCTGAGTGTTTGCGATGTTGACTGGGATCTACTGAGATGTCCACTTGAGGGCTGGCAAGGTGGAACTATTAGAAACATCTCAAATTATAATGCCGCTATTTTGTACACTTATCTGTCCCTTTTATATTTAACGGGAACACCAAAAAATAATTACGCACCGGAGAGTACATCCACTTTCATACTGTATATAGTTTTCACCATTATGTCTCTTGTATTTATTTGGCTAATCATGTCCAATTTGATAAGCACCGAAGTATGTTAATGAATAATTTCAAGGTGATTTGATTTAAAAGTTTTTCGTAGCTGCATGGTGAATATAAATCGTATCAGTTGCAAAACAATCGATTCAACTTTAAAAGATTCGGACAAATTGAATCAGTAAGTAACGTCTTGGTGAGTCGGTTGCTTAAATTGGATGAATATCTCACACGCGATACGAAGAGTAGTGCAATAATTGATGCACAAAAGCATTTAACACCGCATTTATTCAGAGAGCTCGCTTTTATATCGTATGAAGATCCAATGAATAGATGTCAATTATTCTATGACGCACCTGAACAATCGAAACGAAGTCTTGCATTTAGCGTACGCTAAATACGTCGTATTAAAAAGCACGTATTTGATTCTCGTACTTTTGTTGCAGTTCAGAAAGTGTTACTTCATGAAGGATGATGCGGTGATTCGCACTAATGACATAAACTCTGATATATTCATTGTAAAGAGCGGTCGCGTTGCAATTACAATTGCTGGAATGAGGATGACCGAGCTGGGATGCGGTGGGATGTTTGGTTGTTTTGCATCCTTAGGACGAACGCGTCAGACAATCAATGCAATAGTTATGATGCATACGGAAATAATGGCGATATCCACGATCGATTGCATTCGAAATATTCGAACTATAGACAACATACGTAAACGTATGAGACAATATATTAGACGCAATGCGGAATACGTTGAGGAAGTGACGAAGAGTGATCAAGAAATTGTTGCTACCGTCGTTCAAGATGTGAACCGTTTTTGGCGAATTTACAATAGTATCAATCGTGCGTTGGATCGCCATCGTCCACGTATTTTAATATTTGAATACATAATGAATGTGCATGTGTGTTCTTTGAATACCATGTTTATCCTGCTTTACCATTTGGTTACTATTCATGAGGATGGAGGATGGTTATATCTTTTAATGTAGGTTATCATCCTTTTTCAGTAAGTGTTTGTTATAATATCACCCATTGTTTTAGTCTGTACCTTTTGGATATATTGTTTTTCGTGAAAATGTTCATCAATTGTACATTTTCCTACGTCGATCAAAAATTCGGACTGTTAGTCACTGATGGCAAAAAAATAATTATACGTTATTTGAAAAACGATTTTACATTGGACGTAATCAGCACATTAATGTTTGAATTATGGTTTGGTCACTTCTTCAAAAAGCAATTTCATAGAGCGTAAGTTGATGGATTTTTAAAGATTTGAAGATCTATAAATTAGCACATTTATTTCAGATTGCTTAGTAGTAATCGAATTTTGCGCGTTTTATGTCTTATACGTTATTACAACGCAGCACGTCGTCAAAACAAATTAACGCATCATTTGCGTTGGACATTCCTCATCTACATCATTCCGCTGTATATAATATTTGCAACAAATGTTTGGAGCTTTGTCGCATGCCCGGGCATTTGTTTGTATCGCGAATTCATTTCCTATCGAAGTGAATTGTACATCTATCGCGTTTCGTACGTTTTATCGTACATGAGTTCATATAGTTATGTGCTAAGCTGTTTTGCCGGTAATGGCATGCAAGATATGAAACCAATTACGATTAATGAAGTTATTGTGACGATCGCAATAATCCTAACATCGCTATACATGAAGACCTGTGTTACAGGTCGTTATGCCTTTATACAGCAAATTGATAATTACAATTACGGGCAGTATACGTATAATTTGAACGAATTGCAGCAGTACCTTGAAATTTTACGCTTGTCTCCTGCAATTTTAAAGAAAAGTTTAAATTATTATCATTTTCTATGGACACTGCAGAATGGTGAACAATGGCCGGCGTTGATGCAGCAAACTAATCGATATATTCGTGAAGATATCATGCTGGATATGTTTAGTTCGATGTTAACAAAGCACTTGATATTTCAGAATTGTCATCAAGACTTTATTCGACAACTTGTTGTGCATATGAGGCGATATGTCTACCCAAGCTCGATGATCATTGTCGAAGAACGTGTAATTGATGGTATGCTGTATTTTATTCAATCTGGCGAGGTAACAGTCACACACGGTTCCAAACTTATTGATACGTTAACAAGGGACCAGTCTTTTGGTGAATTATCAGGATTAACTATGGCGCCACATGAGTACACGTATATTGCAAATACTTTGGTCGTTGTTTTATCACTGAATATTACCGATTGGAGATACTTGTTAGAATTTTATCCAGCAACTTTAGAGGAAATCAGAAATAGTTTAAAGAAAAACTTCGATGCATTATTTACCAATGATCTTTGAATGGCCGAATTTCAATTAATTTGTAGCATTAAATGTTTTTATTTGCAACAGAATAGAACCTAATGAATAATATTAAGTTTGAAAATAAATCTATTTTATGTTAAACTAGCGGCCGACTCCCGCGTTGCACGGGTATGGCCCGCACGCGTTAAATTTGGAGTATTAAATGAAATAAAAACGAAAGATACCTAAAACCCTTCCTCTTTAAACTCTTATATTAAAAAAAAACCGCATCAAAATCCGTTGCGTAGTTTTAAAGATCTAAGCAGTCAAGGGGTTAGAAAAAGCGACTTTATTTTGTACTATGTCATGATGATAATTCTTGTTCTAAAGTTTCTTGAAACAGTTTCAAACTAACTTAAATCCAAGATTGCCCTCTATTATTTGTATAAGAAACTAAATCTTTGTAAGTGTAGTAGTTCCTCCGTAAGCTGGTGACGACCCTTGTATTACGTAAAAACAAAATATTGTTAAATTAAAGTCGCAATAATGGTAAGCATGGTAACATTGATATAGTGGTAAGATCCATTGTGGCGAATTTTTAGATTCTGGGGCGTGCTCTTTCGCTAACTCCAAATCAAGGTACTGCAGTGGTTAATAACCTCAAACATTTGGCTGGAAGTTTTGGTGTTGTCAAAAGAAATGAAGCAACAAAAGCAGCAACAGCTCCTACAGCGGTGTCTTCTGTTCCTGAAGGAAAATACAAACCATATTCACCTTTTCAAAAGACCAGTAACATGGCAGAATACTCCTTAGCTCGTTTGGATGACTTATTGAATTGGGGTAGGAAGTGTTCCATTTGGCCTCTTACTTTTGGTTTGGCTTGTTGTGCTGTGGAAATGATGCACATAGCAGCTCCTAGATATGATATGGACAGGTTTGTAATAAAGGATATTGGGTGTTTCTAGAAATATAAATATTTTAACTTTTAGATATGGTGTTGTCTTTCGTGCATCACCTCGCCAAGCAGATGTAATTATTATTGCTGGGACTTTAACAAATAAAATGGCTCCAGCTCTTAGGAAGGTATATGATTTAATGCCAGAACCTAGGTGGGTCATTTCAATGGGTTCATGTGCTAATGGTGGAGGCTATTACCACTATTCTTATGCTGTTGTGAGGTATGATTTAATAATAATTTAAAATGAAATTGTTTAAAATTATTTATAATTTGAATAGGGGCTGTGACAGAATTATACCTGTTGATATTTATGTACCTGGATGTCCTCCAACTGCAGAAGCATTATTATATGGTGTATTACAATTACAAAAGAAAGTAAAAAGAATGAATGCACTACAAATGTGGTACAGAAAGTAATAAAACTGTTTAGTGAAACAATTCGAATTATTTAAAACTATAATAGCGTAATAATAATAAATTAAATATTATCTATCCATATGCACTCAATTCACTTGATTTGAAATTGAACAATAATTGTTCAATTATTTATATAAATAAAATAGGGATCTTATAAAAATAAAATATGTGTATTTGTTACCATATATAATAGTTCGGAATTCTATAATATTTATTCTAATTTCATTTTTCAATTTCTTTATTTTCACAACCATTTTTATGAAATTGCAGTCATGTTAGAAATGTAAATTTTTTAATTTAAAATAAAAATGTTAGTCTATAACGAGCTTTATTCAACGATTAAATTCTATTCAAAGCCTGCGAGCAAGTTTGCCGTAGCTGTCGTTTAGCGCAAGGGCTTCAATTCGTTGCTTAGGCGGTCACAAGTTGGACTCCATCTAACCTGGACCTGCCTGGGAGAAGTTACTCCTACTTCCGATTTTTAGGTAGTATATTTGTTATAATTTAATTAATATATCGAAAATATATTTTGCCTCGGATGAACTCACGGAATTAGATTTGCAAAATTAGTAGCCTATAGCATTGACTATTAAATTATGAAGATCGTGACGTCATAAACTTGAATGTTAAAGAACTTTATGATTAAATATGTAAAACTAACCGACCCTTCCCGGCCGTAAATATCAAATGTCTAGAAGTCAAATAAGAATCGTGGCGGTAATCAGCTGACTTATGTGAGATCCCTTCCAACAGGGTTGGAATATAAGAATTATTTATGATATGATATCTAAACATATTTATTATTCCATACATACAATACATTCGTATTAATTTTCCTCTAACGAAGTAAATTGGTTTCTATTATTTTTTTACTTATCTTTTTAAGTCTCAATAACCAATATAACGAAATACATCTTTGACGAACAAACATGAAGACTCAATATAAATAGAGCTAGTCAGACAGCAACATAAAATGCGATCACATTCCGTCTATCATTCCTTGGCATACTGTCTCTATAAAATACAAACAGTAGGACCTAATCAACTGTCTCATACGTATAGAATCAATGAACTTAATTAGAACTTCAGAATGTTATTTTCTGCTTGTTGAGGCGCTCTGTATCTGTGTTTCTAGTACCATCGACTCGACGCCTGATTACTTCTGACATTCATTGGTTGACTACTTTGCAATTAGCAATGAATAAAGTCACTTTATAACGACAACCCAGAATGGAGGTGCGCTTAATAAAATCTGATCCAGCAGCTACATGGGGATTTCGTCTAACTGGGGGTGCAAATTTTGAAGTACCCCTTACTACAATCAAGGTAATCAACCAATTGAAAAGACTAACTACAAATTTTAAACGTTTTATACATTTCTTTTTCAGGTCAATGAAAATAGCATTGCTGAGAAGTGCGGGTTAAAAGTAGGCGACATCATTGTTAAAATCAACGATGACGATGTTACTCAGTTTACGCACGCACAAGCACATGATAAAATTATCCAATCGGAAGGAAATTTAATCTTTACCGTTGTCAGGTTCAAGTAATTTGTCTTGAAATATGAAACACTTTGCAATTATAATATTTTAGGGGTGAACTCTCAGATCAACTGCAAAATATCATTCAAGAAGAAGAAAGTAATGAAGAAATCCACAATATTTTAGAAGGTACTATACCAATTGATTACCCAGAAAAAACAATTGATGACTTAATTAAAGACCAAGAGAATTCGATTAATGAACAACTTTTGCTTCATCATGATTTAAATTTGACAGATGAGGAAATACACAATATTATTAGTTCTGAAATTGTTACAAAGAAGGAAAAATACACGAAGGAGTCAACAATCCTGGAATCCAAGCAGATGAAAGAGAGCGACAAGAATGCAATCAACGAGTCTATAACCGAATTTAGAAATAAACAACTTTCTAAGGAAGAAGTGCAAGTAATGCAATCTGAAGTGATTAAAGAAATCAATAATAATATCAATCAAGCCAATGCGGAACCAGTTCGTGTGTGGTCAACATTCTTACAGAAGCCGCAAAGACCGGTACCAAAAACTGAACCTAAATACCAAGTGCAACAAGTAACTATTTAAAAATATATTATTAAATAGCATTGTAAGGATAATTTTTAGAGTACGTATAAAGTTAAGATCAGAACAAAAAAGGATCTGGAAGCAGAAAGAGAATTTAAACGAGCGCAGGAAGAAGCAGAATTATTAAGACAACAACAAATTGCCGAGAAAGAACTTAAAAAACTTGAGGAAGAAATGCAAGTGGCTGAAGTTGAAGAAGAATCTGAATCGGAGAGCGAATCGTATTTCACGTTCTCTTCTGATGACCATACTGAAACTACGATCACTTTTACACCAACCGAAGAGCCCACACTATCGTGTAAGTTTTATAAATACACAAATAATTTATTTTATATTTTGAATTAGTTACAGAAAGTTTAAGCTCATTGGAAGTAAAATTGGAAAATGTCAAGGCACAATTGGGGGTTTTTAATATTGAACTTGTACCAGAATCCCTTCAAAAGACTCTAAGTAAAATTGCAGCGCAATTGGAACATATTGTAAGGGTAGTAAAACCGGCTATTGATCATTGCGATAAGAAAGAAGATGTTACCGAAAATGATGTGAGCGACGAGGAATTGCAAGTATGTTAAATAAAGTGCATTCACTAACTAAATCTTGGCAAGGATAACTATGTACTACAATTGAATGCTTTTCAGGACGACGATCAGAGAGAGCAAGCTGCTCTGCAAGCGCCTGACGAACCTTCGCACGAAGGTGGGTTGATTATTTTTATCAAGCTTTTCTTGCTAGTGTAACTCACTCAGTATTTGATAAACTCTTGTTTCGCGAAGTGCGGTAATCTCTAATCATAGAATGTACTAATTGAGAAACTCATAGTTAAAGTAACAGTCATGGGAGATTCACAAGCAACGCCGGAAAATGCCGATTTTACATTATCCTTGAGTGATAACGCGGCGGACGTAGCGGAATGCGACCGTACCGAATTTGATGTAACCGAGATGCACGATGAAGAAGAAGAACCCCCCAAGGAAGAGGAGCCACGTAAAGATGATGGAAAGACCAGCAAAAAGGAAAAGGTGCGTTGTATATTTTTGAATTTCATCCAAAAGTTAATGATGATTACAAAAGACCGTCGGTTGCATTGTGCCAAAACGCGTGCCATGAATGTGCATACAGTTTGAAAATAAACAAAACATTTACACGCGTCCCGCTGTTTATCATTGTCATCGCGTGGCATTGCAGTCGTATAAAAGGCTGAAATAGTTTGTTTGTTTCATTTGAAGTGCAAAAGTCGTAGGTCGCGCTAGTAATTTTATTCGGTTGATTAACTTGCTCTTAAGCTCTTCTGAACATCGAGTGGAAATCAAAGAGGACTTGTTTTATAGGGGATGGAAACAAACGGTCCGCTAACGCCTCTCGAACGGCCAATTATCCTTCCGGGCGGACGGAAATGGTGCGCGCCGGATGACGCCGTACGTGCGGTGCGCCATCCTAGTCTAACCGACGAGAAAATCGATCAGACAATTAGCACTTACTATGAAGTGATATCCGGGAAAACGATAGGGTACGTACCAAATGTTTGACAAGAGAATTGATGTTGCGTTTTCTCTTCTTTTTCCAGGTCGAACATTGGAATCAGATCTGGCCATGGACCCGGGTCACTCAACCGATCTATAGGTATTGTAACTTTGCGCCACTGTTCGTCAAACACAATATTAATTAAAAATAAAATAATGCAACGCGTTCTTAAACTTCCCAAATGATTTGTATTCCTTTTATTCTCTTGATCACGTAATAATAGCATGTGCAAAATGATAAGTCACTTTCCAGGGAATCGAATTGTTGCCTCGTGCCGAGCAAAATGGTCAAGTCGAATAAGTAAGCTTAAAATACGTTCAAGTTTGTTATTTACTAAACTATCCACTAATTGATCCATATTATACACACACTCATTATAATTTATTAATTATATTCTCGCTCATTAACTTTGCTACCAAATACGGAAGAATAAGGTAATTTTTGATCATTAAGTGTGCAAATTCAAGGATTATTACTTCGTAAGAAACTTTAAAAAGTATTCATCGCATATTTCAGGATTAATTTTCTAAAGTACCAGCCAACGCCAAAAAATTTGGATCATTTAAAAAATTCGGAAGTGTATAAAATGGTTCACAATATGGATGAGCAGCCATCCAGGGGAATTTTTACACGACCTGAGAAAGTTGTTTCTGAACAAGATGTCCAGGTAATCACAATTACACCGTGATTAATAAATAATTAATACTTATGCTATTTTATGCTAGTTCTCTTTGCAATCAGAGGTGCATCATACTTAAAATTAAACTGTGGGAAAATTCTATACATCTACTTGAATAATGTTGTGTGTTAATCCTTGTGAATAATATAAATAATTATGAAATAAATCACTGGCCTTATGTTAGATGATACAACTTATTGTATTTATATATTAATAATAGTAAGCATTCTAAATAAATAAATAAATAATATAAACAAAACCTTGCGCGACTCTGTTTACTACACTTATATTTCTTCTCGTCGTTGAAGGTCAAATTACTTAAAACCATAAACATATAGTTTCATCATTACATAACTAGGAAACTGACCATCAATTACTTAAATTACCGCTTATTTTCCTAGATCAATTGTCAGTTGAATTCGTGCCACATTAGAATTGCATATTGCGAGTGTTTGAGTACAGTTCAGAAAAGTTGTTTGAGTACAGTTCAGAAAAGTTTTGCAAAACAACGTGAGTGTTATCAACTTGATACGGAAAATGTGAGTTGACACTATATTTTAAATCTAATGATGATAATTAAAAGCTTATCATTGATTTACTTAGTGATATTATACCTACTTACTTTAATACTTTGCGTAGATAGCAGTGATTCAGTCTAAGTGTTGATCCTTAACTGGATGCAACTATAATGATTGAATATATAATAACGGCATTAATTGGTTTGCCAATTTTGCTAATATTAGCATGGAAATGGTATTTTGGAAAATACGATGCAGAAATATATCCGATTACCGGACCACCAAATTATCCTCTGATAGGGACTATGCATATTTTCAAAAATAAAGGTAATTTACTTTTTAACAACATTTATTTACTATATCAATAAATAAATTATATACATTTAGATGTCTACGAGGCACTCCGTGAAAATGTTCGTAAATTTGGGGGTAACTTTCGCGCCTGTTTGTTGGGTGATGTAGTAATTGTCTCCGCAGATCCTGACTTGATTGAATTTGCGTTAACCAGCAATAAAACTGTTGATAAGGGTGATGGATACAAATATTTCCATAATTGGTTAGGTTTAGGATTGCTGACGAGTGCTGGTGAAAAATGGCGCAAAAGAAGGAAGATGATTACACCTGCTTATCATTTCACAATATTGGAGCAGTTCATTGAGGTATTCGACAAAAATTGCAATGTACTAATTGAAAAACTGCAAAAACAGATTGGAAAGGAAATTGATATTTATCCGTTTATCAATTTGTGTGCTTTGGATATAATTTGCGGTAATAATAGATAATGATATAAAAAGACAATTTTAAAAAACGTAAACTTTTAGAAACTGCTATGGGAACCATTGTTAATGCACAAATGAAATCAAACTCAGAGTTTGTTCAAGCAACAAAAGAAATGAATCGTATTATTATGAATAGAGGCTTTGAAATTTTAAAATCAATTGATGCGACGTATAAATTTACAGCCGATTATAAGAAAGAAATGGAAGCTGTTAAAATCCTTCATCAACACACGACCGATTTAATTGAAGCTCGCCGTGATGAATTGCTTAAAAACGCACAAAACCAAAAAGAAAGTTTGAAGGGTGATGACGACGATGAGTTTATCCCAAAACGGAAGGATAACTTTTTAGATATTTTACTTAAGTCGACAATCGATGGAAAGGGATTAACAAACGAAGAAATTCGAGCGGAAGTTGATACGTTTACATTTGGTGGCCACGATACAAGTACATCAGCTATGAGTTTCGCATTGCATTTAATATCTATGCATCCTGAAGTCCAACAACGTCTGCTTGAAGAACAAAAGATGATATATGGAAATAATGCAAGCACACCTACAAAAATGTCGGATCTAAAAGAAATGAAATATTTGGAAATGGTCATTAAAGAAGCCCTTCGATTATACCCGTCTGCGAGTTTAATTTCAAGAACTGTTGGTGAAGATTGCCATTTCCGTAAGTCAATTTGGATAGTTAAATGAATACCACAAACATGATTTTCATTATAGGAGAAAGTTTCTTACGGAAGGGAACAGAAATAAGCATATTTTCTTATGAATTGCATAGGAATGCTAAAATATTTCCAGAGCCTGATAAATTCATACCTGATCGTTTCTTGCCTGAAAATCAAGCCGGACGTCATCCTTTCGCTTATATTCCTTTCAGTGCTGGAAACAGAAATTGTATTGGACAAAAATTTGCCATGTTGGAGATGAAAACTATCATCAGCAAATTAGTGCGCAACTTTGAAATTCTACCGCTGACGCCTCCACATAAACCGATTGTAACTCCAGGTGTGGTAATTACTTCAAAAAATGGTATTCTGATCAAATTAAATACCCGAAAATATAAATAAAAATATACTTTAGCACTTGTTTGTAAATATATTTGTGCAATTAATATAAGTTGCTTTTTATCGTGGCTATTACATAATGAACTTTGGAACTTTTACTTATTATCACTTGAGTATTTATCATACAGATTTAAATTTATAATTATAAATGTATATATTACAACTAATGTCCATTTAATTCATATACATTACAAGTCATTTATTGAAAACTGACTTGAAATGTCGTTGTTTGTTTTACTTTACATTATTGTGGTGATTTTTATCATCCTAACTTTGTTGTGCATGCTTTACTATAAGTGGAGGGATACTCACATTAAAGGACTTAGTGGACCAACTCCTCTTCCATTCATTGGAATAATACATAAATTTGCAGATACTAAGCGTAAGTGATTTCAAATAAACCATGAATCTACAATATTATCTATTAAATAAAATTTTAGGAGTGTTTGAAAGGCTTTCAGAATTTTGTTATACGTATGGAGCAAATTATCGAGGTTATTTTTTACATGAATTGAATATTATCACTATCGATCCCGTGTTCATTGAGTTTGCCTTAACAAATCTTCACACTATTAACAAAGGAACCATTTATGATTATCTACATAATTGGTTAGGGACTGGTTTATTAACAAGTACCAGTTCAAAATGGCGTCAACGAAGGAAGATGATTACACCGGCTTACCATTTTAAAGTTTTAGACCAGTTTGTAGAAATGTTTGATCGCAATGGGAACATAATGATCGATCGTCTTAAGGACCAAGTGGGGAAGGATCAAACAGACATATTTTCTTACGTTAACTTATGTGCCTTAGATACAATTTGTGGTACTAATATGTTAAATAATTCTTGAAGATTGATCAAATGTAAATTATTTCAGAGACTGCTATGGGAATTCGAATGAATGTCCAGGTGAATGTTGATTCAGAATTTGTTCAAGCTACCAAAGAAATGGTCAGAATTATAATGGAGCGTGGTTTTAAATTACAAAAAGTCTTTAATGCAACATATATATTTACGGAGGATTACAAGAAAGAAAAGAAAGCACTAAAAGTGTTGCATGGATATACAATGAATTTAATTAAATCAAGACGCGAGGTGCTGCTGAAAAAATTTGCGGAAACTCAATGCACAGATGAATTCAATTCTAAACCTAAAGACAATTTTCTGGATTTGTTATTAAAGACAACAATTGCTGGTGAATCGCTTACTGATGAAGATATTCGTGAGGAGGTGGATACGTTTATGTTTGAAGTATTTTATTATTAAATATTTACTAAGATTGATTGCTAAATAAAACCTTTTTATTTTAGGGACATGATACTGTTACTTCCGGAATTAGTTTTGCGTTGTATTTAATTTCAAACGATGCAGATGTACAAAATCGATTGATGGAAGAACAAAGAAGCATTTTTGACAAAGATCCGAATAGACCAACTACCTTAAACGATTTAAAAGAAATGAAATATCTCGAAATGGTTATAAAAGAAAGTTTGAGATTGTTTCCTTCAGTTCCAATGATTGCTCGGACTGTCAGTGAAAATCTTTATTATAGTAATTATTCTGATTTTAGTACTTTATAGTTACAATTAATATTTCCTTATTTGCAGAGGATTGGTATCTCATGAAGGGTACTCAAATTGTAGTTTACACACGCGAATTACATAGAAACGCAAAAATCTATCCAGAACCTGAAAAATTCATACCTGAGCGTTTTCTTCCGGAAAATCAGGCAACAAGACATCCCTTTGCTTATATTCCTTTCAGTGCGGGTCATCGTAACTGTATTGGACAAAAGTTTGCAATGCTGGAAATGCAGTCAACAATTAGTAAAGTTATACGAAATTTCAAATTATTACCTTTGATACCTAAGCATGAACCGGTTTTTTTACCAGAGGTGGTATTGCGTTCTGATAATGGAGTTCTGCTTAAATTGGAGAAAAGAGCTTGGTAATAGCATACGTGTTATCTCTTAATAAAAAACATTACTTTCGAAGCATCATTGTTTGTTTTATATTTTAATGAGCGAGAATTCCGTCTTTCATTAATTAAAATTACTCATGGCTCATATTTTTAATCATGTTAATTTTATTGAAATGTTTTATGGGGTCGCAAATATTTTTCTCGATTTTCTAAAAGATAAAATAACAAATTGATATATTTTCATTCATAAATTTGTATGCTTTAGATACCATATGTAGTACTACATATAGTAAAAACAAGCTTGTAAAATTAATTAAGTATTAATTAGTTGAGGTACTGCAATGGGAAATCGAATGAATATGTAGTTGACAGCCGAATTAAAATTTGTTCGTACCACGAAAGAAATGAACAAAATCGCAATGGAACGTGATTTTAAATCAATGAAATATTTTTACGCGACCTATATATTCACTGAAGATTATAAGTAAGAAAAAAGAGCTTTAAAAATATTGCATGAATATACGATTAGCATAATCAAATCACGCCGCGACGAACTTCTTAAAAAGCGTAATGAAACTCAATGCAAGGATGAATTGGAATCAAAACTAGACACAATTTTTTGGATTTGTTATTAAAGTCAACAATTGACGGTTATGTTTGAAGTAATGTGTAATTGAACGAACATGAAAATGTGTTATTAGATTAAAAACTTTTTAGGACCATGCTACGGTTAGTTCAGGCATTCGTTTTGCGTTATATGTAATCTCCAATCATGCAGACGTACAAAATAATTTAATGGAAAAGCAATAAAATATTTTTGGTAAAAATTTCAACAGTACAACTACTTTACATGACTTCAAAGTAATGAATTATTTAGCAATGGTTATTAAAGAAAGTTTAAGATTATTCCCCTCAATTCCAGTGATTTCTACGACAGTTAGTGAAGGCGTGCATTATGGTAAATATCTATCAAATTTTAAAAGCTTTTCAAATTATTTTTAAATTTTCCAGAGGACTGGTATTTGGCAAAGGGAACACAATTAGTGTAATATACTCCTATATTATATAGAAATCCAAAACTGTATCTAGAACACAAAAAAAATCAAACTTGAACGATTCCTTCCAGAAAATCAAGCTACAAGACATCCCTTATATTTCTTTCAGTGCTGGTCGTCTTATCTGTGTCGGACAAAAGTTTGCAATGCTCTTCATTTCTAATCAACAATTAGTAAAATAATACGTAACTTTAAATTGCTGCCCTTGACATCTACGTATGTATCGGTGATTTTACCTGAGCTTATTTACGTCATAAAAATGGACTGTTAGTTAAATTAGAAAAACGAGAATAATCCCAAAAATTACTAAAGTAAGTTAATTCGAATTTATGTAAATGGCGAACTGAAGTAATTATTTTTACACAACTGTAAAAGTATTGACTTTTGCACGCTTTTTATCTTGCAAGGAATAAAGCACGATGAATAAAAACAAAACTTCATTATTTCTTCGCTAGCAGACTGAATCTGTTGTTACATAAAACTCTTAAATTCTAATTTATGCAGCTCAATAAAAAGCTTGGAATATGTCTGCGACCATATGGAAAACAACAAGTAATAGTTTTGAGTAAACTTTCACTAATATATTCCATGAATTCGCAGTGAGCAAACACAGAAAACAAATACCAGTAAAATGTAACAAAACGATTTTCTTCTGCCCATTGTTAAACTGTTTATATAAAATACCATAATTATATTGTAAAATACAGTTCTATAAAATATACTTGAATTATTGCAAAACAAAACATTTCCGTTGACTTGCCTACTTTTTGTTTAGACTTGACGAAATGTATTTTTAGACACTATAATTGAATAAACTCTCAAATTATTATATCTAATTATTAATAAGTAATGTTATTTTATACGTTCCCACATACACTAATTATTGCAAAATAATTTTTTATTTTCTTGTCAATGCGATTGAGTGTGGCTTTTTTGAAATTTAAGCAACGACTATATAAATTATTTGTTCAATGGATGAACGTCTGCTCAATCAGGAAGAGCACTCATTCACTTGGCTGACATTACATGCTAATTGCTTGGCGATTAAGATAAATAGATAATGACGATTGGAATACATCAAGCGCGGTGCGAGCGCGAAAACAACGCGCAATAACGATGAATAAGTTCGGACGAAAACAGAAGTTGAAGGCATTATTTATTTACACACAGTCTTATAATATACGATTCGCATACAAATGTGGGAATCCTTTGTTTAAAGGAACAACGTATGTGCGTTTAACATCTGAGCAACGCGAATTAGATGTGTCTGGCCTTGGCGTGGTGAACTTTAATTTTTATCCATGTTGTGTTGTTTATTTCCACGCGAAGATGGATCGCTAATTAAATTGCCCAAAAGTCATAATTTATTAGCAAATCTTTACGACAAACATTTTTCACTTAAATAATCGTGGTGATAGTCGCATCAAGCACTTGTTATTCATGTCGTTAATGTGGCTAAGTAAAGGAATTCCCGCATTCATGAAGTAATACGATGAACAATAAAAACGATGAGTGACAACCGCAAAAGCAAAAAAACGCTCATCGATCATGTTTAGAGCTGGCGAATAAAACGTTTCCAGCAAGCAAAAAATGAAATTTTACCTCCAATAAGGAACTAATTAAAACAGGAGGAAAAAACGCTGCTTCGTTTTTATAATGCACGTATGTTAAGGCAACAGATTGTGTTTGATAGCGAATTAATTGTCTATACAATAATCCAATTATATGCAATTGTAAACAACTTGGAATTCTTCGCTAATGTAATAATGAGTAAGTAAGGAAACGCTAATCATACTCACACGTGTTTCAATGTTGTTGTGTTTTGTTTGGCTTATGCATTTTTTAATAGAGATAATGACTTGAGTAGGAATATCAGATATATCATTTAAAATCGGAGATTTAAAAGAAATGATTTAATTTGAAAAACAAAATCGATATTGTATAATGGGTAATGTATTCTAGTGATCGATAAACTCCTAACTTATATTTGGGAAATTAATCATGCGTAAATATTCGCAAAAAGTAGAGAATTTTGAGTAGAGTTATGAATGAATGAATTCCAATATTTCTTATTTGCGTTTAGCATCTAGAAGCATTGGCTAATCGCGCAAAATTCTCACGCTCTTTTATTTATTTCGTCTTGACTGCTGGCAGTAAAAAGCAAGTCGAGAGAGAGAATATCTTTCGTTGCAAAAAATACGTGTTGGTTTATTACTGGCTTAGTAGAACGTATTAATCAATTGTTCATGCTCGTATAATAGCATGCGTCCGGAGTGCTCGTTGTCGTCGCTGAAATACGCGATTATTACTACCTTGAAGTTTTGTTTTTGAAGTGAAACTTCTTTAGTGAAGTATCTGTTTTAAAAACGTTGCACACACGCTCACTTTACGTGGAGTTCAGGCTGGATACAAAAATGAATTATAACTTTTAATTGATTCGTATTATTTCAAATTGCTTCCTTTTTATTTGACGCCCTGCATGCAGAATTATTAGCGTTTCATATACATAAGATCATTAAGCGAGCAACACGTGCACACATATATTACAATACGTCCATACTGGAAAGTGATTTTCCGCGCTGCTAGCGGCAATGAATAATTTTTTTCCGGCTTCTTCCTTCTTGCGCCAAGCGCGCTCAACCGCTTTTACTTCAAACAATTAGGAACTCTTCAAATATAATTACATTATTTAACATGCATTTTAATTCCTGTTGTACGCGCATTGTTCAAATACCAATACACTAATGAACTGAGTTCCTGTGTGCAAAAAACTCACGCTTTGTTCTCATAAATTAATGAGTGCTAGCGATTTAGTTAACATTAATTGGTGTGAAAATAATGCGCTTCGTGTGGTTTTTGCTGTAGTTACTAAGTGGAACGTTTTTTTACACTAATAACTATACTCATTTTCGACGGTCTAGAAAAGGAAATTTTTAATACCTAAAATAATTCAAGTCGATTGCGGTTAGAAATTTCATTGCAGTCAAAAACAACGCCGCCAAAACGATTAAAGCACTTTCGTTTTAATTTATTCATACTACATAAATGCCAAATGAAATGCATACGTATTTTTGGGACTCGTAACCTTTTGCAATAAGTCTCGACGTTTTTCTAGTAATAATTCGGTTTGATGATCTCCTCCGAAAGAGTTCCTCAGGTTTCTATCTAACCGTGTCGCTTAATTTATGCTTTGGTAATGATTGAATAAACATAATGGATGAATGTATTTCGCATTTGAAATTTTTGCTCAATATTTATGAATTTAAATTCTGTAAAATAGCTGTCCATTATCCTCCAATCTATTTGATTAGCTGAATTGTTACCATAATGCTGAACAACAACAACGCGTTGAATGGCTGCGCGTTTTGAAAGAGATTTAAAAGCAAAGCAAACACACTAACTCCATGCAGGTGGATGGGAGAAATTAAGCGGCTATATAAACGAAGAGAGGCACATTTTATTGTTATAACGTAATCTGTTAGCGAATGAGAAGGTGCTTTTCTCACTTGCAGTGACTAGTTGTTTGATAAATAGTGCTAAATAGAATTTAATCAGTATGACTTTAAAACTCGTAAGTATTGCCTATTTATTTTTAAATAATGCGAAACAGATTCAATTAGAATGCAGGAAAAGTTTTTGACCGGATATTTAGCAGAAAAAGTTGTTTGATTACGAAAAGTCACGCAGTAACTAATTAACAGAAAGTGAAGTGAACCAAAATACAATTTAAGATAGTGAAGAATTTACCATATTCATTGAAAGTGAAATTTGATCAACAAGATGAAAGTGAAATGGAATTTCTATATCACACATCTCTAATTTATTGATATTTGCATTTTGGGTCGAATTTACATATTTATGTTTTCGACGTAAAAGAAACATGTGGCGGTCACGAGACAACATTTAGAAAATGAACGAAAACTAATTATAATATTTTAATTTTAAAAACTTGTTTATTGCGTTAGAGAAAAATAACTCGTTAATGAATTCATCCTCACTGATGTTATTAGCAACATTTTAGCAACATCTCAATGTCATCAATTGCCACTCATCATCATTTTATACTTATAGCCGCAAAATTGTTATTGCAATAAAAAATAAATAAAAGTTTTAGTTCTTTTTTTCGTGCGGCGGATTAATTGATTTCTTTTGCAAAAATGAAAATAGTGAAAAAGACTTTTATCATAATTAATCAATTAAAGGGAAAATCAATGTCAACTGTAAAAAGTAAATACTATTTCTATTCGTTACCGGGGCGTTTAATTCCATTTCCTTTTTGCGGATCAAAGCAGTTCGTTCTTTTATACGACGCACATTAAAGAAATTCAATGTACAAACTACAAAACGAAGAAATTGTACACTTGACTGCCAACCCAAAGGAACTAGGAACAATACGCGAGCAATTATCACTTTCTACGAAGCATGAGGAGCGTTTATAAATAAAACCGGAATAATCGATTTAATCGCAAGTGTACGAGAGCTTGAAGCGCAAAATAGTAATTTCAACATTGTTGTTGCATTCAGAGATGAAAAAAGACAACCGCCGTTTGCATAAATTATGAATTCTCACCACTCTTATTTTCATCAACTTTCTACATCTTCGAAGCATCGCCGCAATGCAGTTGAACATTGTCATCGTTTGCGCATAATCTTTTAATAAAGTAGGCAGTAACAGTAATATATGTAAATGTATGTGGTATTTGCGTTTATAACTGAAAATAAAACAAGCATAATATTTTACAAATTAGAATGAATACGACGTGCGTTTTGTTCGTTTATAATGACAGTGAAAGTACAATTATACCACTGTTATTCGTATATTCACTGATACGCATCTAATAAAGTGGTAATTAAATTGATTATTTAATATTAACGACCAGTTGTGAAATGTTATTAGCGTTAATAATTGAGGAAATAATTTATTGACATTTAATTAATCGTTTGTATTTTAAAACGTGTTTGTAGATTGCATTGCTTGCATCAATTGCAACACTAACTGCAGCACAGATAGACATGTATCAACAATTACCTTCCAAATACTTACAAGTTCCGAGCTTTGAAGGCCAGAAGCGAGAAGTTCCATCAATACCATTCACGCTTCAAATTCCACGTCAAGAAGATCCGGTACAATTTAACACATATTTGGTGCCCAGCACGGAACTAAAACCTCCCCAAGAATTTGAAGCGCCACAGGGCGAATATTACGAAGTACCTGTACCTTCACAAGACCTACAGTTACCCAGTGAGCAAGCATGGAATCCTGATAATGATCCAGCTTTACTTTATGAACTTCCTGTCGAAATTACCAAAGAGATTGTACCAACCAATTTGCACCCCAAGAAATACGATAAGGCAGTCTTCGAAAAAGTGAAACCATATTCCCTTAAACCAAAAGCGGAAGTTACTTTGGTACCCATTAAGGTACAGGACTATCTGAACAAACAAAAACAACAGGATAAAGCAGTTCTAAACTATGCGAAATTGGAGAACAAGAAACAAAATCAAGCGGATAAGGTATTCAAGAATCACAAACATTCTCATACCCCTCTTAGCAAAACTCAACGGGAGCCTGTGTCTGCTGCATCTGTTCTTAACACCCATTCTCATGATAATACTGACTCGTCCCAATCGGCTTCTCATCATCACGTTAGCCCGACCGGCGAACGGGTTGAGTTTCAAGTGCATGGTCATGCGGGCCCAAAAACTTATAAATGGGGCTTTGATACCGGCAATGGGTAAATTGTTCTTCTGCTTATTCCTTAAATATTATTGCGATTGGAGTTTTCAGCATATTACATACAAATTAAGCTCATAAACAGTAGGATTTTTAAAGCGGTTTGAATAATTATTTTAACTATTCTTGGCTTCAGCGTAATTTCCATTTTCAAGATTGCTTTCATATTTGTGCAATTTATTCTTCTTTTTCATAACTTGTTAACTTATTCGTTCTGTGTAATTCTTGCTAACTAGCGTTAATCTATTATAATATGCAATACTAAATGATAAATACTAACTTCTGAACTCTTGTTTATCTAGGAAGAACAGGCATTTTAGATACGAAGAAAGCAACAAAGAAGGACACGTTAAGGGACATTATGGGTACTACGATACCCACGGCAAATTACAAATGGTTCACTATAATGCCAATCCACACGATGGTTTCCATGCAGAAGGAGGCAATTTCGGACAATAGTACAATAATGGGTGTTTATAAACTGTTACATAAATTTGTAGCACAAGTGCTACAATTGGAACGAAAATGTGATTTACTGTCTATAACATATTGTTAATAATTACTTTAATTTTCGTTAACTAGCGTTAAGTTTAACGTGTTACATTTCTATCAATATATTTTAATATTATTGAATTCTCTCTGGCTATTATTAAGTTCCATGAAGATATAGAAAAATATTATTATATTGCCATCAATTGACTTTTATTCTCACACTATTATAAAAAATATATTTTATACTGCACCGTCATTTAATAAAATAAATATATATTTTACAATTTGTTAGATGCCATAAACTTTTTCATGTGTAAGATCATTTGTTTTCAACTTTGATTTAAATTCTTATTTTTAATAACAAGTAATTTTTAAATTTATGGAAACCAACACCAACTTAATCATCACTTTCAACGTTAACATATTAAGCGTCACGCTTTTGCGTGGAAGGCACTACTTTTTATAGGCTGCATGGCGAATGCGCAGCGTTAAATGCAAATTGTTTTGGTTTTTTTATCGCAATTAATTACATTATTTACAGTTTAAAAATATTGTGAGGCATATAAATGTCTAATCTCTACGTTTCGCTTCGTCGTAAAAATAAATTAATTATTTATAGATATTCATAAATATCAATATAATAATTCGTAATTTAATTTTGTTATTGTAAACATCCACAGCCCTTCTTAAAAAAAGAAGAAATTGTAATGGCGACTACTACCTATTTTAACGCTTATATTATTTTTCGGGGGATGTTTCGATACAGTTTTGATTTGCAATATTTTCGG
This sequence comes from Anaulacaspis nigra, assembly GCA_030264675.1. Lineage (NCBI taxonomy): Eukaryota > Metazoa > Arthropoda > Insecta > Coleoptera > Staphylinidae > Anaulacaspis > Anaulacaspis nigra. Next base: position 26,762 of record JARJDV010010302.1, read on the forward strand.
AGTTTTTCTTCTTAATTGTGTTTTGTTGAGTTGCGCTCCCAATTACTTCCAACCACCTATAAATGAAATAAGTTAAAGCCGCACAAATAAAGTAATTTTCTTTACCTTTGATATGTGTATAAAGACTCGGCCCTGAAGAAATACACGTGGTTTTTGTAAACCAATTTAAATACGAACTCTTTTGCAATCTCATCTTCGGTGGTAGGCGGACCAACACTATAGCAAAGCAGGGGTAATGACGCTAGAGGAGATTCATCCGTACATCCTTTATAAAAGAACAGGCAGAACGATGTGAATACTACCCAAAGTTTTTGCCAACCGTTGCTGCTTTTAAATTTCCGAAGTAGGTACCCTGATAATTGATTCTATAAGAAGTTCGTAAATTAATTTAAAAAGTTATACATAAGTATTAATTATTATACCTCAACAGCAACAAGTTGATCTTTCATACTAATACTTGTATTCCTATGCCAGCAAACATGGACTGTTGTATTATTGCGCTGTGGTGCAGTTTTTGGAGCAATTTCATTCCCACACTGATCTAAGATTTCATCCGATGAGCTACAGCTCTTCAGGCTCAGATAAGTTAGTTTCGTGTCAGTTTTATCCTTGGCTTTTTGTATCGCTAGCTGCAAATCTGATTTCCATCGCTGTTTTTCTTCCTGTGAGTTTGCTGCAACAGTGAGCGCACGATTGCCGCCATAAATAATAAGACCATAATTAGCCAATTCTCCCTCGGGCTCTTCAATTAACACTCCTCTAAGAGGCATATGTCCATGAACTTTAAATTGCAAGTTTGATGCCGATCTAGATGTATATAATAAAATATCAGAAAACTACAACGAAAAAATCAATAACGCAAAAATAAATAATAAATTAACAACATACAAGGAAAAACATTCTTTGCTGATAGCCCTTCTTTGAGTGTTTGAGCAAACAGCCATGGCGTACAAATTTTCTACCCTCCTGAACAACGTTATCGTATCCCAAAACATCGCGCTGTAATTCGCACAAAGCCGCGAAATTTTCAGAGACATTCAGTGTTTCAAGCACTGGATTTATTAATTCTTTGATAAGATTATTTGCAGTTAAACAATCTGCGCGATCTGTATTATTAGTATCATAATGTTTGAGCACCCCTAAAACATATTATTAATAACGACATTCTAGCATAAAATAAATAGACATACTTTGCAACAACGACTGGTAGTGAAGCAATCGATGCAGCGGTTTTAAAATAAACGTGGTCAACGGCAAATAACAAACTTTTAGTGCTTCAAAATCGCGATAAAGTTCTTCGAATGCACGATTATGTTTATACGCATTATCAAGACGTTCCAGAACCAAAATGTGCCCATCCAAATATTCTTCATAAAATGGTAATAAGGGTGGAAGGTGGGTAAGCAAAATATCGCCAATACGTCCAGAATAATTTTTTGGGCCTCCTTGACCATCCCAATTTTTTAACCGTTGTTCCAGATCCCTAACGAGTAATTCGTGTGCTTGAGCCAAAGGCGCAATAATTCCTAATAACATTGCACATTCTTCAAAATCGTAGTTTTCCACCTTTTTTCTGAACCACTAAAATAATAAATGCAAAATAAAAACAAATCATGAGTACAATGAAGTTACTTACAATATTTATAACATCCAAATCCTTTTTATATGTAATTTCTGTCATTAATATTTCTTTTGCGATGTAATACAAGTTATCATTGGACGGCTTCGGTCTTTTCTTCACTTCTCCTTCAATGTCGGCAATGATTGTCGTTGTGTTCATCGTGATATTAGAATTATTATTGTCGTTACCGTTAATATTTCGATTATTTTTTAGTCGTTCACTATGTATATTATCAGTTGCTGATGAATTTTCGACCGGTGATAATGTAAGATTGTAGCTTCCATTCGTAATATTCGTATCGTTGCCATTGAGCGTTTTTTTCGCATTTGGTGTTGATGCATAGAATGAATTGTTGTTTTCGATATTTTCATCTCGTATGTTATTATCTAAAACATTATTAAAATTAATATTAATGACAAAAGCATTTTTCATACACATTTAATAAATGGAAGCTATTATTACGATCTGATTAAATTCCAGTAAATGCCTCATTCCAAATACATTATCGATACGAAATTCGTGCAAAAATATAATTAACTAGACAATATGACTAGACGCATTAAATAATATATGGAATATAAATTAAATAGGGCTAAAATATGGGCACGCAACTATGATAACAATCAACATTCCGCATAGAACATTAAAATGGCAAACAACAATCTTAGTTCGATAGTTGCGCTCACCTTTTTATATCTTCCTGTGCATCACATGTTCTTTTTTAGTGTAAACTTCATACTCAATTCAAAATTGCAACAAAGATATTATATACTTAATAAAAACGGATGAAGTTTATTGAATTGTTTCGGGTATATTATTACACAATGGTGGTTTATGTTTCTGTATTCGAACCAAAGCCTTCATTCAATAATTTCCTTTGTAAGTGAGTGTATAAGTAATAAATGACGTCCATGATTATTGTTCTTCTTGCAACTGAATTACAATGAAATAATAAATACTCGGGAGTATAATGAATTGCGCTCAATTTCCTTGATGCAAGTCGAACGGAACGCAATGTGTAATTACGTTTAGGCCTCGATTAATTCGATAAGTTAAGTAATTTGATTACACAGGATTTGAGTGTACGTGATGCACAATACTGTCTCAGGTAATTTTTCTTTACATTATTCACGTCCATTATACTTTGAGTATAATAATATGTAAGTTTAACATTTTCTTTCAATGCCCTAACCGAAACTAAGTGTAACGTCTACAAGATTTTTTCAGTTTATACCATTTGGTTCCTACGAATTATCACAAAAAGGTAAAATCCAATAACAACTTATTCGTATTGTAATACGATTGCAAATACCGCATTAGATGGGATTCAAATAAATAACATTATTGACTAGAATAATATATATGCAATATGCGCGGTCAATAAATATAAATGCATGTTTGTTTCTCGTCGACTAGAGTTCCGCCTATTGCACATAATTCTGTATCCCACGTCTTTGAATTAAATTACATCGCATTTATAATAAATATATATATGTTTAGCATACTTATAACAAATATTGTACTTATTTTGTCTCCTCATTATTTTTCTATCTTTACCGCTTGTATGTATATCAGACCTACGATTAAATACTTAAAAGAAATTTAGAACAACAGCAACGATACATAATTATTGTTTTTCCGAGTCGTCGTGATGTTTCAATCTGGTTCGTTAGTTACTTGCCAACAATGAGCTCTCAAGCAATAATTTAATTTGTGTGTAATATTCAATATATTTGGCACATCCTGCGTGTTATCACATAGAAATAACTAATTTGACAATCATTTTGAAGCAATTCAATTGATTGATAACATAGATGATTGATTTGCCAAAAAGGATTAATTAATAATTAACATCCTTAATAGAATTAAAAAGCGATTATATCGTTAATCGTCCAAAATCCTCGCGCTATAAATAAATACCGATTGTTTTAAAACAATAACGCAACGACTTTTGATCACGTAATTAAACTATTTTTGAGTGCTATTTAACACTTAAAATCAAACGTTATATCAACTGCAAAGTACGGTTCACGATGTATAATTAAATATTTTTGAGACTAATATTTCTTTAAAATATGTGTTATTGAAGCAATTTAACGTAATTCATATATTATTTACATTCAGAAACCTCTCGTTCGAGCTATCTTCCTCACTTATTATTTAATTGTAATGATTTATTTTATTTGTTTTCTTCAGCGATGTTTTTGATTAAATTGCGCATTATTTTATGTTGTCTTTTTTAATGTTGAAACGCCACACTGTTAAGTCAGTCTTTCAGTCTTCAGACTCCAAAGTTTTTATGTTAGATTGTTATTTAATTCACTTAGTTGTGTGCGAAGTTGTTCTTAAATCCGTGTCTTAAATTCTGGCGTGATGTTTTTAATTGATGAATTAGTGTCGTACAAATGGTGTAATTATTATTGAAATATCGGTGCGTGTGACACATTTAAATTTGATGTTAGGGGGGTAAACACGTTTAAATCTCTTAAATTGATGTGTAGAGAAATCGGGTAACAACATTGTAGAAGATTTCAATTTTATAAAGAGTATATATGAATTAAAATCAAACGTTTTCACCGTCTCTACTTTGAGCAATTTCAAAATCGTCCTCCAACAATGGTGGAGGAATACACGATACATCGAACATATCTGGCTGTTCAGCCGGTTCAAGCTCGTCGCGCTCCATGCGAAAAATATCGCTGCCTGATTGAGAGTCACCGTCCGGGTAATAACCCTCCTCGAGATTCTCAACCATTTGCTGAATATTTTCGTACTGATATCCGCACGCGAGTTCCTCCAAACTCCGATTGCGAATGTATTCGTTATATTCAGAGGTTTCAGGCTCCACATAGAAATAATCGTCCTTGCTCATGTGCGCCGCGTCGCGCTCAACTTTGTGCCGCTTTTGTGGCGTATGCCTTCGCCGTCTGTATCCTCGACGCGGCTCCGATTTGCAATTTGCCGATTCCATTGAGCTCGTCGAGTCATTTTCACTGGGCGGGCTTTGCGCATGGAAGAGCGATCCTTTGCTAATTGATTTCTTGTGAGTGCGCATCAATGGAATGGTAGCCGTTTTGTTCATTGGTAACGAATGCGATGCGCTCATTGGTGTCGATTCCGAGCTCAGACTGCTCGAGTAATACGGCGAGCACTTTGACAATTTCAATGGTGTTTTGTTTGTTTTATCCATGGATGCCGCTCGGGCGTGCACTGTTTGATAGTGCTTTTGAGTTGATTGCTTTTCTTTATCAAAGCGCTGCGTGTGTACCGTACGCTGTTCTATTGAACTGCTTGATTTTTCATCACTCAGCGTCACCGGCTGTACGGAAATAACGGGAAATCTTGGCAATTCCTCCGATGACATCAAATGTCCTGGCGGTGTTGTTTGTAATTCGGGATTGTAAAATTGATTCGATACCATGATCTTGTCCGAGCCAGTTGACCAATCCTTACCCATCATCTCCGTTAACGTACTGCTATCGCCAGTAGACGAAGACAATTTTTGAAATTGCATTCCTTGCGCTTTCAGAGTGTTCGAATTACTACTCGACCACTCCGACAGTGACTGCGCAATGTCCGTTAGAGAGTTATCATTGCTTTTCATGCCAGAACTTTTACCACTGTTGCTAGACAGATTTTGAAACTTTACAGTTGTTGTACTACTTGACCATTCCGATAGAGACAACGCAATTGAAGTATCTTCACTATGACTACTGTGAGTACATTTCGTTGGCTGATACGCGTACCGCACAGTTCCATCCTCCAAAGTTGTGCCCATTGAACTCGTCATTTCTTCATCCGAGTACGAACTATGCGAAGGTTTAGATTTCTTCTTTCCGTTGGATTTATTATTAGCGCCGGAATTTGATGAATCATCCGAAGTTGTGGAGCGCCGCATAACCGTAGGTGGTCTGAGCTCATTGCGCGAATCGCAGTATTCCGCGACAAAAACATCGTCTTGCACATTCGATGACACATTTAATTCCTCCGAGTTGGAATTCGAACGAGACTTTGGCTCAAACACAATTTTAACGCCACTTGGGCCAACGCTCAAACTTTCTGAAATCGATTCCGATATTTGATCTGTCGCAACATTTTCGTAAGTGTGTGTTTTCTCCTCATTCTCGTCCTCGACGTCGTATTCAAGAGTTTTATCCGACAAAGACACGGAATCGTTCTCATAGCTTTGCGTGTTGGATTCAACAATTACTTTGCAAGCTTCTTCCGGCGGAGTTATGTAATGCGTTTCTACTTTGGTAACAATGTTACCAATACCATTTGGTTCCGGCTCGGCAACACTCGATGGTGGGCTTGGCCATTGCTCTGATGATTGACTCACGATACTGCCACGCAAACCGAATACTTTAGGTATTTCCTTCATAGTTGGAGGTTGAAATAGTTGCGTAGTCTGTTGGGAATTATCGGATGAGGGCGTTTCATGCATTGCAAGCAAAGATTTCTGAATAGGAATTTCCGGCAAAGGCCATTCTTCGCTATCTTGGCTGCTTGACGATTGTTTGTCTAGGAACTTATCGTAATTACCCTCTTGGTGGTAGTTTGAATCTTCATCAATAATAGTATCATCCGAATCCTGCCGCTTTAGCCGCAACCCTCTGTCTGATGTTAGTACTTCAATGTCGTCGATGGAAATTTCAGCCATTTCCGCAGATGTTCGCCGATCATCCGAAATTTGCCGTTGTAATAAATTGCTCATATGCGGAAGCTCGAATTTGTCGCTTTCTTTGCTTATCGGTTTCGCACTAGATGATTTCTGTTTCTTGTCACTTCCTTGGGCATTGCTCGGTGAGCCAGAACTTAAACTACCCTGATGTAGCGACTCCTCATGACTTGCTTCGCTTAAACTAGGCTCATCGGTTTTTTCAGAATTCGAACTTCGTTCAGATATTCTCGACAATGTTCTCGATAAAAAGTTTGGCGTGTTATATGTCGTGCCAATCAAATCCGGCGGAAATCCTCCGAGAGGATAATTATATTTATCATCATTGACATTATCCTTCGTGGGAGTAGTATCCAAATCTAATTTGTACAAATCCAATGCGGCAATATCACTGGAATCCTCTCGGCTAAAGAAATATTCTTGAGCATACAACTCCTGATCTACGTCTTCAATGCTCGATGAAGCGGAGCCTGATTCTAATGGAAAACGTTTCCACGTGCAACTCATTTCATTGATTCCACCGCGATTAGCCAAACCAAAGCTGCCTGAGCTTGATTCAGTGTCAATTGAATTCCGGGATTCAGCACTTAGACGGTCAACGGAATTAAGGGTTGGCTTTTCGAGCGAACCAGTGCGTCTTCTGTCTGATAGCGAATCGTCAACTGATGAAAAACTATTTTTATCAGACGACGATAATTTCTTAGTAATTTTCTGATGAAGTCGTTGGGTTAATTCAGAATCTGTATTCCACTTCTCCTCAAAAGGATACGGTTTTTTCTTTTGCGCCTCTGACTCTTCTGCGATTGCACTCAATTCGGTGCCATTGGCAGCATCTGCTTCGGAACTAGAATCGGATTTATTAACATTATAATCCTCATCAATAGTAAATGTCCTGCCTAAAACGCATATCCTCGGAGAACGAGGACTTCTAGGCTGGTCCATTTCCGGTGAAGATTTATCTAATTGATCGTGCGTTGCAAACTTTTCAATTGCCTGACTGAAACCTATTGCTTGCCCTATGGAACAGCTGACGCTTGATTCATCGCCAGTTTTTCCGGGCGATAGATCTTTTTCGCCGCTCGTCCACGAGCCCGTATCACTTGAACGTGATTGATCGCTGGAGCGCTTCAGCGCCTCCAACTTTCGTCCTGACGGTGGATATACCTGCGTGGTAAGCAACATTTTAGGCTCTTCAGTTATAGGCGACTTGGCCGCATCCTTTGTTGGTGTTGCTTGTTTGCTTAAATTTTCAGCGTTATCGTACTCGAAACTTTCTGCGCCCACATATTCATCACATTCCACTGTCATCCAGGACCCCGTATCCTCCGATCTGCTACGTTCAATACTTAATTTATGCAGCGCATCGCGTTGCTCTGTGCCAACGCCCAAGAAATTAATATCTTGATATTCCATTTTCATGTCGCTAACGGAAGTCAACGACTCTTCCTCGCTCGTAATGCGCACTAACATTTCTTGAACTTCATGCACTACAGTCTCAGGTTCCTCAGGTATTTCCTTTGCTTTTGCCTCAGCTTTCCGTCGTTTCTCAATCTTTTTCATGAGCAACTTTTCAACGGTCTGCGAGGCGCGCTTCAACTCCTGTACAAAATGACTGTCCGATCGATGTGAAGACTCTCCAGATTCATCTGCATACTTCATATCTAAAGAACTGCCTAAACTAAGTCTTTCGTTGCTTTGCGAACTTGAGCTACTTTTCGTATCTTGGTACTTAATTAAATCAGGAGGCTTAGTAGCTCTTGGTTGCTCAAAAAAATTACTAGACTTCTCTGTAATTATAATATCTTTTAGTAATTCGGGTGTTTCAGAGTCGAGCGGCTTCGTTGATGGTATATCCTCCTGATTACTATCAACTGAAATCCAAACATCTAAACTAGTTCCTTCTAAAATTAATTGAGTTGCTTCGGCTTCAGTATCTTGTAGCGTTTCTTCGGTATCTGTGTCTAGTGTTTCTGCAGATTCTTGCTGATTTTGGTTAAGGTCATTTTTGCAAATATTCTCGATCGTCTCAGTTTTAAAATCGAAATGTTCTGGCGTGGGAATACGCGTTTCTAAATCTAATGATTTCCCCAGGCGCTGCATTGAGCGTCCATTTGTTTCATGCCCTTCTTGCGTATCGCCTAAGCTCAATTCTAGACTTTTTGTTAATTTCTGATCAAGTAATTTCTTGTCAAGTTTCTTCGGAGATTTCGTTATTATAATAGCTTCCTCTAAATTAAGCGATGAGTTCTCAATCGTGTTTATGCTAATTTCTAATTTTCCACCTCGCTCACGTACCATTTCTTCAACTTGCGGAAACACCGGTAAAATATCCTTTACAGGACTCTTCACTGTTTTCGTTTGTTTTATTGCAGTTTCATATAGCATTTGTTGATATTCTTGTCGTTTTGCGCTATCCACTTCTTCATCTTGCGATTTGGTGCGCTCCTTACTCGATGTTCGTTTGAATTCCAACTTTTCCAACGACTTTGCTTTTTCCTTCGTGACAAGCTTTTTACATGATTCCATTTCTTGGCTCTTCGTACGTTTTATTTCATGGCCAGGCAACTGCAATGAATTTTGTGCTTGAAGTATTTTAGGCGCATTTACCACCGACTCCGGCTTCTTTTCTTTCTCTAATGATAAAGTTTTTGGCGGGGTCGGTTTAGCCAGACTTCGTGGCGGCGTTGGCTTAGGAGCTGAAGGTGGTTTAACGCTTGAAACTTTTGTTTTCGGTGTCGAAATTGTGGCTGTTGAGCTTGTTGTAGTGGCAATTATTGTCGACGACTTGATCACCTTGGCTCCTGCAGATGTTGTCTTAACAGTCGATGGTTTCGGCGGCGTTACCGTCGTTTTTGTCTTTACGGTCGGCTTTACTTTACCGGCAGCAGTAGCTCGTACAGGTTTTTTCGTCTTTGAAACATCAGGTACAATTTGATCCTTTTCCACGCTCTTCTGCTTGACATATAAAGGCTTTTTAGCAGCTGCAGCTTTTGGATCCTTAACTTTTACGTCAACGATTTTTGGTTCTGTTTTTGTTGTACTTTTGCCAACAGGTGAAATAATTTCTGTTTTCTTAGGTTTTTCTTCCACTGGTGACACCACGTTTTTAATATCAATGTGCCTCTCTTCCTCTTCTTCGACAGTGTCATCTTTGCTCGAAAACGAATTCAACGGGGGCAAACGACTAACTGATATTATGGGATTGTCTAAGGATTTGGCGCGGCGTCCAGCTACAGGTGAATCAAGGGCTTCCTGTTTCTGCAGGAGCGTGATCGCAGAACCTTCAGATAAATTTAATCTAGCATGCGCAAACAGCATAGGACTTTGTCCTTTTCTTCGCGACGTAGGAGAACAAATTTCCGTGATCGTTGTTTTGGAAGGAACTTTCAGATCTTTTATGTCTTGCTCGATATCTTCAAAAAGTTGCGCTTTTTCTTTTTCCTTCTCAATGTCAATTTCCTTCAAGTCCTCCTCTTTTAAAAACTCCTGAATCGTGACTTGCTCTGTCAATTCAACAGTAACAGTGTCTTCAATAGATTTATCGGCTTCTTTCTCCACTTCGTCGAGAGTTTCCAAGGTGAGCGTTACTTCGTCGTGATCGGGCTCGAAAACGGCAGGCAAATCAGTTGTTTTAATGTTGAAATCGTCTTCAGAACTAGGAATCGACAGGGAACGTTCGGATATCCGCCGGAGTTCAGGCTGTTCCTCATTTGATCGATTGAAATGCGTATCGGTGCGACGCGTTGTCGGCGGTGAGCCTTCAACTTCAGTCGAAGACATAGTATATTGCAAATATTTGCGCTCTGATTCGTACTTTAATATCGATTCCATTTCCTTGCGCATCTGCGGTGGCGAAAATTCCAATTTCGTGGGTGTTGCTTCTGCGCTACCAAACACATCATCAGAGTCCAACGATTCGTCATCCGAACTGAACGAAGTTATTCTTACTTTCGTTTTGTTACTCTTGTACTTCTTGCCCGGTTGCATTCGAGGCTTAATAACTCGCTTCGGCTTGATGTCAGTTTTAATTTTATTCTCTTGATTGATCTTGTCAATATTTATCTTCGGTTTGCAACCGACAATTTCGGGCTTAGGTACTTCTTGAATTTGTTGCAATGCTTTTATTTTTTGAACCGGCTTAAGACTCTCGGTTCGACTGCTCGTCGGACTGTCGCTTTCAATTTGACTGAGCTTTGAATTCAAAGTCTCCAGCAGAGCTGGGTCAATGCGCGTTATATCACGCTTTGGACTCGATAAATGTAGCACAGGTTTTGCAGATTTGTCAATTTCTAACGTGACAGGATCAACCTTTGATAAATCGATATTTTGCGTAAAGAGAAAAGACGATGGAGACGTTGCAACATCAACAATACCTGGACTCTGTTGCTTCTGTCCGGCTTCCTGCTCCAGTTCCGGAACGCGTCTTATATCAATAGGCTCTTCCTTCGACGTGCCATTCATCACGTGTCGCTTGTGTAAAATGTATGGAATATCCGTTTCGTTCTTCGGCGGAAGATTGATAAAATCGGATTGTGTTTTAGCGCCAAGCACTTCAAACTGCCGTTTTGGAACTTCAAACTTAGTTTTGCGTCCGTCGCGCTTCAGTATATCAAAATGCCCAAATTCCGCTGTCGGCATTTCGAAATGCGCACCGTTTCCGCGATATTTCATGATTGGAGGAGCGCTAGGAATTTGCTTGTACAAATAATCCTCGTCACTTGATTCGGCCGGCGTTAAATCGATAGATTTTTGATGTTTGAGCAGCATTCGTCGTGAATTTGAATTTAAACGTTGCCAAGCTAAATTGTTGGGATCGCTCTTTGTGCGCTCAATGGGCTGATGCAATATAGGGTCTTTCAATTCAATTTTGCGTGGCTCAATTTCCACAAATACATCGCGATAATTTTTCTTATCAGTCTCGTTAGCATTGTTGCGCGGTGGTAGCGTTGGCACGACAGCATAATCATCGCACTCTTCCAAACTCTTAATGCGATCTTCGTCAAAGCTAAAGATGTTACTTTCCGATTCCGTTGATTTTGTACTTTGTTGCTTCATTGTCCAATCTTGAATTTCTGTGGGTACACCAACAATCGATTCGGGCCAAATATGGGTCACATGCTTCTTATCCATGGAACTCTCAGAACTATTTTGCTGCATGCGTTTCTGCATTCGCGGAATGGTATTTTGTTCCAAGTTGGCAGCCATTCGATTCGCACGTATATTCTGTTCGGTTTCAACGTTTTGTAGACTAATGGAATGTACATGGGAGGTTTCTTTAAAGCTAGAGAAATTGTGATTGATTTCCGTAGTATTATCGTTGCGCTTTTGTGTACCGTAATTGCGTTCAAATTTAATGTGACGGTCGTAGTCGTGTTTGAGGGATTTCGGTTCAGTGGGAGCGTCATAGTATTCGCTTTTAGATTCTTGTGAGGATTGGCGCGAATCATGCTTAATGCTTGATTTGCGGCGCTGAGATTTTTTATAATCATAATCTGACTTTGATTCCTGACTGGATGTTCGTGAACCGATACTTCGCCGCTTTACATCTTCGCGAGAAGATTTATACACTGATCGGGAGTCGTAATAATCGCTTTTGCTGTCCTGACTAGACGTGCGCGAAGTCGGTTTCAAGTTTTTATAAAAAGAACCATCCGATTTGCGAGGGACAATTTCACGCGGAAAATCACGTGGATCTTCCATAATAAATATATCTTGGTGCAAATCACCCGAGCTTTGGCACTTATGGTGCTTGCCGCCTTCCGACTCGCTATCGGATGGTTCATACCGACCCGAATCTAAACTGCAACTGCGCGCATTTACCGTACCGCGAATTTTGGCATATTTACATTCGCCAGACGTACTATAATCGTCGTCGGAGCGCTCAATAAGATCGTAACTATCATGCGAGACATCGTCCTGCGAATCGCGCAATTCGTAGTTGCCAGGATCTTCCATAGATTCTTGCGAATAGGAAGTGGTACCCGGATAGCTACTCGAGTAGACTTTTTGATCGGGCATTACAATATCTTGGTGGATCTCTAAACTCGTGTTTTGCGAACTCGCATAGATCGCCCTGTGATCGTCGCCGTAACGCGTTATCGGGGACTCAAGCTTGCGCTCGTCAAGATGCGAAGTTAGCTCGTGCTGTTTATGAGAATGTTTTTGCTGATGGTGATGCTCGGGTTTAATGCGGCGTTTCGCTTGACCCGAGTCCTCGAAGCTGAAATCGTACAAGTCGCGGCAGCTTGCACTGCGCCGCCATACATGCCGCTTCGAGTACGGCAAAAATATATTGTCGTCGTTGTTGTTATTATTATTAATGGCATTATCGTTAACAGAATGATATTCATTGCTAAAATCGCTTTGGAATGTTGACTGAGTCGTCGTACAATCGAGATCGTTTTGGGACTGCGTTTGCGACGGCGGGCGATTACAGGGCGTCCGGGTAGTAGTGATGAGTGTGGTACCTGTATCGGCCCTGTGAACGGCTGCGCGGACGGCCACAGGGGAGTTGCGTGCTATGATGTTGGAAATTGCTGGATGATGATGGTGCAGCGTATGTTGTGGCGTCGTAACCACAGAAGTCGCCGGGGATCCCGATTGCGTCGTCAGAGGAGGTGATGGCGAGCTCGTCGTCTGAGCAGGCAGTGTGGTAGGCCTGGTGTCGGGGGCCGAGCTCCAACAGGTAGGAGTGCCGCGGTGGTGATAAGCTGACCTCGTCGTCGGAGAAATTCGTCCCATCTCTTGTTGGGATTGCGTCGCCCCCGTCGCCGGACACATCGCCCCCAACGACGCCGAGAGTTTGGACACTTCCACTAAAACCCCAAATCCCAAATATTCAAATTCTCAATGCGCTTGCAGAATTCGCCATAAATATATACTAAACATGCATCATATAGGCGGATGTAATATACATGTTCAGAAATCGCATTTGACTACAAAAAGAAACGGACTCAACGGGTACCATGTCATAATATGATACTGTAAGTATAACGATCATCCTCGTTCAAACTGTTTAAATGATCACAAACATTACGGGAGTAAATATATTATTCTAAATGAGTATTATAGAAAATTCAAGACAATTAACTACATACCGCTAAGATTGCTGTCAGCAAGGGGCAACAGGGGATGGGCGGAAATGCTGTTTCCGAATGTGCTGGTGTTGTTGGCGCTCGTATGCGCACTAGAGTAGCGGAATGACGCCGACCTGCACAAGAGAATGAGGAGTGACCCAACTAGTAGTACACAGTTACCACCATAATACAACTAAGAGCTAATTATATTCATAATAATAATCAAACCTAGATGAGTATACGAGTATATAAACTGAAAATAAAACGATTTAGATAATCAAAAATTGTATCGTGTTTAGGTAAAATACTGGCATTGCAACTGATAGCAAGTATGAGTGAATGAGATGATAATGACAGAAAATATTTGAATTAAATAAGTTTAGAATTAGTTTCCAGACGAGTTAGTAACAGCTTTTCGGTGAATTTGTATGGTGAGTGAGTAAGTGAGTACAAGTAGAAATTATAGAAATAATAATACAATCATGCGAAAATACAGTGTACAAAATTAGATAATAAACGTAAACCTCATTATGGTTGTATATGCATTTGTGTAGAATTTTCATACTAGTTTTGTTAATAATATGAATTTTCCTAATTAGACCCATCCTCCTTCCCTTGATTTTAGTTAGTCACTATTTACCGGAACTTATCGCATGTATAAGTGAAACCTCGTTCATACATATACGTTATACCAGCATCGGGTACAGCAAACCCTATCTAAAGATTAATTACTCATGCCAAATACACACAAGCTACAAATATTTGCAAGAACATGCCACCTTTTCAAGTAATCCACATACAGTTTTGACGAAGTAAATTACCCAAAACACCCTTTAGTAACACTTGGATTAGTTGTAAAATTGGATTTATTAATACATATACAAAAAGTAACAGTGAGGTGAAAAAAATAACAAATACTGAAAATTACAAACATTACAATAAAGGAAAAAGCACAGCAAACTACACGAACCTTGCCAAATATTTCACGTACCTGTGGAATGTCTGTCGCTTTACATAATTATCTCGCACGAATTCAACCATTTCCTTTTGCGTTTTGCCACTATATCTGAAAGAGCTGCCGCGTGACAATACGCGCGTCTTATGGCGCGAAACATGTTCTACCGAGGAACACCTAAAGAAACCGTGATTTTCTACGCATTTCTTCCAGAAGTTCTTGCACTCATTGCGTCCCTCAAAGAAAAACTCCACAGTGTCTTTATAAAAACCCTGGAAAGTATATACAAATCAATATACCGAGCGTAACTCTTGCGCAATAAACTTTTATTACATAGCCTTCGGGATGAAGTTTTATGAGGAACTTTTTCCGCTTGAACGATAGTTTGCGGATCTTCGCCCAGGAAAATGTGTTGATCTTCGTAATTTGCTGGTAGACAACAATGCCCATGTGCGCGACGGCTAAATTTAGTGGTACATTATCGTGATCTTTGGCTGGGTGCAATTTAATTCCGTACAGCTCGCAACGGCGAGCAGTCTCCAGAAGATTGAGGTCAGCTTCTGCGGGAGATTGACCGCTGGAAAACGCAACCCAAGATTTAGGAGCAGCTTATAAAGTTGAGGATTTGTGAAGCTTATAATTAACTTATGACGCAACGGATCCTTACGTATGTTTCTTGTGGTTTTCCATGATGCGGCGTTCCATCTCCTGATCCTGGTGCGGCACAAATTTATAGCTGGACAAATACGTGTGATCGGGATAGTCTTCAGGCACAAAATCGCCGCATTCGGCCTGCACAATGTAGCTCGCCATCAATGCAGCCGTGTTATCGTTGCAATGGAGTAGGCCTTGTGACAAATCGCGTTTCACCTGTAGGCAGTACAAGTAGCGCGTGTATTCCTCCTCGAGCTGGCCGGGATCGGGCGTGTAGAACTTGATACAGAAAAACAGGAGCGGATCCAGCAATGACAGACCAAGTTGTCGTGACATTGGCTTCTGTAGATCTAGCCAATACTGAAATTCATAATAAAGATATAGTGTTCAACATCAACGACGCGACAGTATTGAAAGTGCGTACCCTTGTTTGCGACAAGTCCTTATACTCCAAGCCGAAATAATCTGCTTCCAGTAAGTGCAATTGTTTGCATACTTGGTCGAATAGAACCTGTCCGAGCGCTTTGGCCTGCAAAACATGAGAATGCGTGTCAATAAACTTGTAACGCATCCAGCGCAGTGTTTATTAACTTAATAAACGAAGCGTTCATCTCGAAGAAAACAAACTGGGAGTAACCATTAATACAATGCATAAATCATGACAATAAAACCACAACGATGAAATTATTGCTTGCAACAAACATACGCGTCATTAATAGCAATTACTTTGTTAGACACTGTGTGAGAGCGCAAAATTATTGCGAGTCACTCTTTCCCATTGTGCATGTCACACAAACAGCTCGATTGAAATTAATTAAAGGTTTGTTGTCGCGATGTCTCCTCGCTGATTCAACGTGGAAATAAAAAGGAAAAAGCACAAAAAACAATGAAGCACGCTCTTTAAAAATTTAACTAACATTCGTTAATAACAAATGATGAGTTGTTCCACTTGTGCGAAAGGCCCTTCTCGAGCAATGCATCCTGATGATCGCATGAATTATGGACGAACGATGGAGAGCATCACACAAAAGAGCAGTTGGTCATTAACTCTCATACATATTGCGTTATTAATACCAAACAAAGTCAGCCATCGAAGGAGGATCAATACTCACTTAGCATCAAGTGCGCTTAATGCGCGCTAAACCGCGCTGCTACCAACGACTTAACCGGGCTATTCGCGTGTTATCAATCTATCGGTGAATTGAACAGCCACTTAATAATTAGAGAGACGAGCGGTAAACGCGTCGATGCAAATCATTACCTGCACTTGAAAGATGGTTGTCGTGTCATCCAACATCTGAACACGTATGGCGAGCATCTTGCCGCCCTTCTTCGGCGTCGTCGGCGGAGTATGCGAGCCGCAGCCAACACTGTCTACGCCAGCCGGCGTCGAATGGGAGTGATGCATGCCGGCGCCGCCAACGCTGCTACTGCCGCCGTGAGACATCTGCTCCGACGATCCGTTCGTATCGCGACTGTCCATCTCGCACTAACTGCTGCTGCCGGCTCTCGGATGTGTGTCATCAATCTGCAAATAAAATTATTTATTCATCCAAAGTGAATTGAAAACAATTGAAACGCATTAAATGCACTCCGCAATTTAGGCGGCCTCGCGACTTACATTAAATATTACGCGACTTTGCCTTCCAGCGCACATCACATGAATGCAACTGGAGTAAAATTCAACGAAACTGGGCCAATCAATATGTTGTAAATACTTCAAAAAAGATATCTTAATGTCCACGTTTCTATCGCGTAATATACTCACCCACTTATTAAAGAAGTCAATGGGGTAATGAAGAAGCGCTTATTTACTCGTTAGGAATGAATCAAGTCAGCAACTATTTTTATATTGTAATAAACTGCTTTTCCTGTACACAAATAGCTGTGTGTCATTATCACGAGATAACATTATAACCCAAATGCATATTTTCAGAAAGAAATCATTTCAAGAGCTTCAAAAGCTATTCATATTTTTATCATATCAAATTGTGGCTGCGCGGAGTAATTCAACTCCGGTGAGCATCAGTCAGTTTCAATTATCTAATTTGCATAAAAACTTTATTCATAAAAGGAGCCAACTCATACAGAATTTTTATCAAAGGCATATGAATAAACGCCTAATTGATATGCGGTTCACGACGCATTTCATATGCTGATAGTAATAACATGACTCTATTAACGGATAATAGTTGATGAGTATATGTACGTGCTTGTTGAGATACGGATGTACACCTAACTAAACATTTTGTTTTTCAACGCCGCATGTAGACCGGAAATAGTGATCTAAATTTAATACCCATTTAGAGGTCTGCATCGCGCCCTTCACTTGCCGCATGCAAGTAGGCCTTGTTTGCTTGCAGGTTGATCCCACTAAAAGCACGTTCACTTGCTATTTAATCACCGAGATAAGATATCTTAAGAATAGATTATATTGGAACTTTTTGTTCTGCTTATAAATACTTTCAAATTATCATTGAACGTGTGGCTTTAAATAAATTGCACTTCCCAATCTCAAGAATTAATTGCAAATTAATAATTAAAAATCGTTTATTTTTATTTGGTCGCAGAATAAATCTCTCTATTATATGTTTTCACGGCACCTTGTTTATTTAATTAAAGCAATCTAAAACAACCTTGATTAAATTGAATTCGCGTCTGATTGAGGCTCAACGCAGTTTCTCATAAGATCGTGACAACTTCAGCGAGATCCCTGATAAATTATCGGACTCAATGATTGGGCCAGGCCTCCGTTATGAACTTGTCTTGACATGTAATGGCCGACAGGTGCAAACAAGTAAACATTTCGTGAAACTGCAACGATCAGTACGAACATAAAGCACCTAATATATGAACAAGTTTGTGTTGTTGGGTTCCCATCTTTGACTATTGGATTGGCTCCATTTGTGCATACATTAAGCTTTGAAAGGGTTAATGGGTCACCGACTTACGCAGCTAACTTTCTATCCCAATTCTGGCAATCGATGGCTTAAACATGTTTAGATACGACGTAATGATGGCAAAGGAAAGTAACAGCTAACATTGATCTCATTTACCTCGAAATCTGGGCGTTTTGCTTTCGCATCAACATAAACAAGATGATCAATGTTCGCATAGAAAACAATAAACGTACAGTCTCTTAGGGATGCTGCACAATTAAGCAGGCAATATATCCATATAATGTCTCGTCGTACACGATCACTAGTTATAATTTTCCAGGTGATAAACGAATTCCTGATACACGCAATAATAATTTGCTGCCCGACATCACTGGCAAACCCACATTCAATAAACAGTCGTGCATCTACGACGTACAAGCCTCACGTTCGCATCCTTCGCACCGATCGTTACTACGTAGCATAATGAAACGAATCGGGCTGCACATACGTCCGAGCTTCACAGGGCGAACCATTCCAAATTCACCACGAGAAGCAGCAGCAGCTAGGAAACCCACCCATGGTCATTGATCTCGCTTCTTTAGCTCTTCATAACACACGGTCGCGGCAATGAAATGATGCCCCAGCTTTATAGGAATATAATAACAAGTCACTTACGTGCGTATTGTGGACGACGTTCGAATTGTCTTTAACCAATTGCCGGCGAAACACACGGCACGCATAAGGATCACACACTGTAACTAATTTTGTAAAGAACTCCGCCACCATCCACACCCGACGCGGTCACTAAATATACTGAAGACACACCAACACTCGCTATTTGACAGCTACCACAACAGCAGTTGTCAAATACACTGCTATAGCGTACTACCAAGCACGTGTATATAGCTCACAGATGTCACTCTCCAACTTCATATTTGTTTTGCCGCAATTTGAATGTACATATATAACTAGAAATATAACATCCTAATTTTTTGCGTGCTTTCTTAGAAAATGCCGATTTTCCCTCACTTTTTTGAATCAAGAGATAATAGTACATAGACTTTAGAGGTCATTTAAAAGATGTTCAACTTTTAGCGCATAATTTTTTTTATCTAATACTTGTATTTGTGGCATAAAGTTTTTACTGCACTATTGCTAATTAATAAGCTGTGCAATAAAGCAAGACACTTACGTAGATAACGAGCTATTATCAAGTGTGCATTGTTGAAGTCAAACTGACAAATTTTGTCAATGTTAGGATGCATAGATTTGCGTCTATTTTTTTTACCAAATAGCGTTTATTAAGAAAGTGAAAGCATTTAAAAGAACGGCCTAAAGATGATGCGACGAATTTCCACTTCGTCGCACATTGCCATCGATAATGATGCTGCAAAAGCGAATTGGCTGAGCAAGGCGACCTTCTGGTAAAATTGAAAATATTTTTGTCAATGGTAAGTAGACCATTCTTTCTAGGTACACGATTCCGACGTTTCGGACGGGTTTGAGACGTGAATTTAACGAATTTGACTTGGCAAAACCATTGCCCGAACATGCGTCGTCAAAACTGGGACGAAGGCTTTCGAAACAGTGGTCCAAAGTTATGTCAAATCGCAGAACAATCAAATCACGACCAAGTTTGTGTCGAACCATATTGCATTGTTTCGGATGGGAAATTGCCGCGTACGGATTAGCTTTAGCTTTAATGGAGCTTGGATGTCGTATATATCAACCGTTGTTTGTTGGACTTGTTCTACGATATCTCTCTATTGAGAATTTGGACAACAACTCAACGTAAATTTTAATGCTCATGCATGATTTCGAATATTAAGCTTGAATTTTAGACGCGAAGACGGACCGACGTTTATTAATCGAGTACTAAATTATTACGATGACGATCAGTCACGGATAACACTGGGTGAAGCACTGTTTTATGCATTTGCAATAGTATTTTGTGGTTTTGTAGCAGTTGTTGTATATCATCCGATTTTCACCTACTTAAATTACTGTGGAATGAAAATTCGGATAGCTATTTGCTCACTGATATACAGAAAGGTAATTCAGTTTAATGTCGCTTTCAGAACATAAATATTCATAACTTTTTCAAGGTTTTGCGATTGGATAGTAGTCAGTTAACTGGAAAGATGATTGGAAATGTGATAAACATTCTTTCAAATGATGTGAATAAATTCGAAAACTTGCACTTTATACATTACCTTTGGCTCGGACCCACAACGGTTGCATTTTCCATTTTCTTCATTTATTGGGAAATTGGCTGGTGCGCTATATTTGGCATGTTACCAGTGATGGGCTGCATCCCTTTGCAAAGTAAAGAATGAACTTTTAAATGTGTGGACTTTACACATTTGATTTTCAATTACAGTGCTGTTAGCTACACTTACAAAGTATTTACGAATTGAGACGGCAGTTCGGACAGATCATCGAGTTCAAGTGATGAACGAAATCATTCAAGGCATTCGCGTGATAAAAATGTATGCCTGGGAATATGCCTTTAGTCGCGCTCTGAACAGAACGAGAACGTATAAACAAATTGCATAATATAAGAATGAAATAGATGACTTGGAACATTTATTTTAGATACGAAATGCATTCTTTGATTAAATCATCGGTTATCAAGGGTATCATGATGTCTTTGATTCTGTTTACTACCCGAAGTGGACACTTTTTCTCATGCTACTGCTACTTACAAACAAAGGAAAAAATTAATATTGAATCGGTTTTTCTAATAGTATCATTCTATCAAATCTTACGAATGACCATGACGGTTTACTATCCACAAGGAATGGGACACGTAATTGAACATACTAAGTGTAAAATTTTGCTATTCCTTATTGCGAACATTTTATTAGGTTGCTGAAATGTATGTGGCCATAACACGAATAACGGACTTTCTCATGTTGCCGGAAACGCATATTGCGAATCCGGAACCCATGGATCCCAAATGGATGAAACGTCTTGGCAAGAATCCTAATTATGCGTACTATTATCGAAAGCGTTTCACTCCCGCACGAACTATTGTTGTAGACATTCAAAACGCCAGCTTACGATATGGAAAGTTAGTGGTGCTTGATAATTTTAGCATGATTTGCAGACCAGGATCATTAACTGCTCTCATTGGTCCTGTGGGGAGTGGTAAGTCATGCGTGATGCAAATGATCCTTCAGGAATTATCACCATTTGAAGGCAAAGTATCCGTTGAAGGTATCTGCTCCTATTCGGCGCAGGATCCATTCATTTTCCGAGGTTTGTATTCGGTTTTCTCTTGCCTTTGTAAATCGTATCGTCTCTTACAGGTTCTGTACGTGATAATATTCTCTTTGGCCAGCAATACAACCGAGATAAGTATCAGAACGTTATAAGAGCTTGCGCTTTAGGACGTGACTTTACTCTACTTCCTTACGGTGATAGAACGCCTGTGGGTGAGAAAGGTATTTCTTTAAGTGGTGGGCAACGCGCACGTATTAACTTGGCGCGCTGTGTCTATAAGGAGGCGGATATCTATCTACTTGATGATCCCTTGTCAGCGGTAGATACGAATGTCGGAAAACATCTATTTGAAGAATGTATATGCGGCTATCTAAAGCCAAAAATTGTCGTATTAGCTACGCATCAATTGCAGTATCTAAAACCAGTACCGCAAATTATTGCATTAGAAGATGGCAAGATTAAATTATCCGGTAGTTATGATCATATTTTTACACGAAGAGATATGAAAAATTTAGTAGCGGAGGAGCAGGAAGACGCTGAGGGCGATTTGGTTCCATTGACTACCATCAAATCATCGTATACCAAACCCGGAAAGCCTGTAATGTTTGCGAACCAAGTTTTTTACATTATTGATAATTCATTGGGTTCTTTTATCCAGAATATGAAAGAGTTTGAAGAAATGCGAACTACTGGTGTAGTCAATTGTTCAATACTTAGAGACTACTATTTGGCCGGTGGTAATTGCTGCGCAATTATTATGATGCTCTCACTTTTCCTATTAGCGCAAGTTGGCGCAACCACATTTGACTTCTTTATCTCGATGTGGGCAAAAATTGAAGACAAACGATACTATGGGCGAGGAACGTATTCAATACCAACGATAGTTGATAACTTTCCAAGATTCTTGTGCGTGCGATATTGCGGTTTCGCTATACTAACAACAATGATCGTATCCTTATTCAGGTCATTTTACTTTTATGGGTTTTGCATGAAAGCGTCCATTAAGTAAGTTGTTGACTGTTGGGTATAACTAAACTCATTTGTATATTGCAGTTTGCATAATAGAATGTTCAATTCGGTAACGCGCGCAAATATGCGGTTCTTCACATTGAACGACAGCGGGCGAATTTTGAATCGATTTTCAAAGGATATGAGCGCAGTGGATGAAATTTTACCATATTCTATGGTGGACACGTACCAAGTAAATGTTTACGAATGATTTAAGGTTTTAGCTGACTAAAGCAAAATATTTTTTAGATTTTATTAAATTTTGTTGGCGTGTCCTGGCTATTAATGATTATAGACATATGGCTCTTAATTTTCACCGTAATCGTCACCGCTGTATTTTATATTATACGAAAATTCTATCTAAGAGCGAGTTGCAGTTTAAAGCGACTTGAGGGAGTTGGTATGTCGTATAAAGTTTTATAACGTATATGCAGATAATGTTAGTGCGTTTTCTTGACAGCAAGAAGTCCCGTATTTACACACACAAATGCCACTATGCAAGGATTAGCAACAATTCGAGCGCACGGTAATGAAATGCAGTTAGTGGAGGAATTCGATCATTATCAGGATACGCATACGAGCGCTTCTTTTCTCTTCATGGCTGCCTCTCGAGCTTTTGGCTATTTACTCGATATGATGACTGTTATTTATACAACATGTGTAATATACTACTTCATGATTGTGCAGACTGGTGATAGCTCCAATGTGGGACTCATTTTAAGTCAGGCGATTGGTCTTACCGGCATCTTTCAATGGGGAATGCGACAGAGCGCGGAGTTTGAAACACAGTTGACCGCAGTGGAACGTGTTCTTGAATTTACAACAATTGAACCGGAGCCTCCCCTGGAAAGTGTAAGAAAATTCGTAACAATATAACTCGGTTGCTTAGTTTTTCAACTTTCAGGAACCTGGTAGAGAACCACCTTCTACTTGGCCCGCACGGGGCGATATAATGTTTAAAAATTTAACCATGAGATACACGTTAACTGAGCAACCTGTTTTAAGAGACTTGACGTTGAATGTTACTGCAAAAGAAAAGGTATTGTATTCGTAACTAAGTTTCAAAATAAATTATAATTAAATAATATTGTAGATAGGTATTGTTGGACGAACTGGTGCGGGAAAATCATCTATTGTTGCCGCGCTTTTTCGTTTGGCGTATGTGGACGGCTCTGTAAAAATTGACGGGGTTGAAACTGGAAAGATTGGTTTGCATGACTTGAGAAAGAAAATTTCAATTATTCCTCAGGTAAAATCAACATTAATGGGTCAAAAGCCAGTAATTTTAATTGTTTTTATATAGGAACCCGTGATTTTTTCTGGTACTTTGCGTTATAATTTGGACCCGTTCGATGAATATCCCGATGTTGTACTTTATTCAGCATTGGTGGATGTCGATTTACGGATAGCTGAAAACATTAGTGCGTTGTGAATAGTTAAAATAGAGAGATATGAAATAACATTTTGACATTTTTAACAGATTGTTTATCCGAAGTAATGTCCGAAGGCGGAATTAATTTATCAGTTGGATCGCGGCAGTTGGTTTGTTTAGCGCGTGCCATTGTCCGTAATAACAAAATTTTGATTATGGATGAAGCGACTGCGAACGTGGACCTTCAAACAGATTTATTTATTCAAAAAACAATAAGAGAGAAATTTTCACAGTGCACGGTATTCACAATTGCTCATCGACTGAACACAATTATGGATTCTGATAAAGTAAGTCCTTCGAAACGCTTTTAAACAATTATTTCTTCCAAACTATTCGTTTAGGTCATCGTAATGGATTCAGGGACGGTAATGGAATATGACCATCCACTTAATTTAATTGACAATCATAACAGCATATTTTACAAGCTCATCACAAAAACTGGATCTGGAAATGTTGAAAAGTTTCGAGCCATTGCTCAAGAGGTTTACTTTTTTAGACAATTGATTGCAATAATACTAACTTGTATCTTTTTAGTCATGGGATAATAAATATGGTCCTCATGCTCCCAAATCAATTGAGTGAATACTATACATATTTATATTTAATATATTTATTAAAAAGTTTTAAGATAAAAACGCTTACAATGATTTGTAAAGAGTGGACCGTTTACCTTTGCGGTAATGATTTTGTGGCGTTGTGCAACGCTAATAGCGTTATATATAAGTAATTCAGTTCATATTTCGGACAATTAATCATTAATTAATAACTTCTCACTGATCAACCCTTGTTTAACTGTCTTAGCAATTCTTCGCATGTCTTCTTTGCATCACCCAGCAACATGGCAGTGTTAGGATTATAAAATACAGGATTATCGACAGCAGCGTAGCCGACACCCATAGTTCGTTTCATTATAATGACTTGATCTGATTTCCAAACATTCAATACGGGCATGCCAGCAATTGGAGAGTTCGGGTCATCTACAGCGGCCGAATTGACGGTATCATTAGCACCAATAACGAGTGTCAAGTCTGTATCAGGGAAATCATCGTTGATTTCATCCATTTCAAGAACATCATCATATGGCACTCCCGCTTCAGCCAATAATACATTTAATTGACCTGGCATACGACCTGTAAATCAAAATGGTAATTTATCCAATTGAACCTTGTCAGCACTTGAAATTCTCTGCTATGTATCATTAATTTCCTCGATGACTGCTAGACTTACCTGCAACTGGATGAATAGCAAATCGAACGTTTTTGCCCTGTGCTTTCAAAGTGGAGACCATCTCTGCGATTGGATATTGAGCCTTCGCAACGCACAGACCATATCCAGGTACAATAATAATATTTCGAGCATTTTTAATCATTTCTACGGCGCTGTCAACGGTAACTTCTGTATGCGTACCAGTAATGGCTTTCGGTTTGCCATCTCCTGTACTTGACGTTCCAAATCCACCCATAATTACATTTTGCAATGATCTATTCATCGCCTATAAATAATAAAGCATTAATATACTGTTAAGCATTGGTAAACTCAAATGATTACCCGGCACATAATATATGATAAAATTGCTCCTGAACTTCCAATCAATGCGCCGACAATTGTCATTAAGTTATTATTGAGCATGAATCCTTCAGCACATAGTGCCCATCCCGAGTAGCTGTTTAAAACAGTGATTACAACTGGCATGTCTGCACCGCCTATTGCTGCCGTTAACGTGACGCCCATCACAGATGAAAGTGCGGCGGTAGCACCTAAAGCACTTATACCGCCAGCCATGGATGGATCAAGGAATAGATATGCTCCTGCTGCCACATTACTCGCTAGTAATGATGCGTTAAGGGCATGTCGACCAGGCAACAGCAAGGGATTAGACTTGAGCACACCTTGTAGTTTACCATAAGCTACCAGCGAACCGGTGAATGTGACACCACCTATCGCTGTACCCAATAATAAGGCAGTTTTGGTGACATTTGCAGCCGGATCCATGGCAAATGTTGGAAAATCATGAACAAATGTTGCCATACAGGTAAGAACAGCGGCTAAACCAACCAAGCTGTGGAATCCGGCAACTAGTTGAGGTAGATCAGTGATTTCAATGCGTTTGGCAATCAGTGTTCCTATACCACCGCCAGCAAGCATACATGCGGCCATTTGTGCAAGTACTTCGTGATTTGGCGCAATTTGTCCCAGAGTTGCTGCTATTCCTCCAGCAACACCAATCTATATAAATTAATATCAGTAAATGGTATATCATTAGTATTGCTAATAAACCTACCATGCCTAAGTTATTTCCTAATCTTGACGTTGCTTGCGAACTTAATCCAGCCAAAGCACCAACACAGCACAGTGAGGCGGCCAAATATGCGGCTTGGTGAATTTCTGCTAAATTATTCATAGCACCATATCCATAACCGCCTAAGAATACTGCAGCTGGAATAGCATACAAGAAATTATATTCTGGAGGATCGTCAGCACTATAATATTAAAAAAAATAATAATAATTACATTTAAGCCAGCTTGTTAGAAACAATTTGGATTACCGTTTGAACATATCCAACATGCGCTTTGTAACGACGAAACCGCCAAAAACATTAATGAAGGAGACAAACGCTGCTGAAGCCGCCAAGACCTCTACAGCATTTGTTGGATAATAACCACCGTTCATTAACAGTAACCCGCCAACAGCAGTGATACCAGAAATAGCATTAGTAACAGACATTAATGGTGAGTGCAGTGCTGGAGTGACACCCCATACGGTGTGATAGCCAACAATTCCAGACAAACCAAAAGTGGTAAGCATAGATGTAAAGGCAATATTTGGTGAAGATGCTCCTAAGGCTAATATAGTTCCACAGCCGGCTGAACAACTCATTGCAGTCTTAAAGGTATTCGCAAATGGTGAGTCTTCCACTTCTTCTTTCTTGTTTACTGCTGTCGTTTGGGCAGGCGTCGGTGGTGGCGACGGTTGTATAGGAATTGGTGGCGGCCACACTAAAGCACCCTTATCCAATATGATACTGCCTCGTACAACATCATCTTCTAAGTTAATATGGAAATGATTCTTTTCGCCGATTGATAGCAAAAATTTGGAAATGTTGTTTGCATAAAGTGTTGAACTTTGCGTGGGCAAACGACTTGAAAGATCAGTGAGACCAATATGGGTAACACCATTATAAACATAAACCTCTCCGGGCTTAGTTGTCTCAATATTACCCCCTGCTTCAGCGGCGAGATCAACCACCACACTGCCGGGTTTCATATTTTCAATGTGATTCTTTAGTACCAGGAGTGGTGCTTTCTTGCCTGGAATTAAGGCCGTGGATATAATAATATCAACTTCTTTGCATTGTTTTTCAAATAGCGCATGTTCCGCATCTATAAACTCTTCGCTCATTTCTTTGCTGTAACCTCCAGCACCACCTCCTTCTTCTTCGATGTTAATCGTGAGGAACTCAGCACCCATTGATTCAACTTGTTCCTTAACAACGGAACGCGTATCAAATGCACGAACGACAGCACCCATCGCTTTCGCTTGACCACAAGCGGCCAGACCAGCAACACCACCACCGATAACTAAAATTTTCGCCGGCGGTACTCTGCCTGCCGCTGTAATCTGACCTGGGAAGAATCGTGGGAAGTGATTTGCAGCTTCAACAACTGCTCGATATCCTGAGATATTTGCCATTGAGCTAAGAGCATCGAAAACTTGTGCGCGTGTTATGCGTGGAATGCAGTCCATTGCTATTAAGATGAATAGTTAATATTACATGTATTTAAACAATTTATGAATTACTAACCAAAAGCATTAATTTGCTTGGTACCTAGTTGCTCAATTAATTTCTTATTTTGACCTGGGTATAGGAATGATATTAATGTGCTGTTTGGCTTAAAGTTATTTAATTCATCTTCCAACGGTTGACGAACCTTGAGAATTATATCTGTTGAAACGGTTCAACCATTAATTTCTTGTTCGCAGAATATAAAGCGTTTAGTAAGTTACCGGTATCGAAAGCTCCAGTCTTGTCGACGAGTTTAACGCCAACTTTCTCGTAGTCTTCATTTTTAAAATTGGCCGCAACGCCGGCATCTCTCTCGATTACCATTTTGAATCCTTTTTTAATCAAAGTTTCCGCAACCGCAGGTGTCAAGGCCACCCTGATAAAAATAAACCCGCTAGTATGCATACGTGCGCATAAAAACAATATCATTATTACCTTTTCTCATGTTTCCAAACTTCTTTGGGCACACCGATCGTCAGCTCATTATAAGGTCTACCTTTGATTGTCTTCTCGCCTTTTTCGCCTTTGTCTGATTTTTTTGCGGCGGTTGTGAACCATCGGATTGTTCGTGTTTTATTAGAATATTTTCCACGTAGCAACAGCCGGCCTGCTGTAGTGCAGCAGACGCAGAGCAGTCCACGAGCCATTATTGCTTCAGTCTTTTTTCACTTATGGCACCAATGAATTTCAGGCATTCACATGCAACTCACCGAAGACACTGAGGCATTCTGCAGCTGAAGGACGAAAGACATTAATTTTTATGATCGAAATGCGGTGCGCGAATAATCTTGCAAGCCTTTAAATCAATGGAATGGTACCCGGACCGATTCGTTCAATCTTGAATTTATTTGGTCGCTTTATATTGTGTATGTATGCGCTGATAATGAAGCATGCAGATAAGAAACTGTTTGCTTTAACTGGTTACATTCATTAGAATTGAATATGCGTATTTGTTTTCACTTCACTGATGATGTGTTGTTTGTATTTGATGTGAATTTTGGCCCTAATGCGTTGCAATTTATCTGGTCCAACGAGTGTTTACTTGAACATATTATATTGCTATTACATACCAGGCTATACATTACGTGGAATTGTCGCACTATTTTTCGGTAAAAGTTAGAGTGCTTTATTTATTTATTACATATGTTCACGAGTATCACATCTATATACGATTAATAGTGTTATTTTTACACTCACAACTTATATATTTTGCATGCACTTGGAATAGAGTTATTTAGGAGATTTTGATTTAAAACTCGACCAAGTTCTACTACCCTTTGGCGTATTGTAACATTCAAAGCTGAATTATTAACTTTCGATTTCATTATAGTTCAATGCTCGCTTCGGGAAGAACTGCACCTATCTACTTCACTTGCAATAACTACAAGGAGCCATTATTCCTTCATCCCTTTCTAGGTTAAGGATTTATCAAGTTGCAATTTTGCGAATTCTTAATGTGCAAAATTTTAATTCACATTGAGGACTTGGCGTATTCAGATAAACGAAACAAGTTATTAAGCAGACAGACTAGTAATTTAGCGGCTTAAAATTTGCAATAATAATAAGTGACCTAATAAAATGATGAGTGTTGGCAATTAATTTCAATTATAGCAAAAGGCAATTCTGACTGCTCCCTTGAAGTGATAAGAAGCAAAAATTTGTTGATAACAAATAAGCGAATTTATTTATAGTCTACTTACTTCACTGTTTATCTTGAGTTATTTACCACACAGAAAATTTTGTATTGTTTTATCTTTGACACAATTAAAGGAATACACCGTCAAGAGCAGATCGCATGACTACGGACCGATACTTTCAGGGAGTATTGCGAGACACTATAATTTTGAGGTTTCATTAGTCTAAAAATATCTATAACACATCTCGTGCATAGCACGATTCCGTATTTCTATTGTATTTTTACCGACGACATCGAACTTCAAGTCATGTTTAGTTAATGATGATTTGTTCAAATACATTTTTGTTGCCAGGCAACAGTTGTAAGTAGAATTAGGAAAAACTTACATTCGTTTACACTCAATTACTAGGCCTGTTAGATGTGCTTATGGACTGGTATTATGATGAGTTAATAATGTACAATTATTAAAAGTTTTATTCAAGTGAACAAAGGACGGCAGCAAAACGCGACACCCGCACACGACCAACTCACAGCTCGTATACAAAAGTGGCGAAGCAATGGATCTCGAGAGGGTCACTGCATCTGAAATTTTCGGTCACGTCTCCCATAACTCAGGTCAACTTTAGCAGAGCAGCTCCTGTTTGCAATTGCTACCGAACAGTGAAACGTCTGGCCTGGTTCACTTGGTCCTGCTCTCCTCAGTGCAGTCTCTTGTTCATCTGACTGGCTGGGAGAAGGTCGGCTTGAATGAAAGTGATCGCACACGATAGTCAAGTGAGTGTTTTGACTAGTATTACGGTAATAACAGCTAATTACGTACAACATTCTAATTGTTCAACGGCGATTTCGCACCAGGAAGACGCTCTTACCGGCTGCACGGTATATTATGTTATTTTGCATTTACTTCAAGTTACTGAATACAAACTATACAAATCCCTGGCAGCTGCATATCGTAAAATAAATATGCAATTGAAATTTTGCACGGAAGTGTGTTTATTTATCACGCATCTGCAGTTTGTTTATGCTTTTTTCATGTTTTACATAACTAAGCACCTGTTACATTATGGATTTTTTTTACATTTTTTTAATGTAATGTCCTACATAGCAATTTAGTAAAATTGTACTTTCACCTAGTTATAGACAAGTTGCAATTCGCAATAATTTTTTTCACTCATTAATTCTGATGTGCAGTTTGAAAGTTGATATTCAGGCATTTGCATATGTTACGTGCGTATTCCTTATTTGCAAATTGTGCCTGCCTCGCGAGTATAACCTAATTGTTGTAAGTGGATATATTTATTTTAATAATTGCAATGATTTATTTTCGCAAGATTATGTGTGGTGATTGTTGGCGTATTAACGAGCTATGTGTTATTTGATATACTTGAGTGCAAGCGAATTGCGCTTTTTGATAATAATATTTGGAATTTCGACGATTTCAGCTTGAGAATAGATAACGACGGGCTGTTGTAAACACGCAGAGGCACGGTGAGCGAAGATCAAATATTCATTTAATGCCGGTCCAACCATCAGTGAGTGCGGAATTGGATTAGAAATTGGTTTTAAATCAAATTGATAAAATGGCTGGAACTTTAACAAAATTGTGTAGAAATTCCTGGAGCCGTGCCCATTTGGCCAACTCTTCAAGACGATGTAAGATATTAATTTATTATTATATATTATAAGACTACGAATTTTACGTGCAAATATAAAGAACAATTACGTGCAAATATAAAGAACAATTACGTGCAAATATAAAGAACAATATTCAATTTCTGAGTTTTTTTAAGTTATAGTTTCAACGCGGATGCATTACTATAAATAGTATTTGTTTTGGTTTTCAAATTCTAAAGTGCATAATATCAAGAGATTATCATAACGCTATTGACCCCTTTAGATTATTAGACACATGAACTACCCATACGCAGAAAAACATACAAATTTATTATGAATTAAAAGCACTTGAATTTTTTTCTTTTTTTAATAGATGCATCTCGAGTGGTGGCGAAGAATCCCGTCGTTGAAATGGACGGCGATGAAATGACTCGAATTATCTGGGAAAAGATAAAGGAAAGATTAATTTTTCCATATGTCAAAATTGAGTGCCTTTATTATGATTTGGGTTTACCTAGCCGGTAGGTAAATATTTACCTGAAAAGGGGCGACTTAAGAAATGATTTCAAAATTTCAGTGATCAAACAAATGACCAAATAACAATCGACGCTGCTCATGCTATTCTTAAGCACAATGTCGGCATCAAATGTGCGACTATCACTCCTGATGAAGCTCGTGTTAAGGAATTTAACTTGAAGAAGATGTGGCTCTCACCAAATGGTACCATTCGTAATATTCTTGGCGGTACCGTTTTCAGGGAGCCAATTCTTTGTGAAAACATTCCAAAGCTTGTCCCGGGCTGGACCAATTCCATCATCATTGGCCGTCACGCTCATGGCGACCAGTACAAAGCCAAAGATTTCGTCGTAGAGAAACCCGGTAAAGTTGAATTGATTTATACCGCTGATGATGGTGAAGTACGCAAATATGATCTGTTCAAATACAAGAGTGGCGGTGTTGCCTTGGGCATGTACAATACTGATGACTCCATTAAGGCATTTGCACATTCTTCATTCCAAGTAGCTTTAGGCAAAGGCTGGCCATTATATCTCTCCACTAAGAACACTATTCTTAAGAAGTATGATGGCAGGTTTAAGGATATATTCCAGGAAATATATGAAAGGTTTGCTTGACATGAACAATATTAATAAAAGCTAATTTATTAACTTTCAGCACTTATAAGTCCAAATTTGAAGCGAAGAAAATATGGTATGAACATAGGTTGATTGATGATATGGTTGCCCAAGCTTTGAAATCAAATGGCGGTTTTGTTTGGTCATGCAAAAACTATGATGGTGATGTACAATCTGACATTGTTGCTCAGGGTTACGGCTCTTTGGGTATGATGACTTCTGTACTTATGTGCCCTGATGGCAAAACTATTGAATCAGAAGCTGCTCATGGCACTGTCACTAGGCACTATCGGTAAGTGATAGGAGTGAACTATGATTTGGACTGTGATGTAACTGGTCATACTTATATTTTAGTCAACATCAACAAGGCAAACAAACTTCAACCAATCCGATTGCATCAATATTCGCGTGGACCAGGGGCTTGGAGCATAGAGCCAATTTAGATGGAACTCCAGATTTGGCAAAGTTCGCACAAACCTTAGAAAAGGCTTGTGTTGACTGTGTTCAAGGTGGTCATTTAACAAAGGATCTTGCCGCATCTATTCATGGATTGAAAAATGTTAAGGATGGCATGTTCTTGAACACCCAAGACTTTTTGGAAGCGATTGCTTCTCAATTGGAGAAGTCCATGAAATAATTTTAAGTGTCCATTTAAATAATTTTAATGTGTCTCAGATTATTGTAATAAACTAAATTTCTTATAAAACAATATTTATAATTATTCAGTAATAATTGGAAATTTTGACAGTATATTTGATCCTCGGTGGAAGAACACCCCAACAATTATCTATCCTAGATGGAAATGCTTTGATTAGCTGCATTAATCATAGTGTAAATACATTTATATAACAAGTCGCTAATTTGATATGTACACAGATAATGTATATTATACTTGCATAATGGGGATTACGCGTTAGTATGAAACGTTTCTAAATAAGACACATAAACCACTGTTATCTTAATACATACGCAATTGTTTATTTCAATTAATGATAAAAAGGTCATAACTAAACCATTACACAATATAATATTATGAAGCGTCTAATTAACCAGTCGTGTGGCAAGTTAGTTAACAATTGTTCATAACTAGAGTAAAATGGATTTAGTATCTGTGCAAGACTTTGAGCAATATGCGAAGAAAGTTCTTCCCAAAAATGCACTTGATTATTACAAAAGTGGATCTGGCAAGCAAACAACTTTGGACAATAACCGAACCGCGTTTTCTAGGTTGAACCGGAAATATATTACAATTAATTTATTAACTTTGATGTTTTAGACTGCGAATTCGGCCACGGTGTTTAACAAATGTTTCTGAACGAGATCTGAGTACTACGATTTTAGGGAAAAAAGTCTCTATCCCTGTAGGTATATCTCCAACGGCTATGCAAAGAATGGCTCACCCCGATGGGGAATTGGCGAATGCACGTGCTGCTGAACATCATGGAACTATTTTTACATTATCAACAATAGCAACCTCAAGTATTGAAGAAGTAGCACAGGCAGCACCCAATGCAATCAAATGGTTTCAACTATATATTTACAACAACAGGTGGGTATAAAACAACAATGAAATATTTTATGCATAAGGAAAATATTATTTTACAGAGAAGTTACATTATCGCTTGTGCGACGAGTAGAAGAAGCAGGATTTCAAGCGCTTGTTTTAACAGTAGATACTCCTTTCTTTGGAATACGTTATGATGATATGAGGAATAAATTTACGTTACCCCAACATTTGTTACTCGCTAATTTTGAGGGCGCAAAAGCATCAAAGATTCATCAAACCAAGAATGGGCTGTCTGGTTTAAACAATTATGTCAATGGATTGTTTGACCCATCGTTAACCTGGAAGGATGTTGAATGGTTAATGAACATAACAAAACTTCCAGTAATTGTTAAAGGCGTTTTAACTGCGGAAGATGCAATAATTGCAAAAGGTATTGGAGTCGCTGGAATTATTGTTTCAAATCATGGTGCTCGGCAAGTGGATGGAACTCCAGCTTCGGTGAAATATGTCAAATCATAGGTATAATTTATTTATATATCAATTTTAGATCGAAGCGTTACCAGAAGTTATTGCTGCTGTAAATGGAGAAGTCGAAGTTTATTTAGATGGAGGGGTAATGGACGGAACTGATATTTTCAAAGCACTTGCATTGGGCGCGAAAATGGTTTGCAAAGTGAACAATTTAAATTTTTATAATTTATGAATTTTTATTTAAGGTATTTGTGGGTCGCCCAGCATTATGGGGCCTATCGCATAGTGGATTCGATGGTGTTAAACGAGTGTTAGATATTTATAAAATGGAATTTGAATCAACTATGGCAATATCTGGCTGTCGTAATATAAAAGAAATAACGCGCGACAAAGTAGTCCATGAAAATTATTATAGTAAATTGTAATGTATCAATTTTTAATAAATTTTAAAAAATTATAATAATTTTAAATTAACCGCGTATGGCAACAATGCATGGTGACAAATAGACTATACTGTAACTTGTCAATGTTGGTAACCCTGCACTAAACCATTCTCATGCACATCTAGTTACCCAAGTCGCCCAAAATCCTGTTCTCGTCGCTCTGAAAACATGGCGAATTGGAAGTGCTTCTAAAATGTGTGATATTTTAGATATGTTTGTGCTTTATTGAATAAATAATATTCCATATTAGTTGTATAATGACATCGATACAATTTGTAGTGCATCCATTGCCTGGATCTGAGGATCAATTTAATGATAGGTAGGTGCTCCAGCAAAACGGGCTTGTCTGCTTTGCCTGTACTCGTTATTGTACATGATGGGCATGCATTACGACACCATTTTTATTTTATTGTATTTGTACTTATGTACGGCTATTTCAACAAATGAAGGTGCTTTCATAACTTTTATCAGCCAGCGTCGTAACTAGTTATATCGTACTATGTAGGCCTATTTTACTCAGTGGGCTCAATTGCATTTCTCTTCCAGGTTGAAAGAGGTTGCAGATAGAATTAATAGGCTGGGCCAGACTTCACATCCAGTATGGACAAATCTTCGTGTGAGTGTAAAACGAATTGTTCTGGGACCGGCACACATTGCCCTGCTGTTAGAAGATGGCCGGGTTTGCCGTGTTCCATTTAGCGTGATTTCCGACAGATTGGACTTGACCAAAAATGATCCCAACAAAAGGTCAGTGATTTTCATTTTAAAGGTTCTACAATATGTTACCCAATGCTCGTTAGTGGCAATAATTTACTCAATATTATTATCACCTCCAAAACATTGGGAAATTAACGTGTATTGGTGTGGTTATCATGGAGTAGTTAAGTCAATTAATAGTTCAGTTACATGCCAATACTACATGTGTACGTTTTAATTTTGCACGACGTTACAGAACATATTGTATAGCATTTCAATTAACTGATTTGGATAATTACAGCAGTAATAATGGAAATAATGCAGCCAGTGGGTCTACCACTGGAGGAAATGGTGGCGGTGGAAATTCTGGCAACAGTAAGCCTGCTGGGAGTAGCAGACAAATTCGCACAAGGGCTAGAATCATGCGCTCAAATACCGCGATTCGTGGTGGCAATAATAGTGGTAAGAGTTGGAAAAAATGTATGGTTTTTCTGCAGGCTATTTAATGTATAATCTTTATTTATAGGAAGTCGTGGTGCGCCTGTAATCATTGGCACTGGTGGGTCAGGTAGTGGCAGACCCCTCGTTACTGTGCCTGCAACATATGTTCCAGAGGAACTTGTCACACAGGCTCAAGTGGTGCTTCAAGGGAAAAGTCGTAATTTAATTATTCGCGAATTACAGGTACGTTCGTAATTCGTGCTTTGAAACTCATTTAAATCACTGATGAGCCTTTATTTCTCTTGATACTTTTATGAGAGTATGATTAGTCTTTCTGAATTCAATTATGCCAAACTCGATTAGTGTCGGATGCTGTAGAGATTTACGTAATTGGTATGTTTGCAGAGGACTAACTTGGACGTAAATTTAGCAGTGAATAACCTACTATCGAGAGATGACGAGGAGGGCGAAGAAGGTGACGACACCGCCGATTCGTACGTGCCTGAAGATTTAATATCACTTCTCGATGGTGGTTTTCATCCAGACCATTCTGTGATTATTGATGCGGACGCAATGTTCTCTGAGGACATGTTCGGCTATACATCTGGGATTCGCAAGTAATAAATGAATTCACGCACTAACAAACATCATTCATCCGGACTTCTGTTTTCCAAATTTTTCGTCGTTTTTGTCTATTTGTTTTAATTTGCGTTTTCTGTTCTATGAGAGTTTAGTTTTATGTTTGCATTTACTAACATTTATTTTGCGCTGTTTGACGCTGTTTGCTCAAACTAGCTTCCTCCACAGCCGCAGCAGTTCGTCACGTAATCGTATTTCTGAACGCGACCCGCCTCCGGTCAACAATTCCGTATCCATCGATCGTGAACGTGATAGTTTCTCCAAGTGGAGAGATCGTCAATATTTGGGGCCGCGTAGATGGTTGGAGAGCGCCCTGCGTGATAGTGGATATGAAAAAGAAGCAGGTATTACATCTCCAAGTTTTCTGTGATTTTCTGTGCTATTTTTTTGTTTTTTATTCTAGATAATAAAAAGAAAGAAGGTGCCAGCCCATTATGGATTTCAGACGAAATTGAATTTTGGCCGGAATCAAACGGACGCTTTACTCAAATTGCAACTCTACATAGCGAATTGATTGCCCTTTCCAATACTGGTCAAGTGTATCAATGGAAGTGGAACGATCCAGAACCGTATAAACATCCAGACGTAAGCGCATATTTGTTTCATACTTCGCTAATAGTCCCTTGAAATGATGAACAATGCTTCTTTGATATTCATGATTACATACGATTAGTCTTCCTGAATAACTATCGTGTTGTATTCACATCAGCATGCCTATTTTGATTTGTATTTGAATCTTTCTTTTGTTGAATATTTGTAGAATCCAAGCATTCATCATCCAAAAACTGTTCAGTTGGGCCTTTTGAATGAAAAAGTAGCTCATTTGTCGGCGTCGTGTACTCGTTGTTCAGTAGCAACTGAAAGTGGAAAAGTTGCTACATGGGTTGACGAACAATTGAGTGCTGCTGCGAATAAACTGGAAAGTCCAGTACAGGCTTATATGGAGTTTCAGACGGATAAAATCGCCGGTTTATATACCTGTCCCTTGTACACAGTTGCTAAGCTTGAAAGCGGTGCATTATACTGGTGGTAAGTACTTTCCGAAATGTAGTTTGAATTATAAAATACTTGTTAGCTGAGCATACATGTGACGAATTTGTATAGGGGTATTTTGCCTTATCCACAACGCAAGCGTCTATGGGAGAAATACCGGATCAAATTCCGTAAACAGCGGGCGAATCAATCTGATTTAGTCACCGGTGCTCAGGTGTGTATGAAGAATAGTCCTATGTACCAGAGCGGTGCAATTGGTGTGACCATTGTTGGTGGTGTACCGAAAGTTGGACAACTGCAGAACGCAGCATGGACTTTAAACGACACTTGTACATTTAAAATTATAACAAATACAATTGATAAAAGCAAAGAAACGTCGAGTGCTAGCTCAAGTGGCTTGTCGAATCTATCGACCAAGAACAAAGAGAATACTGATCGTCTCGATATGCCGCCGCCTCCATCACCTGCATCTAGCACTTGTAGTGATACAGGAAGCATTTGTATTAATAGTATTAAGCGTCAAAAGCGTATAAATGTTTCGGGGCCAGATCATGGTGCGGAACCACGTAAGGATGAGGAGGAATGGTTTTTGCGCGATGTTATATTTTTGGAAGATACACGCACAGTTCCGGTAGGTAAAGTACTTAAAGTGGATGGCGCATACGCTGCTGTTAAATTCCCAACTACGCATTCCCGCGACCGTGACAATAAGGAAGCCGACGATATTTTGTTGGATTGTCGCCTCATGCGCAAAGACGATTTACAAGTAAGTGACAATTTTTAATATTTCACTTCAACGTTTCTGATGTTGATGATATTATAGGTGCTAAAATCTACAGCTACATTTCGAGCGCCTGATTCGTTCCAACGAACACCTCGAAGAATTCAGATTCCTGAACACGGTGGTCATATTCTTACTATCGCTGTAGATAGTCAAGGCGTCCATACAATCGTTCGCAATGGCAATAAACTCAGCTATGTGATTTACAACATATGCACTAGTCGTGTGGAACAGGACAATCCATTCCCTAGTGATACAGCATCATTCATGGGTCTTTGTCCTCAGAACATTTCATTAACATGTGCTGCCGAGAGCATGGAATCCATTCTTGTATTACGTGATGGAAATGGTACAATATATCCATTAGCTAAAGATTATGCTGATGCAATAAAAGATCCACAAACTGTGGATTTACCACCTATAAAAAGTGTTGGTGCTGGCACTGTAGTGCTGTCTGGAACAGCACCTAACATGAAAAATCAAGTTGCGGTTATTATTTTTGCGTTGGAACAGCAAAGGTTAATGCCGAAGATTCTGCGCTGCGATGCGGATGCAGCACGTCAAGTTTTGGTGCAATTAGAATGTGAGAATAAGTTAAACTCTTCAGCAATTCAGGCTGTGCTGAATGAACGTTGCGATGGAAATCGTAACATCTTTCACGCTGTTGTTAACATGTGTATGCCGACCTCGAATAAGGAACCAGATACTGAGATGCCACCGGCTACTACCAACAATTCTAATGTTGGACTTGAGTGTATTAACGTGATTACTAACGCCGTAGGATCGCGGACCGTGTCGGTCCGCGAAATGATGCGTCGTGTTGTGCGCAATGATATAAACAATTCCAACTCTGGCGAGCAGTTGGGTTTCCTACAAGAAGAATCAATTCCGGCACATTCATGGCCACCAGAGAATTTTGATGTAGCTTCCGGCGATGAAGATAGTTTAATGGGTTTAGGAAACTCAAATAAAAATGCA
Source organism: Anaulacaspis nigra (assembly GCA_030264675.1). Classification (NCBI taxonomy): domain Eukaryota; kingdom Metazoa; phylum Arthropoda; class Insecta; order Coleoptera; family Staphylinidae; genus Anaulacaspis; species Anaulacaspis nigra. The sequence goes on from JARJDV010010302.1 coordinate 65,407, forward strand.
ACAAGCACCACCAATGCATTGATTATCGATCCTGTTGAGCGTAAAGCTAATGCAATGGGAATTCTTCGCACCTTGCTCTTCGAGTTCAATGTGTTGACACCACATTTGATTGAATTGCTATGCGCTAAGGACGCACAAGGCCAAACTCCGTTTATGCTAGCTGTCTCCTCTCGATGTTATCAAGCTGCCTTAGACATATTTGAACGCATTATTCAGTTGGGCACTCCCGAAGAACAAGAGGAAATGATATTCCCGAAAGGGTCAAATCCTGATCATTCGCCGTTGCATGTTATCTGCTGCAATGATACCTGCAGTTTTACGTGGACCGGTGCTAAACATATCAATCAAGATATCTTTGAGTGTAGGACTTGTGGATTGACAGGGTCTCTTTGCTGTTGCACAGAATGTGCTCGAGTTTGTCATAAGGGCCATGATTGCAAGCTGAAGAAAACAGCTCCGACTGCTTATTGTGACTGCTGGGAGAAATGTAAATGTAAAGCTTTGGTGATGGGAAATCAAAACATAAGGTATGACTTATTAGTGCGTCTAGCGCGAGACACAAATTTGGTGATGCATCCAAATGCAAGGGGAGAGAATATTCTGTTGTTTTTGGCACAAACAGTGGGGCGGCAAAATCACGAACAACATCAATTTCGCGGTTTACGTCCGCGTGCGGCGTCTGCCAATTCTCGCAATAAGACGCCTTCCAGTGACATCGAAGTGGACATGCCCGAGCATGACCTGGAGCCACCGAAATTTAGCCGACGTGCATTGGAATATTTGTTGCGCGACTGGCGAGCAGTGCATAGTATGATTATGACCGGCATGAAAGAAAAAGACCAAGATTCCAACTCGAGTCAACAAAGTGGCACAACTCTTTTGGATAAGTTCACACATTCTCTGCTCGTTAAATGCTATCCTGAAGCATTGGACAAACTAGTGGAAACTCTTGTTAAAGAAATGAAATCGTCAGATGTAGAACATGCTAAATTTGCAACAGATGTTGCTAGACGATTTATGCGATCGGTTGTCAGGATCTACGTTATATTTAACATTGAGTTGGCACCATCATCAAAGAAGAGGGCAACCGTTAGTATGCGCAATCAACCGATTACGATCTGCAAACAGGTATTTCGGTCAATGGTCAAATTGGCCGTACAAGAATTGTGCGAAATTGCCGATTCTCTAATTGCACCGGTACGTTTAGGAGTAGCCAGACCTACAGCTCCGTTTTCTTTGGCTATAACAATGAATGAGATCATAAGCGGTTCAGAGGAATTGTTTCTTGTGGATCCTTTAGCTGCGCCAGCAACTAGTTCAAGCTTAGCTAGCGGTTCTCAACTATCACTGTCAACCCCATACCCGCTTTTATCAGAAGCGGTTCGTCGGGTCACAGTGGTTAATAGAAATATTAACGATTCAATTGATGCTGAAAATATGACTATTGACAATGATGACGATAATACATCGGAGCATGCAGATAATTCTGTATTTCGCGAGCATCCGCTAGATGCGCGTATTAATGAGAACGAATCCCAAGAGGCGCCATCCGAACAACATGAAGGAGGCGCAGCGCCAGGCGAGGATAGCGATACTGAGTTGGATCTTTTAGCTGAGACAGAATCAGATAGTGACGACAACCATAGCAATCAGGATGCGGCATCAGCACAACGTTCGGTTCAAACAGGTGCCACAGCTGGGTCTGACACAGGTATTTATCTTAATAAAATAACTGTCGTCTTATGTCTGTTTTGGCAAACGATTTAACTTTAGACGATCGGCCAGACATTAGATTTCTTTTATTTTTGCTTTATAAATGCGTAATTTACTATCAGGTATGTTACTTTTCCCTGAAGATGAGAGTGGCGAATCCAGCCAGCAGGAAGAAGAAGAAAGTGAAGCAGGCGAGACGGATGAACAGGATGCGGAAGATTATTCATTAAATGAAGATCAACTTGAACGTCGCAGGTAAGTTTGTCAATTTTCCGTTGTCAAATAGCGCATATGCGCGTGTTTACTTATCACTTATTGCTTTTATCAAAATAGCCGATACAGCGGTACGCCAGGACAAGGATCACGAAGTAATCTAGCTCCGCAAAATATGCAATGGGCTATTCGTTCCAGGGAGGTGTCGCGCTCGCACATTCGCCAATTTTCTGGCAGCTCGAATTTGGTTTTCATTGATAGTAATTCGCTTAGACGATCGGCCAGCACCAGCACAGCTGTTGCTGCGGCATCCGAACCCGTTACAATGGCTACTACAGCAAGTTGTCTCGCAAGGGCATTTGGTTTGGTAATTCGCCAAATCTCAGATTTGTTGCCATTGATATTGCAAACTAATCAGTTATCTGCTGAAGATATAACAAACATTCAGCTCTATTTGGGATTCCGTTTAAAATCGACTTGGGACTGGTTATTGACTGTTATGGATGCTACAGAGGCCCAACTTCGTTTTGGAGCATCTCTTACGCACACCACTGATGTATCGAATCAAGGACAATCTTCTTCATCCTCAAATACTGCTCCGATAAGATCTTCGCACCGGTCGCAACAAGTGCCGGCTACTACTGCAAATACTGGTACTCGGGTTATTGGTTTCTCCAATGTTGATGGTTCTCGAGCAACAAGACCAGATCGTGAAGCAGCCGATGGAACAGCCGCGCGCAGGGAGTTCTTATCATATTGCTTGTCACTGATGCGAGCCCATAATTGTGAACATCTTGATTCTCTACCAGTCTTGGATGTTTCTGCATTGAAACACGTTGCATATGTCTTCGATGCGTTAATCTATTTTATGCGCAGTGGAACGCATGAAGTTCAAGAAGACACCGTGCGCGAGCTTCCAAACTGGAACGAGCAGGATGAGAACGATAATGAGGATGGGGAAGAAGAAATTCCTGTTGGTGTTGGCATAGATACCGAATTACTCGATGACCAAGATATCTCTAATTTAGCTAATTTGGAGAGTACATTGAATAGCAGCTTATTGGGCAATAGCAGCGGCAAAGGCAGAAAGCATTCATTCTTCCAACGGTCCGAATCCACCTTATGTTTGGGCTGCCCGCCGCCGGATCCATTCGAGACGCCAATGGCTGAAGCTTTGCCTCTTGCAGATCAACCACAATTGCTTCAGCCTAATGCGAGGCGCGAAGATTTGTTCGGTATTCCTAAGCCCAGTGCCTCTAGCTCCAAGGCGTCAACTTCATCGAATCCATTAGAATCTTTCCCTGAGAGATTAAGTTTATCAACAAGAGCAACCAGTTATATGATGTCGAATCCTTCTAAGAATAATTACTCTTCTACGTCGTCATTTAGTACGATGGTATCTACAAGCAGCAAGTGCAGTCCTAGTACTTCGAAGCAAGATGAAGTCATTATCAACGAACTGGAAACCAACCGCCGACAAGGCCAAGAAATTCCGCAAGATTTATCGTGCAACAAAGATCAGGTCCCAATGGATGTTGATCAGGAGATTAAAGGCGACATAAAACGAGAACAAGATAATAGGCCTCAAATTATTGTTCAAGCACGCAAAACAAATGATGAACATAAGGAGACACATGATGAGGTGGCTACATCGTCTTCAAGGAATTCCGGAAAGAGTGTAATAGTTCGCGCTCGAACGACGGTGAGTTTTTAGTTAATTAATCTTCCGTTTTTATTCAGTTCGGGAGGACCGATGCATGTTCAACACTAGTACATTTTGAGCAACACTTACTCTCCCAAGAATATAACGCTTTATGATGACCGTTCCGTGTAAAGCCTTCACTAACGGACAGATACGAAGCGAACAATTCTTCCTTTACTCATACCCTTATATTATTCTAATTTTAATAGGCTAAAAAATTAACATCATTGTTTTATGTAGCCATCCACCAAAGGAGAATCGAAAACTCAGCCAGAATCCGAAGCTTCAAGCGAGGAGAGAGCAAACAAATTCAACGACATGAACGCAGCAGACTTTGTGCGGCCAACAATTGGTCCGACAATTTCTCAGGACTTGCTATTGGGTCGATGGCGCTTATCTCTCGACCTCTTTGGTCGTGTTTTTATGGAGGATGTTGCCTTGGAGCCACGATCAATAGTCTCTGAATTAGGAGGCTTTCCTGTGAAGGAAGCAAAGTTTCGACGCGACATGGAAAAGCTTCGAAACAACCATCAGAGGGATTTAACTTTATTGAAAATGGAGAGAGACAGGACTCAGTTAATATTGCAAACAATAAAAGAGTTGAATACTCAGTTTAACAATTTTAAGCGACGTTGTATTAATGCGGCTGCTCAGCCGCCGTTGACTGTTAATCGCGTTAAGGTCACATTTAAAGAAGAGCCTGGCGAAGGTTCTGGTGTTACACGCAGCTTCTATACAGCAATCGCAGAAGCGTTGCTTTCGAATGAGAAATTACCCAACTTAGAGAGTGCTCAGGTTGGCACCAAATATTCACATTACAATGTCTTGCAAAAATTGCGACGTGATAGAGAATTTTTGAGGCGGCCAGTTGGCCGCGGTACCTCACGGTCACGTGATCCACAGAGGCGATTGATGAGTGCTGATGCACGACCGTTTATTCCCTCAGAAGTGCGAATGTCCGATAGCTCAGGAAGTATGCCAGATATTAGCGGTGGATCTTCCGGAAATCAGCCGGCTAACGCTAGCAGTAACCATTCAGGTGGCAATGTCAATCGCAATGATCATCTTACTACACATCAACAGGTCATGGGCGAGCGTCTTTATCCGCGAGTATATAATTTACATCCATCTATAGCTGGTAAAATTACTGGTATGCTGCTTGAGTTGTCACCAGCGCAGTTGTTGCTCTTGTCTGCTTCAGAAGACTCACTACGTGCCAAGGTGCAGGAAGCTGTTGAAATGATACTGGCGCACTCACAGCAGGACATTACATCTGAAGCACTGATGGAATTAGACGTGTTTTCGCTCAATGATCGAAGTTGTACTAGAAAGAGTTCTGGCAGGCCTGGTGATGCACAAAGCACTGACGATATAGCAACAATTGAGGAAGAAGATAACGCTCCATTATTTTATTGTCCTGGGAAGCAAGGATTTTATGCACCACGACAGGGCAAAGCATCATACGAAAGACTTAATGCATTTAGAAATGTTGGCAGGCTTCTGGGTCTTTGCCTCCTGCAAAACGAACTGTGCCCTATATTCTTAACTAGACACGTCCTGAAATCTATACTAGGGCGTCCTATCAAATTTCATGATCTGGCCTTCTTCGATCCAGTAGTTTATGAATCATTACGACAGTTGGTCATGGATGCAGAAACTAAAGATAGTAACAGTTTGTTCGCTGCGCTTGACTTGAACTTCAGTATTGATTTATGCCCCGAAGAAGGTGGTGGCACACTGGAGCTTTGCCCTAGAGGTAAAGAAATTGATGTCATCGCTTCTACCGTTTATGATTATGTGCGTAAATATGCCGAATACCGCATGGTAAAAGCCCAAGAAAAAGCGATCGAGGTATTAATACGAAATAGTCAAATTTGAATTTATTTATATAAAAATGCTTATTTCTAGAACATTCGTACTGGGGTATTCGATGTGCTGCCTGAAGGTTCGTTAGATGGCTTAACTGCAGAAGACTTACGATTGCTTCTAAATGGAGTTGGTGATATTAACGTGTCCGTTTTAATATCGTACACATCGTTTAGTGATGAGTCCGGGGAAAGCTCCGAACGTTTAGTTAAATTTAAGCGATGGTTATGGTCAATAGTAGAGAAGATGTCTCACGTTGAACGGCAAGATTTGGTAAGTTATTATTTTTTCTGTACGTTGCGTGTTTATTCGAATATTAATTATTAAAGGTCTATTTCTGGACGGGTTCGCCGGCGCTTCCTGCAAGCGAAGATGGTTTCCAACCAATGCCTACGATTACGATTCGTCCAGCGGACGATGGTCATTTGCCAACCGCGAACACTTGCATATCACGGCTATATATTCCATTGTACAGTAGTCGCAGTGTTCTTCGCCAGAAACTCTTGCTTGCCATTAAAATCAAGAACTTTGGTTTTGTGTGATGATGCAATCCAGAAATGAATTGTCAGGGTTGTTTGGTAATTTCTTTAATTATACTTTGACACATTCATGATCTATTGACATAGTTTTAGTGTCACCTGTGTATGTGATACTTAATTTTTTGTTCTTTACTGATATATAATGTATGCAAAATCTATAAGTGTGTCTGATTCTGATATCCATAGCAGAATGAGTTTTCGCAGCCAAGATTGGACGCTGGAGGTGCCAGCATAATAGAAGACTATTTTGGACTTAACTGATAATTTGTTTAAACGCCAATACAAACGGCTTACAAGAGAAATATGTAGCATCTTTGTGTTATAATTTTCTACTGCGTTGCATTAAATTAAATTAATTGTTATAATTTCGTTGATTTTATAATCTTTTATATCATATAAGAAAAACTGATCGCAAGGATAACAGATATTATCATTTTGATGTTAAATTAAAAATCTTCCGCAAAGTTACGTTCATTTTTGTCAATATGGACAGTTGTAGGTTCCTCATTATCAGTAAGTCCCGCCTGTTCGGTCATGTTGCCGATGTTGGAAAAAGCGAATTGCTGCACAACACGAAACTTTGTCAAAGATGCTCTCGATCTAGTAAGTGCAAGGTCAATTCCGGCATCCTTTTTCTTAAAGCTTTCCACAAAAATACTGCTCTTTAAGAGCTTTTGAATTTTTTCACTTGCCTTCGTTCGTTTACCACCTTTTTCGACTTTATCCGCCACTTTTTTATCTCTGAGGATTGTTGTGTATTCTCTGACGCGAGCATGAAGTTCCTCTTCTAATGCAATTTGTGCAGATGGGCTCCTTTTATATAATGAGCGAATATCTTTCTTCTTCCATATGTAAGCTTCTGTCGTTTCGATGGCAACAATAGTCCACTTATGTCTTCCAAAGAAGAATGCACCAATTCCAATCAGTGATCCGTCATCTATGTGCAGAACTTCCATACCGGAGTCGTTGTATATTGCTGTCCTTCCGTATGATATTATATAAATATCACCCGCTTCGTCGTTGTATTTAACTACCACGTCGCCAGCCAAGAAGAACGTGGGCTCTAGGTCAGTGATAATTTCACCAATTACTTTTCTTGATAGATTGCGTGAGAAACGCGCAACTTCCATCATATGTGCGCACTTGACTAAATTCAGCTCGTGCAATAGGTGATCACTTAAGGAATGTTCGATTTTCTCAGCTGGCACAAAGGTACCCTTGAAGGTGTACCTGAATGATAATGCCACCCTTTGTTTGATATTCAATGATAACTCTTCAGTGGCCATGTATTCATTTACTTCTCTGAGGAATCCTTCACATTTAATTGCTGGCTTGATATGGAATACTTTAGTTTTGATATATTGGCTATATAAAAATACACGAAATACAAATCCTACCAACAAGGGCACAAGAACGTACATCGGTTGGTCTAGACGTATGTTGGACATTACATTCATAAAGTTGCAAACCACTGTATCTAATACTATCAGGTAATCGATGGTATGCACTAATTCTATTCTTTCCCTTCTTGGGTCAGCACTTTTCTGTTCGTAGAAATTTGTGGGCGCTTGACGGGCACGAAGCAATAGGAAAACAAGACATGAGTTCCAGTGCATCATTACCCAAGCTGAAAGGAGGACGTATAACAAGCGGGTTCTTCCGATAAAAATCGTCTCCTTCTTACTGAAAAAGTGAATAAGGTGTGCGGAGTACTCGAAATATGTTTTCAGCCTGAGGAATTGCAACATGTGCAAACAGCACAAGTAAGAGTAGGTGAAAATATTCCTACCACCAGTGAGATAGTATAATTCAGCAATTGGTAATGCGTCAATAAGATCAATAACAAAATAAGTTGTTATGTAATGACGTGCTATGCTTCTAAAATTTAAGACAACATGAAGCGTGGTCGGATAGCCGGTCACGAAATTTTTCGCAATGTTGAGAAACAGAATCGCTGACATACATAATTCTGTAATGGGATGGTACGTGGCTATGTTGTCGGTGATCATCACCGATGCAATTGTAAATGGTCTATAAAGAAACAGGAAAGACCAGGTTATTATCATAACTGCTTCCCAAATAAGTGCAACTCGGCTAAATGGGTGGATGAGTTGTGGATAACGCGTTTTCGATATTGCTACCCAAGCTTTAAAAATTGAAGCTTTCGAAGGGTAGTAAAAATTACACAATGGATGTATGTATGAGGGAATGCACAATTTCCGAGCGAGTCGTTGAATTTTTTTCCAAATTCCAGCTCGGGGACTTTGCTCGTACATACCATAATCTGTTTGCGCTGTAAGGCGGCAATAATGGTCACCCGCTGATGGCGAGGGTACTTCGTATCCCATTAAATTACCTTCAGCTTTATTTAACTTGAGATGACGCATCTTGATTATTTAATGTTAATAGGTCAAACGGATTGAAAATCTTACTTTTTTTTAACTATTTCTAGACTAACGTCAGATATATTATTTGATCGTCAACTTTTTTAAAGATCATTTGATTATGCAAATAATAAATATTATTTCGGCATGTTCGTTAAATTGTAGTAATTACGGTTATTGTAATTTGTTGAATCCGAATAAAGCTCAATTTATCTGGAGATTAAATCGAATCGACATGGCAAAATTGATGTAGACATAAACCGTGTACGTGGATTGAAAAACTAGTGTTAATTACACTCACAAGATTCAAGGAAAGGCATTATCGCTGTTTGAACAAATGATTGAATATTGCGCGCGTTTACTGCGATAATTCGTGTATTGCAGCAGCGAAATGAAATTAATGTCGGAAAGAAAGCCGGCCAGCCGTTCGCACAAGAAGTGCAAACATTTGTTTCTACACGAAGGCAATTTGTCATCCTCTCCTGAGCTGGTGGAAATTTCTTTTTTGTAATGTATGTTGCAGTTGTGTTCCTAGTTGCTCGGTTTGTTTTTTTTTGTTTGTGACAAATAAGATAAATGTGAAGACGGATTAAAACAAAGTCATTATTTATTGCTTTAGTTGATGGCATTTTCTTTTAGTATTATGAGATTGTGTTATTTAACAATGAGTTAAGTATTATTATCATGATTACGTGAATTTTGCCTAGAGATATGATCGTATTGATTTAGTTTGCTTTTGACAGTTTGCTTCACTCCTAATTACATGGGGAGCCTTTTCCTACATAAGGATAATTATTATATTTGGTAATCACGTTGATGAAGCTTGAAATATACACATTCATATAATTTTGTTAGTCGGTGTATAATATTAAGGCATTCAAGGGCACATATATTAAGATAAATATATCCAGGCATAAGAAATATGCGTGCAATGTGCGAATGCTTCATTTCACAATCTTCACGTATTTTCACCTATTCATCATCGTTATGCATGTTTCGTATGAGCCGGAGAAGAAGGGTGGCAAAGTGAGGAATATCTAAGTAGTAAATTCGTATGACGGGGAGACATAAATTTACATTGATGTTAATATTAAAAGCAGCATTAAATCTAAATGCTTTTTGCGATAATTAACGCACGTATAGCAGGATTTCATAAGTTTCAGTATTTGATTATGGATCGGGATTATTAAAATATTAAAGTTAATATGGTGCCTGAGATAATTTTATTATTGCTTAGTTTCGTATATAGAGAACATTTATAATAAAACGACAAAACGTTCACTCAATATAAATTATCAGCGAAGAAGTGCTGCAGATAGCATATGAATCTTGTGCGAATGTCGTCGTAACTCACTTTAATTAAGTGATAATAAGTAATAAACGACTCGTAAAGTGCCTACAGTCATGGCCCGGAGAGCGAGATGCGGAGCACATGCGTTTGGAAATTAATGGAGCCGAAGTATTATTGCGCACACCTCATAATAATAGATAACAGATAAGGCGCCGTGCGGCAGCACCTGAAGCTGATAGTGAATTATCTATATCTGGCGTGAACGAATGGAACGGCGAGCTGCCGGAGAAAAGGTGGCTGATTGTTCGTTCGCGCACTATGAGTTATGACAAGTTGTGCGCGAGAAATTGTCAAAGTTTATAAGTTTTCCATTGGGGAGCGATAATGAAGCGCACAAACGAACAAAAAGGCGCTAATGAATTACATGCGGGCAAAGAGGGACCGATAATGCGGGAAAAGTTGGCGAAAAGTTTTGCTTTTGTTATGATAAAACATTGTGCTTTATTATTATTACACATTGCGCGTATTGTTCGTGTAATCATTAAACTTTAAGTATTTCATAAAAATTGGCACCTTTTACACGTAAAATCTATATGGAAAACTCTTGTTGTTTTATTGCTAAACGCGTACGGCAATTAGCGCAAAATCAATTATGCCGCCTGTAATGAGAATCACCGTTGACAATTTCGTTTTTGACTCCTCGCAAATGATTACAACATAGTTTTCGTCCATGATTTGTATCCAGTGCACATGTACGGCGGCAATATGCGAAAATATTGAGGCACGCAGAGTTCACACGAAGCGTCAGTAGACGAACGGGAGGCGGCATTGTGAGAAACGGGAGGAAATAGGTTTATGGTACTCGAGCGTGTTGTGTCGTAAAACGTTGATTGGCGACAGAAGCGTTAAGCCATCAACACATACATCCGCGTCGCGACCATATACGAAATGACAAATGTTTGAAGCAGTTGCGTTTCAATGTTGCGTCATGCGCGCATTCCGCACAAACCATTAAACCAATACAAACAGAAATAATGGAAATGCACCAAGCGCGGAAATGTTGCGCTCATAACACCTACACGCCCGGTGACAATCGCTGGCAAATTGATGTCATTAACCAGGAGCCACCGCAAAAGATAAATGTTAAGTATTAATGACACGCGCCGCATTTCCATGGAGAAATTCAAATACTTTAAGCTCACGTCCACGCCTTATCAGCGAGGAAAACATTGTATGCACAATATTTGCAAAGTCTTGTGTTCTTTCTAACGCTATTTATTCTTTTATGACGTAGTTAAGAACATTCAATTTAGATGTTAATTAATGTTTTTGAGTTACTTACTTCCATCTTGATTTATATGTTTCACAAGGAGCATTACAGGATAATTAAGTTTTCAGTAGCGAATTGTTTTTTCGCCAGTTAACTGAGAGCATTAAAAATAATGACAGGTTTAGTAATCATGAAGAAAGCTTTTGCGTTGATGGTGGAATTTCTAAGGAAATGAGGAAATTCACATTGCACTTGTGCACACATTTGAACATTGAAATTTTCCATTTTTCTATTCGAGTGGAAAAACGCAAGAAACACATTGCAAGAAGAATCGGTGTTATCATGAAATGGTGCGAACGTTCCGCTCAATATTTCCCGTTCTGTTCGATAGTGCGGCGGCATAGTGCGCAGTTGATTCAAAAATAGTCCAACTCGAAGTTAATCCCGAACGTGTCCTGATGTTTTATTGCGCGATTCTTATCAGCATCAATGCCTGGCGCTCGTTTCCTCTTTGCAGCGCACTGCGGAGCGCGTCGTCGAGCTGATGGCACTTTTTCGTCGCGCGAAAGTAAAACTTATCAGCGGATGGCAAAGCCTCAGAAAATCATCCTGTTGGAAGATTACGTTCGCCGATAACCGCCGCCGCGTACACATCAATAATGAGAGCTCGCAGTTCGCGGCGCGGTGCGGTGCGTGCGCTGCGCTCGCGAAAAACCTAAAAAGCGATTTCTATTTCCGTTATCCCACAAGGATTGCGCCCTTTAATCGCTGCTACTTAGGAACGACGAACACTCGATACGATCGCTCCAGAGTTCGCCGACGTAGATTGCTCTTTAACGATTTATTTATGTCGCGCATCTACGATTTAATACGCTTTTTTCCATCCCTCGTTCGCGACACTCGCACACGTAGAGTCTCGTTAAAAACGAAAGGGCGCAATTCAGGTCAGCGAAATGTCAAACTATTCTGTAGTTTATGCTGCCGCATGCAAGAATCGCCCGCTTTTTAATTAGCGATTTACATTTTACACTCACGGCGCTTTTCATTATTTTTTATGCGTTTCGAGGAGACTCATAATTTCCGGAATTTATAACTCATGAAATTGGAATGGCGGAAAAAATTATTCTTAGCCATTGCAGATAAGACGGTTAAATATGTTAATTGAATTTGTGGTACATTTTCGAGTCATTCAACTCTAACGAGAGGTATTGCGGAACCAGTCCTTATAATAATCAAACAACCCTTTGGGGAACAATTATCATAAATGACAAAGATTCCCAAAAATTCTCCATCCTGCCATAACGGAAATTGAGCTTATCTCTGCGATCGTCTTTGCGCCTTGTATTATCAATTATCTATAAACTAGCGCCAGGAGGCAAACTGAAATAGAAACAATTTCGGTTATTGCCATCCTGGGCCATTCCTATTTTAATAATAAAAGCGCAAATCGGCCCGCATTGGGCACTTTCGCATCTTTTATCGAAAACTTTGTTATTCACTCTGAGAAATAGCTTGGTGGCATATCAGGAAAACACACTGTGAAAAATTATGCTTATCGGCCATTTGAACGCGCATACAAATGCGTGTAATTAATTATCCATGCGGGGCATAGATAATGCAAAAACAAATAGCGCCTATTAATAATAGGACTTTTATTGTTTTGGTTTAGCTTCGGATTGCAGCCGCAATCGTGAGTAATTGAGGAAAATCGTTTTTTGTAATTGTTGCTCTCTATGATGGCCATTGTTGGCGTTCTTTTTGTGCGGCGGCTTTGTATACAAAACCGGGAAGAATGCGCTCGAAAACGGGAACACAATAAGGCCTGCATGTAGTACACGTGCAGCTTGGAGGTGGCGGACGAGCGTGCGCGCGTGCCTCGAGGGCATCCCGATAAGTTCCCACAGGCGCACTCAGATAAGCGATATCATTATTTAGTTGCGCGCGCGCGCGTACGCCCGTCACACATGATAAACGACGTGCTATTTAAATTTACGCCATGTTATAATCGTCTAAATAAGCTGGAATTTATTAAATGCGCTCATAATTTACGTACGCTTCTTATAATAACTTGCGTCAAGTTATGAGCGTTTCAACGCACTTTATTCAACAAAAAAATCTAATTGCAAATATTTCTAAAGTAGCTACCTATCTATGAATACCTAAATACTTAGTTAATAACATTCATAAATAATGAATGAACTTTTTATTCTTACCAATAATTGATTCGAAGCTCTTAAACGTATTTTCCATTATGCTGTTCATTTTTTACCATCTGTTTGCTTCAATTGTTAAATGGTGATTACGCACATTCCGTCTGCGTTCGCATTCTTCCATTCAAGCAAAATTTACTTTCACCTTCGCCGAAATGAACATTTCGTTATACGAATTTTTTGCCATTGTCAATAATGTACACGTTGTAATTGTGTTCTTTCTTCGTCAATCCCCCGTTCGCCTTCAATTGTATTATTGCGCATCGCGCTCGGCTCTCATTTGATTGAATATCGCGCCGATAGATGTGAAATGAGTCGATGGATCGAAGCAGCGATTTCGTTATTAGTTTCCCCGGCACTGGTAATGACAGCAAGCGCGCTCCAGAAAGAGCAGAAAAAAACACACTTTCGCGCGTTATTCGTGCGCGTCGGGCAATCCTTCTTCTTCTTCTTTTTCGCCGCGTTCAAGTTCTATGCCTGCTCCTTCAGGAACCATTGAAATACGAAGAAAAAACGCACGAGGAATTGCCTTATTTCATCTAATATCTATCTCGCTCGTTCGTTACTTTCACTAAGATATTGCGATGCTGTTGAATGCATGAATTCCACGCGCAAAGGGAAAGAAATTAATCGAATTTATTTTTCCACGCACGATTTGTGCGCTTTTCGATGTTTGAATCTCCAGATTTCGTGCTTGCCGAACATATTAAGAGTTTCTTTGCTTTTCATTCGAAACGAATATGTTCTTTAATACTTGATTAATTGTTATTTGAGTGCATCAATTTTATTTTATTTCATAAAGCTGTATGGAGACTGTTTATAGTTAATTATGATTTCGATCGTTAGCTAAATATTGAAGTTATATGTATTATCCTTCAAATATAAATAACTGCGGTGTTAAACATGAATTATTAAGTTTACAAATTATGAACGCATTCACCTGTTAGAAAACGATGCAGATTTTGTGAACAATAGGCAACATTCATTACTTTGTATAAATGCATTCTTTTTATTAGGTTGCACTACTGCACTTGTTTAGACATGCATAATCTTGACATTGTGCAGTCTTTGCGCAGCGCAAGCCGGCCGATTGGCTGGCAGTGTCAGTCAGTGAAACTCAGAAAATTACACAGTAAAAATGTGAAATTATTGGTGGTAATTAGTAATTATCAAACAGGTATCGATTAATAGTGATAATCTGTGCATCCAAGATGAGAAATTATTTTTAGAATCTGCACAAAAGGTTAGTGGCTTATTTTTACTACCGCACATCATAATATCGATTTATTATTGTGTGAATCTTTGTATGCAAGATGCAAAGCTGTTCTATCAATATCAATCATTAACCATCTCATAGCTGTGTCAAGCGTAAGTAAATACACGAAATGAATAATTGTAGGGGTATCACGCATTACTTATTGCACAAAACCCCTATAACATACATGGTGTGAGATTAGGTACTCCGCGATATGAGTGCTACCGAAGAAGTTGACTGCGCTGACGATATAAATAATAAACCAGTCGATTTTGTCATCGATTTACTCCGAATTAAGAATTCCATGTTCCTATATAAGTTCATTCTATGTAAATACTCGCATAGAGCAGTGGCAAAGCAGAAATGGCTATTGATCATGGATATGGCAATTATTTGCACATCGCGCGAATTTGCTGGTGTTGTGCCCTCTGGGAGTTCTCTTGCCATGTACGTGCTCGCACGTCGAACGCATTCTTAACTCTATTAGATCTATTAGTCGAATGCGGATGGAGATGTAAATAGGTCAGGAGTTTTGCTCTTATTTCAATTGCACGTTTGCCATGTTATATCAGGCCAAATACATACACACACTTAGCGATATCCGCAAATGCCTGTCGGATCCAGTTGTCTATTGTGTTCGATCAAGGAGATAATACTGTGATGTGATACGAATGCCACGGTGGGATTTCATACTATCGGCGTTTAAGTATCTCTAATATATTCATTCGCATAGTGTAGATCGCGATTATCATTCTGTAATTACGCGTGCGTGTTTGTAATTAATTTCAATTAGTATTCCGCAGAATATCAAGTTTTAGAGTCGCATTATCAAGTGTTAACGCTATTCGTAAATCAGATTGTATATCTCGTATTAATTGTCTTATCTATTTATCAATTAATAATTCGTTGAGCGTCGAAGAAGCCGTTGATATCTGCAGAAATTTTGGTAACAAATACTTAGCAAGATGCTATGTAATTATTGTTGTTGAAAATATTTATCCTTGAGTGAAAAGTAAGTTTCGAGCGCATTCCAGCAGAAAATGCGGTGGCGTGTTGTGCGCCAAATCGAAATCGAAGGCAACAACAATCGCGCGAAATGCAGACGAAGCAGGAGGCGGCGGACGGAACGGAATAAACGGGAGATGTAGTTGGCGCAGATTTAAGGATTACGGGATTACTTCATTGTCAAAGGGAATTAACCCGGATAAACATGGATTCTTTACGTGCATGTATGCGGGATTTTGAGATATATATACATTGGCGACGGTGGCGGTAGCTATGAAGAAGTTGAAGGCGGCTGTATGTGCGAGCGAGCGCTTAGAATTGGAAGCTTTTTTCTACTAGATTTGTTCGATTCGTCTACAGAGTCTACACTGTTTTGCTGCCTTTTTATTCGCGTTATTCTCGGTCGTCTCTCTATTCGTTCTCGTTCATTCGGTTAACGCGTCTTTTTCCGAACGTTGTGCGCTCCTCATGCCAATTGCGGATTTGCCTCAAACGTTCTTATCTTTTAATCAAATTGCTAACCTTATATCGTTGAACGCTGAATGCGACTGATAAACCCGAAGAGAATTGTGTCTAATTTTTCAACTAGCCACCAACAACCGACTCGAATAAAATAATTCTCGATTAGATTTGTTATACAAATGCAGGAGCGATTTGCGAATAAAATTACCAAGAAAATATCCGCCGAGGGTAACGAACCGAGAGAGAATTGGTTGCTTCGTTAGATAGGAAGAAAATATTACGCTGCGACCGCCGCAGCCGCTCCAAACATCATTCGCGTTTGCATCCCTTATTATCATTATTGCTTGTTGCATGCAGCCAGCGAGCGGCGCGGTGGGTGCAATATGCTTGCGCAAAACCAAATAAACACGCGCTGAAAAAACATGCAAAGAGCAGCGAAATGAAAACGCTATTATCTTATGCAGCTGACGCGCGAGCGTCATAACAGCCCTTTGCAAAAGAGCGCGAAGGCAGCAAGCCAAAGGCGAAAAAAACTTTGCGCACAACGGGTGGGAGAAATATCAAAGCAAATTCAACGCCCTGACGGGCGTTGCTCTTGGTGTTGTTGGTAAATGATTTAATTAGAAATTGTTTTGTAAAGGCTGGCGTCAGAACTCTTGTTAATTACTCTTTTTTTTTCTCGGCGCGTTTAAAATTCGTATACTATCTTTCAACATTTTAATGAATAGTACAAATACTAATTGCAATTTAAAGCAGATAGGCAGGTGCGTAGATTGAAAAAGGATAAAATGATTTTAAAAGGGAAGAGGGTAGGAAACCGCTGCTGGTAATTAAAAAAATTACGGTAGACCGCACTTGACGAAATTAGGGAAAGTTGGGTATGAGGGATGCATAAATCCACGTGTATTTTGTGCGAATCTCGAGTTTGTAGCTGACGAATTCTCGGGGAAATTCCAAGCACTTTGAATGAATTGCATATGCATCACCATTTCGCATTTCAACCCTTGCGTTCATTCGCACTCCCCGTGCGAGTGGAATGGGAGTAACCAGCATTCGTTATTATATTAAATCGTGCACATGTGCATATTAAATGCGCTCGCCCATTCTTTTTTGATGGACCTGCTTGCCGCCGCCACGTGCGTACTGAATATGCATGCGGTGGCTGCTTTTACATTCAACCGCCACCTCGTGGTTGCCGCCGCCGTCGCCGTCGCGGTCGTCGTCGACAAATGCGTTAGGAAGAGCAATTTTTAACAATTAAAGCTTCGTTTGCATGTCGAGCCAAAAGTTTTCTCTTTGTGAAATGTTCCTTTCCGGCGACAAGTCCATTTGTTCAAATATTCACTATTTCCATTTCATTAAAAGGAGTTTTTTAACAGGTAGTAGTAGTTAAAAGAGAGGCGGTGATTGTTTAGTAATTATGAAACACGTAGCCAAATAATTGAAGCATTAATAATACTCGTGTTTATTTCAGACCCGCATATCCAATTTTATTGAATTTGAATTCATGTTGTGTTTTGCATCCCGAGAACTAGGAATATTTAAACTTTCAGCATTCGCCCTCGTGTGGCAAAATGTGATGCAGCTTGCATAGTTTGTTGCAGAGCAGTTGCAACTAAATAGAGAATATGTTTCAATAGTTTTCAATTTAACCACATTTATACAAGCGTATGTGTTGAGGAATTTTCCAAGTGACTACTATCTATTAATTTGCACAAAATTCACTGTTTCACTCCAGTTGGAAACAGAATATTTCGCATTTTGCATTTATCTTACACGAAAGAAATTTGAATATTGTATGGTTTGATAGATAAATTTTATTTGCGGATTAAATCAATTTAATGTAGTCCCGACTGTAGAAGGTAAAGTGAAAACGTGCAGATGTGCAACATTCATAAATAACCGCATTCGGACGAAGTGGGTGCGGGCGCAGGTTTTCGCAAAATATATGCAGATGAAATTTTCGTTATATTTGGACCGAAAAGGATTAATTGAACAGCAGATAAATGAACAAACGGAGCCAACGTACGTGAGCGCGCTCGCTTTATTCAATTACAATGTGTGTGCGCGAGCCTAATTATTAAAGCGAATTATTCAAATTCACTTATTTGCAAAGTTTATATCGTTCGCAAATTATCAAATTATTATTCGTGGCGAGCGTACGGTCTCGGTCTGTGTCTGGATGCAATCATGAGAGCTGTTACTATTATCATTAATCATTATTGCATGCACTAAAAATTTGCAATGCTGGACGGATTTTGCACATAATAATTCGCTCATTAATCGTATAATTATTCAAAATAATTTACTCTGACCACAATCGGATTATTTCATAGAATAAATTTATGGCCATATCAATTTATAAATAGGAAAATATTTATTCTTCTAGCCTTCTGCTTGAAGCATATTAAAACTTTGTCAAGTAATTTAAAGTCTGCGTATTTTAGTAATGCATAGTTTAGTGTTCAGTAATTTGTTAGAACCGCGTTACGCACATGCATATCATACGCTGAGCGAAATTTGCGCGAATGGAGATTTATTGCTTGCCACCTCTCGTAGCGGTGCGCACACATTGCATGCTGCTCTCGCACTTGCTAATTGCTGTTACACGGCACGTTGCTACATATACTGCTATCACACAACGCATGTCTTGCCGCCTCCGCCGCTGCGAAGAGCTATAGAATTGGCCGCGGTGTCACTGTATTGTGTTGCGCCACTATCACGAATTTCTAAGGGCACTACGCGTCGCGACGCTGCGCCATTTCCAACCATTACTGGTTCGTTATCATCGTCTTCACTAATTTCATCCATACCCTTGTGTCGGCGGGCGGGTGTGTTTAACTATGCGGTATGAATATGAATGTGTTAATGCGTGTTTTTGACAAATAACACACATTCAAACAAACAAAACAGCGAACAAACAAACAACTAAATGAACGAATGAACAATTAAACAACAAACAACAGCAACAACAGTTATAGGAACTACTCGCGTATACTGTAGCGCTAATGACGTTAATTAATATCCAAAATTAATAATGCAATGATGTCGTAAAACAACGGGCAAAATACGAAAATCCACGCAAAATGTAATTGATTCGTGTGCAAAAAGTTTTGAAAGCGCAACATAACACAAGCGATACAAATCCATTATGAACATGAACCATTCAAACGCACGGAACGAATCATTAAGCCGGCTCGAAATCAATTGATCTATTATAGAGAAAACGCGCACAACTCGAATGCTAATCGCGAATTCTACGAATTTGCTAACGGACGAACTCATCACGCCCCGTCGTAACGCAGTGAAATAGAAATCCTCTCAATTAGAATCTGACATAACAAATTATTTTGAAGGCCCCGACAGTTGGCGGCGGCGGCAGCAGTGGCGGGGACCGATATAGAATATTATAGCTGGAAGCAAAACACTGAGTGAGGAGCTGCTGGCTTGTAAACAACGCCAATTTGAACGCATTCATGCCGAGTGCATCCAAATCGCATTAATACCACCATTCTCACCCGCCATAAATGTAACTAATATTATACAGCGTCTTCAAAATACCAAAACCACACCTAAAATCGCAATAAATCCAAAATTTTGCAATCACCCTAAGAGATTTTTTTATATCGTATTGCTATGATGTGTTTGGGACTTGGTATAAATCGAAATAAAATTTTAAAAGAATTATCACACAACAATGAGTATATTCCATCGACTGACCATTTGAAACATGCGAATTCGAATGCATTTCGATCGTTTCCAGCTGGAGCATTTCCCACCGCGTCATCGATGCTGCTGCTGCTGCTCCTGCCGCCTCCGACTGATTTACACCCCGATCCCGTATCGGGTATGTATGCACGACGCGCCCGTCTGAAACAATTATATTGTCTCCGAAATTATCCAAACATAACCAAACATTCGAAGCGCACATGTATAATTGCATTAATAATGGGGCAATTCGTATTAATTAAAGCATAAACTAATGCATATTTCATTGCCCGCAGGCAGTGTGTTTGGTCGCTCGCTCGCTTGCCCACTTAGACAAGGGGCGGCGGCACAAGGCGTATTGACGAAAAATCACCACTGTCAAAGTTGCTAACTTGCGAATTTGTAACAGCGTCCTGTTTTTTAAGCAGCAGCCACTCTTAGCGGAATGTAAAATAAAAAAGTGGAAAGCGCGCGCTCGCTCAATTTGTAGTGCGCATGTAAAAAACGCACCGGAATCCTTTTTACGTCGCGCTGATTAAGTGTAATCCGTACCGGAGCATTTGTCACGCGGGAAGTGGTGGTTTTGTTTATAAATCGCTCGATGAATTTCCGGCAAACAAGTGCTAGACTAATGGCCGGGTTGAGCCTGAATGCTTAAACGCCGCCGCCACCGCCACCAAACTATTGATGAGCGGAATAAGAGAAATACGAGTGAAATGCAAATGAGGAAAGTCGGAGAAAAAGGAGACGCGGCCAAAGAAACGTGTAGTATGTGTCAGTTTCGGTTTTAGTTTCGGCCGTATTGAGTATTATTTATTCGTCAACGTTGCGTTGCGGGGTGGCTTTGCGCCGCCGCAGCGGGCGGCCAAGATAAATGAAGAAAAGTTTTCGCAGATGCAGATAAATTGAACGAATGTTGCTCTGCCTAACTTTACGATTAATTAAATTGTCTCGACGTGCTTATTTTCCATGAAGTAATAGGTTAGTGCATTAGTTCACCGAGAGTTGAGCATAAAATTATTTTGTTTAATTGCTTTTGTGAGATTATTATTTTATAAATAGAATGTCTAATTTTTTATTTCATTTCCTCGTAGACGAATTCAAACTTGTTCGAAACTATAATAACTATTACGCGAAAATGCGATGTAGCAGAAGAGAAGATAGGTTGTTACTGGACCCCGGCTAGATGAAAAATATGTGACCTAGTAAATTCTTCGGTCATGTGTGTGTCCATCTTAATGAAAAATGCTGTTATATCCGCCCTCGGTCATCTTGTTCTTACTCATTCGCGTTACATGGCGTGCACGCATTCGCTAACAACATTGTTACCCATTACAATTTTGCCTCGCAGTTTAGTCGGGCCTCACATCATGCTGAATGCAATAATATCATGCTGTTGGCACGCTTTTACTTTACTTTCCTCGATGACTTTTCCCTCTTGGACGTCGCAGATAGCTGCCAGCGACGCGGCATGCTTTTTTCTCTTGGCTCTTCTTCCTCTTCGTCTTTTTTCTCATTTTCCGTCCATGTTTTTGCTCGCTACATGTCGCGCACAAGTCTGAAAAACTCGTGTGCAATAAACACGAGTCATATTTTATACGTTAACTCGGTTAATTCGTCTTGAAATGCTTTCGCACAAATGCACCAGTAACATGATACTGGTCGACAAAGAGATATGAAGTTAAACGAAAAGAACAACTTGTCGACTTCTTCCCACAATAAAAAAATATACTTATATAAAGTGTACTCGTAATTTCTCGCGTTTTTCCAGCGAATACACAAATTTATTAATACTTGAACGCATAAAAGTAAAAAGTTTGGGAGAGCATGCATTTTTAAAGTTTGAGAATTAAATTCAATCAAAATTTTTGTAATAACCTCGCTAATTATTCATTATATTATTTCTGAATACGGTCGGAATTTTTAATTAATTTTTAATACTCCAGCGCTCCTGATGCGCGCATCTTTACGCGGTTATCTTTACGCCGGGGGCTGAGAGTCATCAAATAAAATTCCTTTAAAATTATTAAATATGCACCCTTTCGGAACGTGTTTAATGTCCAACCCTTTCACGATTCTTTACGGCGCCCTCTAACATCCAGTTATAATGTAATTCGCTGCTTGATTACATCGTATACGCGGCGGCGGCAGTGGCGTGGGGCGGCCGCGAGTTAATGGGAAAACTTGCTATCTTTCATTACGCTAAGACCGCCGGCATCTTTAATGCATCGCAATGCGTTATCACTTTTCCTTATTTCCCTCTCGACCTACTGAGCTTCTTCAGACGCCAAGCAAACAGCTCCAGTCGTCTTCTTTAAGCATTCAACAACATATTCTTTTCACGAGGTGGCTTTATTTGTTTCTCTTAGTGGTCGTACTAATAACATCGAAGTTATGACTTAATTTTAGTTAATAAATAACCAAGTGATATAGTTTAAGAATGGTTTAATCTATCTCCAACACTTTTTTAATTTCTTCGTTCAAATCAGGAATGTTCAATTTATGATCAGGCATTAGTTTACCATCAAATTCTCTTTGTTTTTTGTCATTTGTATAAGAGAATTTTCCAACGAGGAAAGTAAAATGTAGGAAAAATGTGGTTATCAGAAGCACTTTTGTGTGAGCCTTCAATTTGTGTGACAGCAATTTTTCTTTCATTATGAACTGCTTATTTAATTTGGTCTCTTTGTTATCACATCAAAATTAACTTCCAGGATATATTTTAGTGACAGAAAAGTCAAATAATTTATGAAGTGTTTGAAAATTATGAAGTGTCTAATTTGTGATTGCAATATTTAAATTCCTAACGTCTGAAGCTAGACATTCAATAACAAGTAACAAAATGAAGTAAGCTAAAGAAATAGCGCGATGATCTCACTCCTAAAGTCATCCGCAAAGTAGTTTCCGAAAATGGTAGCAATTTAACTTATTCAGCGTTCCGAGAATCTTTATCACGGCGAACGCGCCGCGCCGGTCTTTGTTATATTTTTTAGGAGGTCCATTGACGGCGGCGAACTTTTGCTTGAAGCTTTCACTATCTGCGCGCGTCTGCCAAACATTTTAGAGCGCGCGAATGCGGTGTGGAAATGTTCGGTGCGAGGAATCGCAAAGAATGCGAAATGTGGCAAAGGCGTGTATTCAAAGCAGAGTGCTTCTTTCTTCGACCAAAACATTCGTTTCTTCTTGCGTGCATGCAGGGTGTTTTCGTAAGTTATCACTTGATAGTACGTGATGCACTTTTTGTTCTACGCTCTCATTATGGCTATTACGATATTAAAATTCAAAAGCAGTTTATGCGAGGAAAAAAGGACGATAAAAAGTTATTATAAGAGATTATAAAGCGTGTAGTGAATTATTTATGTTGATTCTGCAAAGAAAGTCTAGACGAGCAAGGAAAAATGCTAGGATACTTTTCGCTACAAATGGAAGGCGATACACGTTTATACATTTTCCCGCTTTACCGTTCGCTACCTTTATACGGAAACCGACGAATTTCCACACATCTATTTCATTTTATTCGCAGGCAAATGCGCCGAGGATGGCTAAATCTATTGTATATTAAAACGCGTTTGAGGAACTAGGAAATAAAATTGGAATAAAACAAACAAACGCCTCAAGAATAAAATTGAATAGGGGATGAATATTTTTCCCGCAGGAATGTATTAAAAAATAGATGCCTTCATTTGCTTTAGGAAAAAGGCGAAAAAGTTTTATTCTGAAGGAATAGTTGACCGTGTCGTCAATGTGCAGTTGGAGGATGAGTAGCATTCTTTAAGTGTAATAACTTTGTCTCACGGCGGATGTTTTTTACCTTATCTTGGCGCCTGCTTACGGAGAAAAACGCCCAGCATTTTGTAAGTGCTGGCAGTAGCGCAATGGCGTTTTCGTTAACACCTGTGGTCTCATTCGGTGATTTATTAGCGGCGCGTTTTTCTCTGCGCGCAAAACACAGCGAGCGAGTACGTACACTTTTGTAGTTGCGAAGAAGAACAAAGGTTTCAAGCAGCCGTAATATCCGCACACGACATGAACGTGCAATTGACTCAATTGCTTTGAGTGAGAGACACAGCAGTAACAACAAGATATAAAAACGATACAGCTGAAAAGTTGCGAATCTCCTGAATTATTTTAAATGTTTGCCAAGTAGCTATTTGCTTTTGTAATTTTTCTGATTAAGTTTATGAATCATCGTATTCTACTGGTGAAAAGAACTGTAATACTAATCACAAACGAAAGCAAACGATCCAATTTGTGCGTGATCCATTGTGACCATGACACTGTTCTCTTCAACCCTCTGTGGCGATGGTGCTCATTATTATGTCAGACGGCACTTGCCGGACGTCTTATCTCTCCTTCCGTAAGAGGAGTAGGAGTATTTCTATTTGATCCCATTATTTTATCATCGAAATGCATCTAGTTGCGAGTATACATGGAGATAGAGAATGGGGAGCGGGCGCGCACGTCCGGCCGTAAAATAAGTGCAAATCCCTTCATTTGTCTTTATGAGCGAACAAAGGACTTAACTAACGGCTCTGCCGTTTCTTTGCCACGCCGACGCAGCCGTCCGCATTACTGTCGTTTTCTTCTAAGACCACTGCCGCCACTGTCTGCCATCCCCTAATCAACGGTCACCCTCAAAACGAAGTTACTATCATCGACAATCGTTCCATACACGCAATGTCCAAGCGTGTTTAAGCTTTAGTCGTAAATTCACTTCAATAGGTTTCTTTGATTATTTTTATGTACTTTTGATTTTTGATTGTATTCTTACTCTATCCTTTATCCTGCAGAAAATTCAAGTTGATTTTCTGAAATGTGCAATATTTAATTTAAGTTTTACTATTTCTTTCATTTACTATTAGTTTCACCTAGTTTTTTTTGCTACTGCTTCAGAAGGAAATTGATTCCGTTTGAGTGTACAGCACACAACAATCAAGACTCTTCTCGTTGCTAAGTATACTTCTTTAATTACTTTGCTGTACAAACATACACACGAAACACGTTCGAGCGTCCAGGTCACGTTTCTTATCAGATACAGGTAATAATTACCAACTTCAACAAGTTTTATCAGCAACCTGGCCCTCAACGCAGAGACCCGTACTTGACGTATCATTCAGTTCATTGGTTGCGCTTGCTTCTCCTTTTTCTTGCCAAACAGTTTAACGGGATTTTATTAAGAAAAATCAAGCAAACGTGCCCGAATGGATTCAATTGAATGAAACGCAGAAGTATGAAAAAAGCCGCATAAAATTTGAATAATTTCAGCTTTTCTTCGCCGCCCGCGTGAGTGACGAAAAAGTTTGTGTGTATGTATTTTAATACAGTTGCATCGCGTGTTTTCCCTCGGCGATCTAAGAATTTGGCGCTTTTGTGCGTGCGATAAATTCGTTTAACCCTTATAAATCGATTTGCGAACGCTCGAATAAATTTCACCAAATTTACCCACCTTCGTTCGCGTGCACTTTCGGTTTCGTTTTTCTTCGCCGCCAGTGGGAAAGTACTTGCAAGGAATAATAATTTTCTACTCTTTGGTTTTCTCGTGTTGATAAAGCGGTTGGACCTTTCAACCCTCATAATCTCGTTCCTCAGGTGGAAATTTGAATATGGTATTCGATTTCTCAGAAGTAATTTGCGATTTTTCCTTGCGCGAATAAAGAAATGTTTTGATGAACATATATAGTGAATAATTGATCAAAGGAAGAAAGCAGAAAAATATTTTATTTGCACTAGATTAATTAGAATTTTATTAAATATTTTTCATTCCGTTGCATTATTCAGGATTTTAATTAAATTTTCAAAATAACAATAAAATAGGTGCATTTTTTTGTCAGCTATGCACTCAATGCAGAATAAAAGCATTTCCAGCTTGTATAAAACTATTTGGATAGTGAATAATGGAATTTTTATCCTCGCCAAAAAAGGAGCGTGATATTTTCACTAAATGAAATTTTTATTTCCTTGGCAATTTTACTATTTTCTTGAATGTTGTTTTTTTGATTTTTGCAATGCAATTTCTCCTAGGCACGTCTTGCCGATTCGACGTTGATCCGTGTGGGGCGGCAGGGCACATGCGAGTATAATATAAAAATGTTTGCGTTTGACAGAAAACGCGGCGTGCGCGGCGCGGTTTAACGAAGCGTTGGTTGGTTCGTTGGGCCAAACGAGCACGCGACGCGACGCGCCGGGAAATTCAGCAAAAGGACGCCGGAAATCCGCGACCGCCATTGCGTCCCTATATACACATACATACGCATGGCTCGTTCCTACTATCCTTAGGTTTTCCGACTAAGAAAACCAAGGGTAACACGAACGAAACGACTGAAAAGTATGCCGAATTGATATTTCACGCTTCGCATCATTTCACGTTTGCTTCGTCTGCCAGTTTTTCAGCATTCCAGCGTTGCCTTTGAGTATATTAATACGTGTTCCTATATACATAGTGTATCTAGATAATAATTTATGCTGTTGCTAATTGTCTTCATTTAATTAAAGCAAACATATTTACTAAGCATGATTTTCTTTTGTTTCAGGTAATTGAATTTTCTTATTTTGTTTACTACTGAAGGAGCTGTAGATCCGTAATGTAAGTAATTTGGATCAATTATAAGATGAGAGAATGCATGTGTGTAAGTAGTGAATGTAGATTGCGGAAACATCCGGTAGAATTAAATGTATGAAGGTTTCTCTTGCGCTATAAAAAATCGTACGAAAAGGTAATATTCGGGATTGTCACATTCAGTCAGTCACAATCAGTCAAAATCAAACAAATCTGTGAGTCGGGAAAATCGGGAAAACAGTCGTGAGAAATGATGAAAACAAAAAATATGAGGTAACTCGGGCGTCGGAGATTTTTGCCGAATGGACCACACGAAGGACAGTCGTGCCAAATAATCGCAAATTTTTTGTTTGATTAGCTTGAAATTGAAAAATCTTTATTTGTGCGCTAATCAAATAAACTGCGCTTAGTTTTTGCTATGCGTAGAGCGCTTGCAGGCATGGTTCATAAATATTTTCGCATCGTACGCCTCTCCCTGAAGGCCAATTACATGGAATTCAGCGATATTTTTCGGCTCTTTGTTGTTCGGATCGCGGCGCGCTAAGTTTTCTTCCCTTGCCGACGTTGACATCGAACCAAAGAGTGCAACGCCAGAAATAAACGCCAGGGTCATTCCTGTCACGTATTTACTTGTTATTTACACGAGGACCAAAAGTGTATTACAAGTTTTCTGCGAAAGGAGTAGTAGTGCTAGTTTTTCGTGCGGTACTTCTTGACTTTTTATTCGATCCTTTACTCTATTTTCACTTTTTGCCGACAGCTAGAATAACATGGGGCTTTTAGTTTGTAAAGTTATTGCTTCAATTTAAGAAGTTGCTAATTTTGAGTTTTGCGTTGATATTAATTCAATTTTATTTTTAAGTAGAAGCGGAAGTAAATTTAAACTAAATTTGATTAGAAACCGCACTAATTTTAGTTATGTAAGTAAAACCGGAGGACCGGGAACATTTCCAGTATGTTTGGGAACGTATTATTCGCAGTCCATTCGCAGGACCCCTTTCGGTCAGATTATTCAAGACAATGTCGACTCGAATTAGACATGATTTATGCTCCTTTAATCATAATAGCATCGGGCGCGTGTGCTTTCACACTGGCGTGCATTTCTCCGGGGGCGGCTTAGATTGCGCACTGAAACCAGCGTCCGCTGCCACTTCTTAGTGGTGGTCGACTGCTTTGCGATGCGGCCGAATGGAAGGAAATAAATAGCGCCGCCGCTGCCACACATTCGTACGACATTTACGGACCAAGCCGCAGCGTCTAAGACGTTCTAATAATAGTTTACCTAATGTGGAATATAAGGGATTTCGGGCTGGACGTTGGGCGAATGCGGTGCATTGTTCGTTGGGCGGTGTTTGTTGTGCCCGCACGGGCACATTCTCAATGAAGTTGATGTGTCCTAGATTAGTCCTTTGCTTATACACCACTCTGCTGGTGGCGGCATGGCTTTGCCCTGAATACGTGTTTGCGTTCTTGTGCGATGCAAGCTCAAGTGTCCTTATATTATAGATCGAGGACAATCATAATGATGATGCAGCCACAATGGCACTGCGCACGACTGTTTTTTGCCGTCATCAATCTTTTGCTCTTCTCTTCACGCGTGCCACAAAGGATGTGATCCTGCATAGGATAACATGCATAATGTGAGCGGTATATTCATGAAGGATAATTATCCTTATTAGTTAGTTTACTAGCATCATTATAAAATTCAATTTAAATAATTACGACGCCGAGAATATATAAAATTCTTAGAAATACGCGTGGAGAATCAGCACAAATATAAATTTGTTTTAAGTCTTTGCATCTTGAAAAGTTATGCGGTATTGACTTGACAAGCAGTTGGAAAATAAAGCGTATGCTTGGAAAAGCAAGGACGGAGAAAACACTAGACGGTGGAGAATGCTTCTCCACTTTGAAAGTATAAGCAGATAGACATATATTTACAGATAGATACGAATTGCAGATGTATTTTCTTGGTTGAGAGTTTTCCTAATATTGCCAAACAAGCACGGCGCACTCTTCGCGAACGCCTGCGCTTCCAACTATATGAAATGGAAAATGGGCTAACCGAATACACAATATAATATTCCAGCCGGGTTTCCTCATTGCTATTCGCTCGTTCTTGCGTTTCATTTCTACCTTCTTTTGTTCCTGTTCTCTTCGGTATTTTCTGAAGGATTCTTCAAATCTTCAAGATATGACAATTTTTAGAAAGATATGCGTCCAATTATTAGTTACTTTTAAAATCTGCAATTTTAATTTGCGAATTGGGGCAGAAGACGTTGAAATGTTGTATACAGATAAATATTGAGCGAATCTAGGCGAGTGCAAGAAAAACATAAATAAATACATGAGACGATGTTTTGCTATTTAGCAAATAATAACATAATATCCAGGAGATGGAGATTTACATTTTGTCGTGCGCATTTCTTATTCCTGTTTTTCGTCTGCTGGTAACAAGCGAGACAAAAAGTGAATGTTTGAGAATTGCAATCCGTATGCTCGCGAGGCCATGCGCAAAGACAAACGACCTGCAAGATTGATGAAGGGCCGCAATGTGTCTTTGGGCAACAGACAGAATTTCTTATTTTCAACCAAAAATTCTCTTTCTCTTCTTCATCGCCTCCGTCCATATCCAGGACGGTTGGTTCATTCTTCACATTGTATACAATTCCTCAACGCCGCCACCGCCACCGCCATCACTAGCGCGTTCCCGCCCAAAATCCCTTCACGTCGATGTTTCGCCTCGCTCTTCAGCGCTTGCAATTCCCTTCTTCATTTATTCATTCATCCGCGCGCGTCGTGTCAATGTTTCGTTCTTAATCAACTTTGAGAATTAATTTATTTTCTTATTTCTTCACATAGTTTTTTTCCTGCGCTTGTTTATCCTATTTTCCCTTATTTCACTCCGGAGACTCAATGGCAGAAAGAAAATGTAAAATGTTTGACCGACTTTCGAACGGAGGGCAATCGTTGCAATAAAATATTCTAAATTTAAAACGCGTTATTGCATATGATATCGAACAAGTATATACGTCATATTGAAAAGCGCATAAAATTTTTCGTTTTGTGCGTTGCCAATATTGAGGTTACATTTTCCAGTCTTTTTCTCAATAGCATATGAAATTATTACAACGAGGCGCACATTTTCGATATGCGAGTATATATTGGACCTGAAAATTCGGAAAAATGACGCGCACGCCACTTTGGGGACACGTCCGTGCATGATGCCTCATGAAATACTATCGTCCTCGTGCAAGAAGTGCGCTTTCAAATAGTGCACGCGTCCTTCTTCTTCTCCTTCCTCGCGGAAAAGGTGCTTTAAAAGCCGAGGAACCTATTCGATTCAATGCACGAGTCGCGATGAATGGGATATTTGAATGTCGTCCCACATATTTTACTATTGTGAAACGAAACGTTTACAATAAGCTCTCGCAACGGCGATGATTTACAATTTCATGTTTTATTACGCCCAAAAACGTAAATGTTCCACATTTAAAGTTACAAGGATGAACTTGCAAAAGTTGAGCTGATTGAAGACGGCTAAAAAGTGATATCAGCTGAAAACCGCTGCAAGGACGCAGCTATTCCTTTTTTTAATCAATAAATCACACGTATCAAGCTTACGTGGCGAGCCAGCGTAATTCAATTACCTAATAACTGATTGATTCGTTGTCAGCAGCTGCGAGAAAACACTTGATTGCTAATCAAACAAGCGAAAAACAAGCGCAAAAAATATGACACCATGAACGCGTTCAGATTTTGCCCTCATTGCTCACTTAGTCGTTGCGCAAATAATAAAATCGCATTTCGCCTTGGGAAATAATATGAAATGATGAAAGATATCTAATATCTAGGTGCTCGTCTGGTTCAAATTGATTCTTTTCACCGAAAACTAAATATTTATTTTATTCCGGAAGAAACACATGTTGGCTGGCCGTGCCTACAATACGTTGAGGGTACATAACCAGCGGGTTCCCCAAAAAATATTGCATTTTATATCGCACTTGTGCATACGTTTTGGGAGCGCGTAAACGACGCATTTGTATTCGTTTTTCATTCGCGTTTCATATGTACGAAGTCGCATTATTCTGATATTGCTTTATATACACATTTACAAATAGCATATACATACACTTATCGCACGCGAGGCGCGCGGTCTATTGGCACGGCCATGGCCTATTCACGCGGGCGAAATGAAGAGCGGAGCGCATAAAAAATAACGGTGGCGGAAGAAACGATGAAAAAAGCCTTTTAGAATTTTCGGTTTGCCATCTCTGCTCTCTCGCACGGCGAAAAACACGCTGCTCGCCCATCGTCATTTCTTTCCACGGTTTTGCACGAGTATATCATACACTCAATAAGCTTATACGCGAGCGCTTGAACGTGTGCGTATTCGAAGGGGGTGGCAAACTCTTTTTATCTCTATATGCGCATACATATGTGCGTTTTGCCCGCGCCGAATGGGGAGTTATTAATCAAGATTTATGTTAAAAGCTTCTGTCATGATCATAAGCATAGCCGAAAGTTTGGCCAAATATTTTCGATGAAAACTCGATAAACAGCAGAGTGAGTTAATCATAAAACACTTTGTGCAAATATTACTCAAACTTATT
Source organism: Anaulacaspis nigra (assembly GCA_030264675.1). Classification (NCBI taxonomy): domain Eukaryota; kingdom Metazoa; phylum Arthropoda; class Insecta; order Coleoptera; family Staphylinidae; genus Anaulacaspis; species Anaulacaspis nigra. Next base: position 96,194 of record JARJDV010010302.1, read on the forward strand.
TACGAACTAATTATTTTTCGCCGACCCCAATTTAATAATTAGACATATAAATTATGATTAGCAAATCATAAATCAGCTCTAATCTTCATCAATTGTCACCATTCATTAAACACTAAACAATAATCAATCAGCATTAAAATTGTCAATGCGAATTGAATTTATCGCGACGCGCAAGTTCAAAGTTAAACTAAAGGCCTTAATTGCGTTGTTGATAAACTTGCGTACAGTTTGACGAACGAAGAAATCTATTGGTTTCTTTATTAGTTGGTGCTCGTCAATCTCGCCTCCTCTGAAGTTAACTTTCCACTTGAATAATGTTTGTTGCTACAGCGTCGTCGTCGACGCGCTCGCTGTCAGCCAACGCAACTGTGTATAGATAAATGTGCGCGCACTGATAATGCTCTGGCTTCGACATTTCCTTTACAGTTTTCGCACAGCCTTCATTGGCTTCATTGCGTTGACAGACACGGGGGCGGCAGCGGCGGCGGTGGGTCGCGCAAGGGTTGTGTATGCGCCGTCCTCGGCTGAAAGAAGCAGCGTACGCAGACGGGCGCTCAAAATGTTTTGGGAAATGTGTGCGGAGAAATGGCACGTCTATAATCCATCCATCCACGACACTCGTAAACTGTAACGACATCGTTCAAAACGTTGCCGCCGACAGTAACGGATTTACGATAATGCGGTGCAGTCGACTTGAATAAGTTAACTCAATACGCAATGTTATCCTTCGTGCGTTACGCATTATCATATAGAGGATGTTGGAAACGCTTCTCAATATTCTTACAAAATGAAAATCTGTGAAACTTTCAAATTACATTTTAGATTATTTGAAATCTTTTTGCAGACACCCTGTATTCATATACGAAATTAAGACATTTTCATTAACATTTTAATTAGCCGTCGTTTCATCCGCTTGTGATTTTTGCAAAGGCAATAAAAAAATTACGCTTAACGAGTAATTTCGCCCCTTCATAAAAGCGGCCATCTAAGAATGTAAATTGTTCTGATTTAATGACAGCATCTTGTGTATCTCTATACATACACCCTCGTTTAATGGACGCACCCTTCGAATAGCTATTGTCATCCGCTTCCGATTTCGACGCAACCCTCTCTTCGATTGGATGCTTAATCATCAACACAAAACGGCGCACAGTCATTACCACGCACATATTATGAAAGTTTTAAAACTGCTTAAGTGCCTCGCAAGTTTCCCAAGCGTGGCGGCGGCGGAGGCGGAGAAGAAAGGACGTGAGAAAAAAGATCGTGCTTAATCCTTCACCGAGGCGCGTTACTCGTTCACGTCGCATTCAGTTGTTTGAACGAAAAGAAACTTTCGCCAAGTCGAGTCGTCGTGTGTTCCTTCCTTCTCATAAAACGCGAATCTAAATACACGGCACACGCGGACGAACGGTAAAAACGTGGGGATAATAAAAAATAAAAGCGTTTTTTGATTTATTGGTAAAGTACAGAGCCATCGACGAACCGGTTGTTAGTTATCGACTGCCGCTTCAAGCAGCAGTCCCCCAGAAAGTTGAGGCAAGCTTCATAAAAAGCGACGACGAACTTGAGTTGACGATATATTATCCGCGGCATCGCGTACAGGGATTTGCAAAGTCCACTTAAAAGTCCTCGACTTCCTCGCGTGCCGAGCAGCGACGGAAACTAACACTTTACGGAAGTGCGAATGCAGTTGTCGGCTGCTAAAGTTTTATTTCGTGAAATAGTTTTAAATGCTAATTTTAATTTTCTCCTGCACTCATGAATATTGCATTTGCATAATAATTATTCACATTTCAGTATTATTAATTTTCGAAGAAAAATTACACCTTTGATATTCTTATAAATCAAAGCGTGAATATAAATTTCAAGTGAGGGAAAAATATATTAGTAAGTATTGGAATATAAAGTGGAAATATTTAAAATTGAACGGATCGATGACTTAATCCAGTATCGCGCTTGAAAGCCGATCCTTCCCGTTCCTGGACATCTGGATTTTGGTTCAGGAGCAGCCTCGAGATGGACGTGAATTGTGTCCAGGACACTCGCGTCCTGCATGCCGCTCATGACTTATTCAAGCGTCACTTGACGTGTAATAACACTACATACACTATTTACACCGAGTGATGCTTTAAATCCTTAATTGTGCTTAAATTCGGCTTATTCGATGTTTCATATATTTTATTAATTCATAAAATATATTGACAATACATATTATTCACGTCTAGCGCAATAAGAGTGACTGGAATTGAAATTTCAATTCGAAAATTGAATTTGCATTCCTTCATGCGCAAACTCGACATGCGTTGCGTTTAATTAACATTCAGTCAAATTTAGGTCAGGTGCTTTTTTCATTATATTCACTGCGTGGATGCGTTGATTTGATTTTTTCGACACCCAAGTGAAAACACTCTCAAAAGTCTATTATTTCAATACTACGAACACTCTTTTGCACAAAACGCAGAACAAAACACGAAATGCGCACTGAGCAAGCAGCAAGCACCTACTTGCAAGTACAAATAGAAACCGAGAAGGATTCTTGCCGCGTTTGCTGTTTCATTTCGTGGCGTGACCGATGATTTATTTCTCAATTTCCGTTACATTATCTCGGCGCGTCCTGTATCGTCAAGCGTCGCGCGTATTCGCAAGGGGTGCGAATTTAGAAGCGCACGAATTTTAACGGAGCAATATTAACCAATACGTGATTATGAAACGACATTGCCGCATGCCATTCGCAATCCTCAAATGTGTTGAATAACAATCAGGGAAACAATATTCTCGTCCTACGCCGTATTTCGGGTTTGCGGTTACTTTTTCCAATGTTGCGCGGGCGTGTTTGTAATGAAAGAGGAAATTGCAAATGCGGTTCATTTGTTCGCGTAAATTATATCTTCATAAATAAGAAGGAAAATCATTTATTATTGTGTTTTTCGTAGCGATCTTCTCATCATACGTTTTAATGTTAAAAGGAATAACAATAATAATAACACACACTCGAATAACATCTTGCTGCTAGGATAATCAAGGATAAGCAACGTTCTGATGAGTTCAACAGTAGCAAACAAAAAGTAATTTTTCTATAAGCGCACGAAATTTAAATTGTCTGCGAGCGCGCAAACAACAACGCATTAAGGAGCAACGCAGGCACCAGCAGGATGGATGACGCGCGGCGCTGTTAAGAAAATGAAATATTGTTTTGTATTAATTTTTTTGCGTTAAGTATTTTTTGCACACCCACCACAGCGCGAGTATGCGAATAAATAGCGTGTGCGCGAATGCAATTTACATTTGCAAAGGCAAATAAAATGAATCTCTTAAACGCGCGAGTGGCGGCGGAGGCGGCGGTAGCGGTAGCGGCAAGTGCACGAAAGAGGAACGAGAGCGTCGGAATGCAAACAACACTACAACACGCGCTGAGATAAATTGCTTTTTAGTGATTTTTGCAATTTTCCACGAGATAATCGCTTAACTTATAGTTGCTTCCACTCTTTAGTAAACGTTATGATTAAAAAAACATTCGCCTAATTTATTATGCACTCGAAATTAATTTTTCATTTTGCAGAATATGTTGAATGAGACAAAATGATGAAGGTTTGTCGTTTATTAAATAATGATTTATTCATGACTAAAAACAATAAGGCAAATTTTGTTTTCATTGAAATTTCTGTGCATAATTAATGAATGCAGCCATTTGCAGTAGTGTAAAATGCTCGCGCGGCTGACATTGCATTTAATTCGGCTGGTTATCGAACACACGGCGCGATGCCAGCGGAAGAAGCGGCCACAAATAATAAATTTCGCGACCGAATCGAATCGGATGTCAAGTGCTGAACGAGCGCCGATTGCATATTGTACAATAATGCATTGGCGCTGAGGCGGCGAGTGGTGAGCGTGTGCGCGAGAGACGAGAGCTAAGCGTGGAAGGAGTAAAAGCAAAGTTGAAAAAGCGCTCGATTCTTGGGGGTGGCGAAGAAGTAGAAAGGACAAGAAGCGTAATGTGGCGCCACCATCCCTCGTAGCCATTGGGACGATAATAAATATTTCATTGGGAAAATCGACTGGGTTGCCACCATCAAGCCCACATTCATTTTATACTGGAGGTTATAACAAATTTCCAATTCACAATTACTACTGGTTTCATTAAAATTAAGAATTCGGATTTAACCAAGCACTTTTTGGAATTTTGAAGAATACTGAAGAATTAATCAATTCTTTTTGGCAAGACCAAGTATAGTATAAAGTTCTTCTCTGCACAAATAGTGTGGGACATGCATCGGGCAAATGTGGAGGTCGTGTGAATAATGAACCGACGACCGCTAATTAAGAGCAGCCTTATGGGAATGCTCGACACCTGCCAATAACTTTGTGCGCAGCTCTTCCAATGGGGATGACCGGATATCCGGTCATGATACGCGGTCGGGCATGTGAAGATGTTTAAGCATGAGACGGACACCAAAGAACAGCCGAGCGCGTTCTGTGAGTGTGAACCCAATTGGAATAAACATTCCGGAACTGGAGGACTGCGCTGACGTCCTCGAGGAGTTTGCATGGACATTGTCCTGCGCTCGCCCTCGGTCCTCACGGCCGGACTTGAATACGAATATTCATTGCGAGTGGAAATTGGAATGCGAAATGGAACAACTGTTGTGGGCATCCCGGTGCGGCAATACTAACCGTTGTATTATTAGGCGGCGGTGTGGGAGGGAGGCGGCTATGTCGGTTGATGCAACAAATAGTAGAATTTATGAGCCAGGGCCATATGCGCGCGTGAAACGTACGTGCATCCGACACGTGCGAGATACACCTTCACCATAAATACATATTACGTTTGGTTGGACGTTCATTTACTCCTAATCGCTTCTGACTTTGATTTATCATCGCTGCGTCAAATATTTTTCAAATATGCAAGGCATTAATGCGTGCGCACTCAATGTTTGTGAGCCAATTAGTTGATTGTCGGCATGCCCTGCTTCTGCATTTAGTATTTATCTTTATTTGGGTTATTTCGTCCTGTCGCTCAAATTGGTAATAATTTCCAAGAATTAATTCCATTCCAAGGATATTCTTCATGCTTTATCATTTATTCCTCCCCTATGGGGTTTTCAAACTAATTTTATGCCTTGGGGAATTCATAGTAAAAATATTCGTTTTGAATTTGTGCAAGGATAATTGAATTAAAAAAGCACGTACGTTAGAGATATCAACAACGCTCTTGTGAATTGTGTCTGCATCGAGCGGAACGTGCGAGACGATATAGTACACGTATCCATCTATATCTCTTGTGATAACGGCGGCGTGTCGGGCGCGGTTGGTTAGGCGGCGGCGGCGGCGGTGGCGATGGTGGGTACCGGCCGCCCCATTACAAGATCAAAGCGAAACGAGCCACAATCCGTGCCACAAGCACGCGAGTATCAACAAAGCGCAAACAGTGCAACTACGCCGCCAAATTTGCATGTTGTTGTTGTTGTTGTCGTCGTCGTCGACGTTGGGAAACTGATTCGTTTAGTGCGACGCGACGTGTCGGGATGTTGCTGGGAAAAAGAGTGAAATCGCAACGTCATTACTATCATCAAATGGCGTCCACTCTAAATGGCTATCCGCTCTTTGCTGTTTCTTTGCCGACGTTATCTTTGTTATTACCATTTGCAAACTTGCGGTTTTTGGCACGCGCAGCGAAAGCGAGGCAGCCACCAAAGCGTGATGCTGGTTAAGCGAAGCGCGACGGAAACTTTTAACTCAATATCGCTAATGCGTGCGACTGTATTAGACATACACATAGTTTATGTCTGTGTTTGCAACCAAATTGATACAAATGAAAGACAAAGCGAACAAAGCAAGTAGCAACAATGAAATATAATATAATAAAGGGCAAATGACTGCTAGTTGAGGGAAAGTGAAAACATTGCGGCTAATGAATTTAATGATACTTACTTTGAAATGCTCTAACATAATACGTATTACTTACTTATGTGCAAACTATTATTTCTGGACATATAATTTTGGTTAAGTGTTTAATGCTCTACTTAATTCAATTTAAAGCCGTATTCTAATGGAGAGCTGGATGAAGTTGTCATAAAAAATAATATCTTGATGGATTTGCCTATTGCGTTTCTCGAATAATGCGAGTACGATTTTAATAACAAATGGGAATTTGAATTTGTATGTGGCCTGAGTGACCCACAAGCAAAATACATTGCGATGATGAAGCGCAAGCTTTTTCGTTGGACGAATACAAAGAGCGAAACGCCGGAACGAAATTAACAAAGTTTGCCTCAGGATGGCATTGAGGCCTCGAACTAATTAAGAAAGTACGCGTCGAGGCGACACACTCGCGGCGGGTTGGAGACATTGGCGGCTTTCTTGGTGCTCCTTGGCGGCTACGGTGGCGGTGCAAGAGGCGCCGCATCACCATTGCGCAGGAGAGTTATTTTTCATTTAAATTCGTTTGCGAATTGAGCATTTAGTCGCACCGAGCGGCCAAGGACGTCGTCTTGATTTATAGTTTTTTCTAATGAATTTTCAAAAAGTTACAAACTTGTTCTCACTTTATTTTTATAGCCAAAAAAATTACGCAAAAAGCTTAAAGAACAAGCACCTTAAGTAGCTGAGACAATAGGTAGTAATTAATATTTAATTTTTCATTTGCGAACGCAAACCAAAAATGATGAATGATTAAGTCAAAAACTTTCCGTTGTGCTAAAAGTAGCCATCAATAAAAGACGAGGACGATTTGCAAAACAATGACAATGACAGGAAGCGCAACATTAAAGAAAAGTTGGACGCAATGAAGAAAAGTTGTACAACGTTGTGCCATTTCGGTCTCTGTTTGCGTATTTCCTGTTTTGTCGCGCGCGCGTGCGCTCGCACGTTGTTTGTGCATATTTTAAAATTTCTTTGCGCACACGTTTCCGCCACGCCGAAATCCCGACTCGACTTTTTGCCGCCGCCTCGTTCTCGTTCTCTGCGAATTGTTTATTGTGCGCTTATGAAAATGTATGACAGCAGCGTCGCGACGCTTCGCGGAAAAAGCCGGCGCGCCAAAGTAAAATGAAGTAACGCGCAGCGGCGCAACGCGCATTAGCATCTTGATAAATTAAAAGTGTTTAAACAACAAAGTGCAAATACAACAGCGACCAACAACTTTTGCATTAGAATTCGCACGAAAAGGTAGATGATTAACTAATGTATGACAATGAATTTATTCAGCAACTTCTAATTTTTATGTGCGTCTAACAATTGGAAGAATTAATAACAACCAAAATTTATTGAAGATAGAAACGTAGATAGAATAATTCCACAATTTATACAAATGTGAAATAGAGCGCGAGAAGTATAAATCAAATATGATGTAATTTTAATTGGATAGCTCAATCCCACTTCGGTATGCACTTGCACAGGAAGTGACACCGGACATAAATAAATAAATAAAACGCCAGCCAATAGCCACAAAAATTCATAAATAAATCTAATACACCCATTGCGAAATACTTGCATGACTGTTTGTGTATTTTAATGCTTTTGTGGCAATATAATGTCAAAAAATCCACTCGACAGGGTAAAGTACGCGAGTGAAATACGAGCTTGAAATACAAATGCGTGCAGTACGTACACGCAACTTGTTCAATTTCAATTCAGTGCCAATTGGCGATGCAACTGCGTTTCGCGCCGAATTTCATCGAACGAGCGATTTTATAAAATATTCCAATTTTATTTGCATTAGTATTCTGCACCCCTCATTGTGCTCGGCGAACAAACAATTATAAATCTAATTTACGATGAAACTACCTCCAATGTAAATATATTTATCACGTGGATTTTGCACGTGTGTGTTTATTATTTCGTTGTCGAATTGTGAATGAGAGCGTATCAATATGTTGCGTTGAAATTTTGACGTAATTTGTGGCGATGAATAATAATTATGTTTTTAATCATACATTAATTAATTTTATTTCGAGTAAATTGATTTTCAATATTTCCAATCGCAGAGTGACAGTGCAATTTAATTGCAATAATCGAAGTATTTTTGCTGATGGAATTGGTAATTATTGAAAAGCGGCTGTGGAGAACAAGAGAAAACGCGTTTGGAAATAAAAACATTTTATCCATTGACATGCGTTGGAAATCAATCACTGATAAGCATCCCCGTACAAGAAGGGTACTTACCCTTAATACGCACGCGAATAGCTCACTCACATTCGTGGGGGTGATTTGACGCCCTCGCAATATGCATCAGGACCGTAGCAGTCGCTACAATGCGATAGCCGCAATACGAATCACATTGGCGATCCACTCGACGCGTAGATAATACCAAAATAACACGTAACTTATGTATGTAACGCACCCCCGTAATGTTCGCAACGCTCAGTCAAACATCAATTTCGACCAACAGCCCTTAGTTTCAGATACAATCACAAATCGGAAACAAGCACATAACACCGTAATAAAGATTTCTTTATTTGCGCGTTTAATGTAAATTCTCATTTCTCATTTGATTCGCAAAGATATAAAATTTATCTTGCCGAATAAAACTTTATTTGGCGGAGGGATGTAATTTTAAAATTAAAATATTAAATTTTATTCAAAATTTTATGAGCATGTGTGTTTCATTATTCATGCACGGTTTGTTTATTGCGCACATTAAATAGCACCCCAAGGAAATAAATAACTAATTTTCAAATGAAAAGCCACAATTTCAACGCTTTCTCGCGTTGCTTCACTTGAATATGATTATGGATTTCAGCTTTGTTGTACACTTTTGGCGTTAGCAACATTTCTCTGAATACATTTTACACACTATTTCAGCGTAACGCTGTTGGATGTTGCGTTTTACTAGAGATTTGGGGAAAGTATCGTGGTGCATTTGTGGTACTGCTGTATACGGTTATTGAGCACTCTTCATTTGTTTAGTCCACTCTAGTCCATCCACTTTATTCGCCCCATATCCATCGAGTGGGCTCTGCTGTTATTTATCGCATCATAAATAGATTGATCTAAAATCGCATACAACACTCGAACTCTCGGATTGAACTAAAGTACAACCAATACACACATTTGCGAACGAATCGCGCGAAAGATTCGAATGTGTTCGAATCGCAATCGATGTGTGCGTGGGTGTAGATACATCGATAACTAAAAGCGCTGTTGAGCCAGATATTCCGTTCACGTTTCGCCCACTAAATAGAGAGAAAAAAACACGCAAATCTATATAACAATAGTGCGCAGTAAACGCATGCGTTCAAAGGAAATCTACATGTTGGCGGTTTAATGCGCGATACAACAGCATATTAAATGCCGTCGACCAAATGATACGGAAAATGGAGATAATATAGAAAATGTGCGATTTTCCCTTTAATCCCACATTCGCAATAATATCAAACCGACCGTCGTTCGTGACCCGCCGAGCGAGTAAATGAAAATTCACGAATTAATTGATAATGTTTTCATAATGTATTTTTCTAAGGATTAGGTATAAATCGAGCAATTATAGTTTTAGATTGCGGATAAAACGAGATTGAACGCACTTTAGAAAGGTTTGTTTGAGGTCAAACCAAATTAAATGGGAAAACGTATTTGTGTTTAATTAACTTTCATGTTTTCTTTTATTTAAACACATCGGTCGGTCGCAAAGTTGGATGAATATTCCATGGCGGTGTGGAAATTTGTCTCGCTGTGTGTACGCCGGACACACTCACTTGGGACGTGGAAAATTGCTTGCTATTCATATTTAAATTCGTCGCCCGTACTCGCGCACTCTGTCGCGAGATGTGCTATCATCATTCAATGGGACAGTTTGAATATATTAATTCATATTTTTGCACTTCTAATTTGTATACCGTATTAATATTTATGAATTTTCTTTCTTCACAGCGTTTTTCACCGGATTGGTCTGCGGCTTGAGTAAGGTTAATGATTTTTTATGAGCGACGTAACAAAGGAATAACATTTTCCGATTTAATCAAAATTACGCTACTCGAATAAAAATTTGTGCTATTTACGAGACAACAGATAAACACGCAAAATTTATGAGTTCTAAAAATATTTTAATGTCTGCATAATTCAGTTGAGTCAAAATCCAAGCGACTAAATTCATTATTCAAATAGTTTGCGATAGTTGTATGATTGTTTGATTGCTTCGAAATGTATTGTACGTACCGTCAATCAAATAGTCGTATGACTGTTTGATTATTCACATTAAATTTTATAGGAGTACAGAGAGATGGAAGACATTTATTCAATATTATGCCATTAATAGATTAATTTCTAAACTTCCGAATAACAAGCGAAATGGAAATTTAATAAATTTGGGAAAATAATTGGATATGTTGAAACACTGGCAGAAATGCAGAAAACGTTAAAAATGGTTGAAGGATTTTATGAGAGCAAACATAATCATTTTCCGAATACGATTTTCTAGTTATTCGCATTTCCATTAAACGATTTCGTTTCGTTTATGATTTTTATGCGCATTTTTCTGCTGTGTTTTACTTCTGTTTTGATTTTCGAGCGTATATACTTGCTTTATACTATGTGTTGAACACGCTCGCAACTTTCATAAAAAATAAGCGGCTGAATTAATACGTTTATCCTTTCTCCGCTTTTTACTGTATTTTAAGGATTCGTCCCGACTGCTGCGCGCTTTTTCGCACTTGGGACGACGCACACTTCTCTTTTATTCCATTCATATTTGGCTGATTTTGTTGTTTGCCGTGTTTACGGTTATTTATGGCATTATGCTTTTTAACTTAATCCATAATTCGCTTTCGAAATTCCAGCCGCCGCCGCCAAAGTATGCGCCTCTCCTCTGCGTTCACTCCTCATAATCATATTCATATCGGCGACTTTCGTGCGCTTTTGTTCTCCGCCACGGTTTTGTTGGTTTTTTTATTTTTATTTGGCCTTTTTTTATTTTATTTCAAGCGCATCGCATTTTCCTGCCGCAGATTTAATGAATTCATTATCGTCCTTATCTCGCAATGAAACGTATTTTTATAAATTCAATTTCTATTCCCAAGTGCGCGCTTAACTTTTTCCCGAGGCTTTATGGAAGGGAAGGGTATTTTATTGAGTTGGGTAATTTCGTTGCTTATCATTGAATTTTTTCGTTGCCTCGCAAAGTTTAAACGTATACAATTTATAATTTGGGAATATATTGTTGTAAGAATTTCGCGACGATTAAAAACATTTGAGAATTCATGAAAATTCTAAAGCGGTTTTAACATTTATCAAAGCATTGTTTTGCATCGTAAATTTGCATAATATTTTATGTACACGTCCATCCGAAACGCGGAACGTAAAATGCTGTGTGAAATTGGTAACAACATTCCGCATCCGCATCGTCGTCGTCGTCGGCAGCGTCGTTGTCGTCGTTCAGCGCGCGCGGACATAAAACGCAAACAAAAATGTGTGTTTAAATAAGATTTGGCGCATTTCGGAATTGAATTAAATCCGCACTTTGTGTACGCGCACAATATTCAAACGCTTGTGGCGGGCGCGCGTCTGCGGCACGACGTGGCGGTGTGTGGTCCTGCATATTTGAAAGAGCCATCCTGACCGCGCCGCCCCCATGCCCGAAAAGGGATCCATTCCATGCACAACACACACTCACTCATTGCAGGCGACGTAATAATAGAATGGCCACATATTCGCATATGCAAATGCGCCCGTTGGTGCAACAACGACGAATTTTATTATTTAAATAGAAAAATTTGAATATTTAATTGAACGTGGAAAATGTCCCTCCAAATCAGGACGCGAACGTTGTTCCGCCTCATTTTTACCATGCGCCCGTAGCCAAAAATATTCCTATAGTGATTTACACATTTATTTAATTTCGTCCTGATTTGCATTTAGTTCGGCATTTTATGCAGAATTAAAACGAGATCGCATTGCGTGTGTTTTAAATGCGCATATTTATGACTTGCATAATTGTTAAATATGCAAAATAATTAAAATCTAATGTTTAAATAAAAAGTATGCGCAGGTACTTTTCATAAAGATTTTCAAGCAGTTTACTTCATTTTTACACCGCAGTTTCGACCACTTGGAATAAGGCATTTTCGTAATGATCATCATTACACTTTTACAAAAATGTTTTATTTTTTATTCTTGCCTACCTTTACATTCGCTTGCGGCGCATGCATGTGCGGTGTGATGATGTCGCAGGAATAACAAATACGCGGCGTCGCGTGTTGCCGGAAATACACGGCGAATGCTCGAACAACGTGTAAACGGCGATGTAAAATCCCGGTTGTAAAATGTCCTACATGCGCGACGCACGCGGGCGCACAATGTGCGACCATTATCTTGTCTTTATGCGGGGGTGGGCCACCTTTTTAAATCTAATAAAAATCCAATAAAACCGTGCTTTATATCTGCACCGCCGTCGCTGCTGCCGCCGGAAAGCCGGTCGTCGCTGTAACGCGCCGGAAACAAGCAGCCAGGATCATGTCGAAAACTCACTCATAAATACCATTTTATATCTTATTTTATTACAGAATATTTACGCAGCACTGGAACGCGAATGAAGTATAAATGAACCTAAAAGCAACTCACGAACATTATAATCATACCACACATTGCAGTGTTCTTAAGATTGATACATTTTGTCATATCACTAAAAGTATTAAACTGCATCCTTATAATATTGGTCATTTTTAAGGCGCTTCTACACCTTACAAAGATGCGATAATACTTTGAAATCACTGGCTTTTCGTAGAATAAGTCTCTTGATAATTATGAAGTAGTCAGCTTTAAAATGAATGCCATCAAAATAATAAAAGCAGCAAAGTCTGATATTTACTTTGTTATCACAAAGTCTATGCGATTATTTACAGCATCATAAAACCCACAAACACGCATACGCTTCTTTTGCGCAAGTGCGTATGTGCATTTAATGCCATCAGCATAGAATATGGGGGTGGTAGCAATGTGGCGGCTGCAGTGGAATCTCACATATCCTGTCATAAAGCGAAATCCTAGATGGTGCGTTATTACGTCATTGTATTAATATAGAATTAAACACAATGCAAATAGCTGTAGAACAACAATGTAGCGAGTTTAACATAATATTTCACTTGATTAATACTGTTTACTCCTGCAGCACTTTTATTTTTCACTTATATTAATTATCGTGTCGATGTATAAATAGAAAAAAAGGAGGGTGGAAAAAGGGCTCGGCAGTTTGGTTTATTAGTTTGGAAGGACATCACGCAAAAATAATAAATCGCCTTGCAGGATTGCCGCGCCGCCAACGTTTAAATATATAGTGGCCGCACATAAGGGCCACAATACGAAATATTGCAATGGGCCAGATGCGAGAAATTCCCCTAATGGAAAAGCGGAAAAAAGCGACCAAACAACTATGACTACAACGAGGAAATAAAAGAACGAAATGAGGACGGACCCTTTATGCTTTATTATCCATTAATCCATTTAATTCCCACCTTCAGCGCCAGCGCGCTTCTTCTCTAAGGGTGTTTTCCATCTTGCAGCGTGCGGCTATTTTTCGTCCTATAAATAGATTGCATTCGATTTTCGCGTTTTTGTTCGCTAATCACTGCCCAGTCACGAGGGAAATCAATTTGGGTCAGTGTTAATTAGAAAAATATGAAAATTTACCTAAATTAATTTAATGTTCAAAAATAAGTATTCAATTACTCACATCAACAGTTAATTACAGCTGCTACTTGGAATTTCCGAAAATGTGTAAAACATTAATTGTGCTACGTAGATTGAAACTTTTGCTTATTTGAATAGCAGTGAAGTGTGTATGTAGATCAGACATGCATACAAGTTGCTTGTAGTCATGTTTGAAATGTCTACATCAAGCAACAAATAATTGAGCAAACACGTCAGGTAATTAGGAAGATGTTAAGTGGAAAGTTTAGCTTGTCCTCGTTGCCATTGTATATTTGGCGTTGTATGCATCCTTAACTTGGGGTTGGGTTGGGCCAAGCATAACCTGAAGGATAACGTGAAAGTTTATTAGAATAATAAGCGCGAATACGGCTTATTAAATCATTTGAAATATTAGATATGATAAGAAAAATGCGACCCTGTTTCTGACATTAAATCATTAATGGCGCAATTATTCAAATATTTTTAATTAAAGTGTTTCATTAAACGTGAAATAATGCAAGTCAACAAACGAGTAAAGATCCCTTGATGTGATACGAAGACATGAACGGCTTATCAGCATAATAGTTTTTGTGTTAATTTCCTCGCAGTCGCATTTTGTGTTGCTTTTGCACTTCCAGTTTAATTAGCCTGTTTTTTCATTAGACTCTTGCTGTCGCCGACATTATACACTGCACAATGCATTCGTGATTCCTCTATACGTGCACGTTGTACGTTATTTTTTTTCTTGCATTATCACGCTGTTCTGCGCTGCTTCTCCATCATCCTGTAATGTACAATTTGTCCAACATGTCTTGCTGTCGCGCCATTCTTCGTTTAATTCGCCCACGGCTCGCGTTCACTAATCTAACGCGCACGAAACCGTCACAACTAACTAACAAAGTGTTCTCCTAAAATCACGGTATTTAAATAGCCAAGTGCTTTGCCAGACTTGCGGAGGGCAAATTCGAAAAAGTCTCGGTATGAATTGTATTAAAATACGTGCACGCAACTCGAATTCGTTTCCGCACGTTATTATTATATACTCGTATATTTTCGCCTGTCCATGTTGCACATGCATTATCACGATGCGTTCATCCCTTGTCTCTCTATCCCACCACTTTGGCTCAGTGTAATAGTTCATCTTTTTTTACACGTTCCCCATTTCTCATTTCGGCGTCTGCTCGACGATATTACTCTATTACAGCGCGTCTGAAATTCGCTTTTTTCGTTATTCATGACGCCCACGCATTTGCCAGCTAACTTTGCGTGCGCATTTCTATTGCTTTATCGTATCATCATATTATATTTCCCACTTTCCTCGAATATGTTCGAGGCGCCCTCAAAGTTAATTCGCCTTTAATTTCAGGCTTGTCCGTCTCGAGCAATCGCCTCACTTTGCCGGTTTCCGGCTTTTTTCGTTTTCAGCACGCACGCAACAATCTAGGATTTAATAAGGGCTGTAATTTTGCTATTTATAAGGAGCAATTTTCCAATTTTTTTCTCTGAAGCTTTGTTTTATAAAAAGAAATTTGCTGAAACAAAAAAGAAAAATCCGGATTTTAAACTGATGAAAACTGAAATCGTAAACGAAATGTTGCATTGCATTGGATAAAAAGTTACATTACATCGAGCAGCAATTTTAATGTGCTGGTATCCGCATACACGAATCAATGTACATCGAAAACGGCAGCGAT
Organism: Anaulacaspis nigra; assembly: GCA_030264675.1. NCBI lineage: Eukaryota > Metazoa > Arthropoda > Insecta > Coleoptera > Staphylinidae > Anaulacaspis > Anaulacaspis nigra. Next base: position 111,502 of record JARJDV010010302.1, read on the forward strand.
TTATACGCGTTAAGCCGGCGCGCCACTGCCTGCCGCCCATTTATACGCTGAAATGTCGAAGTCGTTCAATGTCGTTGGACGGGCACCCATGTCAGCGAAAAATATTATCATCCAGTATGTATAAACGGTGCACGTACGCTCCACGTGCGGCCATCGCGTGCAAATCTGTATTATCGCTACTGCAGAATGGCCACTCTACTAACGGCCGAGCACCGGGTTATAAATGATGCGAGAGATATTGAAAAATTGCCGCCCCCGAAAATGTCACATAGTGTTCAGATTTTTATGTCCTGTTGAAGTGCATACAAAAGCCAACAACTTCAATGTCACTATCTGAAAAATTAATTAACTTGGAAAAACAGGCAACAAATAATTTAAAATATATAATTAATGCACTTTACACCCGTGTGAACACATATGTTTAACCCCGCAGGATGAACGATAATAACCTGATGATACAGTGACAAAATATAAAAGGCTTAATTCTCCAGGGGGGTGGATCGCGAGCGTGGCTGGCGGTGCATCGGGTGAATTGATTAAATTATCGATTAAATTCTCATCGCGGTATAGCGAATGCACTTTGCACACTCAAACGAATGCGAATGTGTTTCGGTGCATAATAACGAGGAGGATGCTCCTTGCACGCTGTGTTCGTGATATGCGAGATGCTAACACCTATTGTCAAGGCGCGTATAAGTGATCAAAGACATTGGAACGCTCTGCGCTTTGTGCTTCTCTTCTGTTGCTGACACTTACCGTATTACTTCTTGTTTAATGAACGCCTGTCAATTAACTCGAGTGCTTCGATGCACTTTGCATCCACGGTTTTCACTTTGCATATTACCTGTATCATTTTTATTGCGACTAATTAAACTTCAAACTAACAATGTTGAAAAATGTTTTGGCATGTAATATTATAAATTGCTTATTCGATAACGGATGTAATTTTATAATGTCCTTCAACATTTAAAGGATTATGATTCAGACATGGTGATAACGAGCTGTTTGCGAACGTTGACGCTTTCATGCTCGTGATAAGGCGCTTCTGATGCAGTTGATCGTATTCATTTTTTTGTCCTTCGACGTTAAGGGGTGATGAATGAAACGGATGTGTTTGCGCCAGAGGGCGGCTGCTTAATGTCTTGTAAGTGACGACCATAACTCACATTATCCTAGGATGTGATGATAGATGGACTTCTCTAACCCTCCCTCAATGCTTACCGCTGTGCATTTTGCACACATATCAGTTTCAGAAATATGTTTCTACGTATATATAATTCATATATACATGGTGAGGTTTAATAACATCATATACAATCAAAATTAATAACCAAATTGACTCAAGTCACGGGGTGGGAAAATTCGAGGAGATTAGAAGGTTATTTTATTTGTTTATACAAAGAAAACGTAATTATAAAGATAGGACATCTTGAAATCGTGAAATAAATCGTGAGTGCAATGAATGCATTTTGCGGTGGCGGCACGCATGCACGTGTCAGACGCGTATAATGTGCGGTGGTGCCCAAATCACACCGCTGGGCGGCGATAATTGCGTTATGGATTGGCACGCATTCGAGACGCACATGTGCTGTGCCGCTAACCGACATCGCCTGCAATTGAATTGGATGCATTTTATTATCTGCAATCGATCATTGCAACCAACCCACCCGCGCTAACATCCATGATTGAATGCTGCTTCAACAGCAAACATTCAACGTGATTTTATTGTCCGGAGTAAACGCCCAGCACTTTGGCGCCCACAAAACGCGTAATATTGCGTGGAAGTTTTTAAATTGCTTGCAAGAGTTTGGCACGTGTGCGATGTGTGTTTACAATGGTTGAGCGCTTCATTAAAACATGTGACGAAGTAAAATTGGACGATAAATTAATATCACAAACAGAGAAATAATGATTTATCATCTGCTTCAAGTACTTTGGAATCAACTTATTTTGTGTACAAATTTTCGTGGAGACGCGTAAAAGGGTTAAAAATTGAAAAATGGATTATTTTAAGGCCATAAATTAGGCAACGAAAAAATCGTAACAGATTCATATTTAAACGAGTCGGTTCTTGTTGTTGGCGACGCGTTCTAGATGCAAAGTGCTTCAGAACACTTTAGAAAACAGCAATAATTTTCCACTTTTCCAGCTTTCCTTTTCTGTTGTGCTCACGCCGCCTTCACGCCACGAAGCTAGTGCACGGCTTGCCCAGTTTATTCCCCGCCGATCTCCATTCTGGCGGCGGCGACAAAAGCATTAGCATTAGAGGTAGAATATGTGTTTCTTTCACTTGCGCTGTTGCGGTACGTTGCGGGGGCAGCGAGCGTCGACACTAACTGCCTAGGCAACCACGTTGTTAACACCACTGTCGTCATGTTTACGGTGTTCCTGTTCGACCAGACAACGTTGCATTAAAGCACCGTTCAAAAACGGGATAAAAACTACGCGCCTTGCTCAACACTTTCAGAGATTAGCAATTACAATTTATTAAAGAAATTATTCCAAGCAATTTAACATGAATTCTTATTCCATTACAAAAGAGGCGAAATGCGTTTCGGGCAGAAATATTGTGAAAGTTTTGATAACAATAAATAACGCAGCCAGTCAACGTTGCTGGCTTGGTGTGCAACGTGGAATTTTATTTCTTTTCAATTTCGCATGAAATACGCAAAAACTTACGAGACGTTTTCTCTTCGCGTACGAGCATGGCGGTTGAAATATGTTTTCGAGTTAAATTTAGCAGCTACGAAGGAGAGAAGGAAGGCTTTGTATGTCTATCCATTTCGTCTCTGCTCTTCTGCTTGGTTTGTTGCGCGCTGCGCGTACTTTCACTCCTTGCGCAATAGTTGTGTCGGGACGAATCTCAAGGGATTCGTTGCAGAGTTCGTCGTCGTCAGCGTCGGCGGCGGCGGTAGCAGACGGTGATGTAAGCAAAATAAGTACAAGTACACGTGCACGTACAAGAAGGCATTGTTCTGCCCTTTGCGTTATAGTAAAAACTTGTTCTCTTCATATCTTCCTCCCGCGCTGAAAGCGAATTAAACTTTAACAGAACTTTACTATTCATAACCGGATTAAATCGGTGGTTCTGGAGCTTGAAGAGTACTAAAAATCAATTCTCATCTAATATAGCGTCAGCGCTATATTATGTTTGATAGTTAAGTAATTAAGGAACAATTTACATGTTCAATAATATAGCAAATAATATTTCAAATTGCATGTTGCATTGAATAATGTTACACGAAAAACGTACGGTGCACGATAACAAGAACACGTCCTTTATTCTGATAACGAGTTTACTCACATAAATGCAATATTCAAGGGTTAGAAAAAGGGCATGCACTCGATGGCGGCGGCGATTGTGTGTGCTGTTTTGATAGCAACGATTTTTCTGCCATCCAACGACTTTTCATTTTTGATTAGTTGTACAATTACGTGCGCACCGAGAGCGCCATAATAGCCGGTTAATCATCGCTTATTATGTGCTTGCAGATTGTGTACTAATGGCCGCCCCCTCGCAGTGGCAGCGGCAACGGCGGCAGTGGCAGCATTGCAGCGTGCTATTAATCATTTTATCGTTTTCATACAAAAAATCTCCGCTCATTCATATTCGTTCATTAACTAAATGGCACGAACACGCTTCGTGTCTATCAAAAAGTTCTCTTATCAGTTGGAATTTTGGTTAATTACTTAATGCGCTTAAGCGCTATTCAATACACAATTAAATAAATTATTTTTAGCTTTAAAATTTCATACGCGCACAGTGTGCATGATAGATGAGTAATTAATATTTTATTATTTATTCTGAACTTAATTAAGCAAGCAAGAAATAAGTTTTGCATACATGTCGAGCTAATGGAAGTTGAAATATTAACGAGATAATTACCGTGTAATAATCGTGTATTTGCGTCGAAACAATACCGCCTCCGCCGGCACTGCCGCCGCCGACTTTGGCGTTGCCGGTCTGGAATCGTCTTCGGCGTGGTCGGGCGTCGCCGCCTTCGGTTTCCAGCCGTCTGTTTAATTTGCCAAAACGCACATGCATGACAATAAAACACAATGTGCCTGAATTAGGGGATGTTTTCCCTTTCGTTCGTTCGCTGAGGGTGAAAGCGTATTGTGCACTCGCCTTCCGTATGTCGGAAGCACGCACATAAGTTCGCCGTGATAATCATGATTCGCATGCACAATAGCTGAAGCGCCGCACTAGATAGATTTAGCAAAGAAAAAACGAAAAGAAAAACAACAGAAGGAGTATGCGAAAATATTAGAAGACTGGGGGGGTATGAATGAATCTAAATGGACTTTTGTTTGGACGGCTGGCTTTACATGTTACTAATGTATTTGCATTTACATTACATTTGCATTCGTAAATTACTTGCTTAAAGCGCAAAAAAAATTAATCAATCAGTGAGCGTATGCTGTGAGACGTGATGAATTGATGAAAATTAATATTTCGTTTTTAAATGGGGTGCGCTTTATCTAGGGTAATATCAATATTTTCTTGGTACTTGTTTTCTCGTGGTATTATTAAGGGTTGCTATTTTAATTCAATAATTTAAGGGGGTCAGATTTCGAATATTCCAAGTATGGTATCGTAATCTATATATTTGTATAATATTTTATGTTGGCGGCACTATCGACGGTGGCGTCGCATCATCATAACAGAAAGACGGCGACGCGACACTTCCTCTTGGCGGCGGCAAAACGCGCTGGTATTCAGGCAGCTGCGCATGCAAGTAATACTGGCGGCGGCGCCAGCATCGACATCGACGGCTGCCGGTGGCGTCGAGCTGCAAAACCGGCTTTTCTCGCATGCCTACATATCCTCCGCACAAATACACGCTCGCAACGTTGTGCGCGCTGCCGCCATCGAAAACGACGCAGCCGCCAAACGTGCAGCCACCGCCGCACGTTCAAGTCAGTTTGCGTACGGCTTCTTGACCGACCTGAACGCTCCACCTTCTCGCTCATCTCGTCCCCGTCGTGATAACACCGCGCACGTTTATCACTTGACGATTCTCGTTTGCACGCACCCTTCGCATAATTGTACACACTATAATTGCGAATATTTGTTACAGCCACATTGCTAGATCACTTTTATTTTGATGGATATTTCATTGAGTGAATGTTTTAAATAAACACATCGTATAAACAGTTACCGAACGATTGGTGTCTTTCGCAAAACAGTGCGGCTCATTCGAAGAACTATTATTACTTGAATGTTTATGGCATATACTTTTTGAATCAACTGAGTGCTAACAACAGTTATTGGACTGCACTTCCCAAGCACAAACAGTCGTTAAAGTAAGTTTAGTTGAATTTTCCAATCAGCGAAAAATTAATTCTCATGCCATGAATATAAACACAGATAATATTGAAAAATTGCTGGAATTTTTTTACCATGAAATATTTTGGATATTGGCACATGTTTGCAGTTAATTAGCAATATTGACATATTTTTGGCTCTCGCCCTTTTTCAGCAACAAGCCGTATCGAACCCTAAAATGCCCTTCTTTCTAAATTTGCACAGTTCAACATTTGCTTTTATACTTTCACTCATGTTTTATCCACGTTCGCATTCATTTCGCACGCGTACGTACTTTGCTATATTCAACTGCTTTTCGAGTGAATGCGTATACACTTTTGGTCCTTTCAATCCTGCTCACTGAATGAGCAGGAAGCATATGTATTATTTACATTTTGTATTACAAAACACGTGTTACGTAACGGGTTCAAAAACTTAAAACTAATTATTTAAAATCTACTAAAATATGTTTAAATATATTTTTCATTATCCTTTATGTTTGCGAATGTCAATCTTATTTTGCTTAGCCATTGTGTAAAAAAATTAATTAGAGATGATATTATATTCTGTTTAATTACATAAATATCTTTTGTGTTTACATTCAAAATCACACAGCTAATTGACGTTAATGCGCTGAATAACATGTTCGCTCCCCATATTGAAGGTATCTACATTTTATCCTATTATAATACGCGTATTTTCGTATTTGCTCCCTTATTAAAAGCACACAGTCGCTTTATTCTCTTCTTAAAAAATGTGTTGTATTAACATAGGTATAATGTACGAGGGAAAGCAGGCATTACGATCAGCCATCAGAATACGTTCCGTGCGATACAGGATTAAATTATGCAAAAAAGTTATTAAAACATTTCCTAACTGGAACAAAGCTCAATTTAATGCAATAGACTTTTTGCACCATGGAACAAGCACTAACTAGACATGCGTAATTTTATAATTAAAATGATGTTTCAACTTTTATTAAGTTATAACGTTATTCAATAGCAAACTGCATCAGAGCGCAGCGCATAAATTTGTTTAACTTTACTTTTTCCCCACTTTTAATTCACATTTCCTTTGGAAATTCCAACATATGTAACAAAGTGTTATAAATTTAATTAAGAGTAGATTGAAAAATATGCATTATACAATTATAGAAATCTAACACGGAGAAACTATAAATAAATATTAATAGTCGTCGTTATTGCAAGTACACTCAATTGCACTTAATTCAAGCCAAACAGCCATCTTCCGTGCATTACCCTTACAGCACGCTAATGTAGAGATATTAGGAGAGCACGAAAATAAAGGATATAATAAGGGTGGCGATGGTACGTACACCTTTGGTATGTGCACGTGTACTTGCACGAGGAGAATGGTTATTATAGCCTATTTATTTTCATTTGAGCGCGCCGTGCGACGAGAACGCAATGGCAAAACGCAAAACGACTTTATAAAAGCTAAGCCCTCACCACTTACCCCCAATGAGCGCGAGCGAAACGCGAGATGTTCCACACGGTTACCGTTGATAAGGATAAAGGTACGATCCCAATCAGGCAACTATTCTCATGCATACCCTAAAATTAACAACCGACGATTATTTTCCAAAAAAGATAAAAGGGTTGCCTGAAAGCATTCGCGTTTTGAGCCGATTGACGAGCAAAGACGCGCTTGCTCGAGCCACTTAACAAGCGCGTTTTATTTTCCTGGAGCGCGTGCTTCCCGGATCAATTTTCGGCGCACGCCACAGCGAGCGAAATAATAATAATGGGACGAACGAGTTTCATCCTGCAGTATGCATGGAAGCTCGTCCTTTTATTCCGGCTATTATCTTATCAAGGATTTTATGATTTATGAGATTGTTGTTGTTGTTGTTATTGGAGTTGAATAATTGATGAAGTTAAATATTATTCTACGTAATAAGTTAATGAAAATATTGACTCGCGGGAAGCATAGGAATCGTTCAATTAATTTGTACGAAAATAAATCCAAATTCAATTAAAAATCTTAGAAACGAAATTAAACACAGATAAAGCTTTTAAAAATTATTGCTTCCTGCGTGGAAAGAAATTGAAGATTGCGAAGATTGCGCTCGTGCTTTTAGAAGATGGGAAATCCAATCTAAAAACGAATTATCCTATAACTATAGGTATAGAATACGGCGAGGTGTCCTACTAAAAGGACATTATATTGTCCTTTATCCTGCTTTGTTTTGTTCGTTTCTTTATACCGCTGCTCATTTTATAAAATTCCAATACGAAATAATAAGCGCCCTGCGCGGGTTTCCCTCGACTACTGCGAGACATAAATTCCTCCGCAGCGTCGATGCACTTCTTCGACAAAAGGAAAAAGAGGGCGGGAAGAATAGAAATACACACGGCAAAATGACAAACAAGAATTAGGGAGCGGAGTAACACAGATAAAAAGAGGAGAACTGGGATGGCAGTGGGTGAAGAAGCGATGCGGTGTCCTCGGTGTTCCGCTATTAGCCAGAAACAGCAATAATAAAGTAAGCGTGCGAACGAGCCGAGTCGTTAAACGTGACTCGATTTTCGCGCGTCGCTGTTGGCTGCGATTTTATGCGATACACAAACAAAATGCGCAGACAGGAAGAAGAAACAGGAGCAAAACGTGCGCTTTCTGCACTTTCAATGTGCAAATTTGCAGCGGCAATGAAACGACACGTTTTTATAGTTCACGAAGCTATCGTTCAACGTATATTATTGCTTTATTTAGTATCAATCTCACAAGGTGTCTTTCTTTTTCGATACTAAAATCTTATAGCTGTTTGATAAGTCTTTAGTGTTTTTATTAAGTACTCTGTTGATAACATTATCACCCATATAGATAAAAAGTTATTGTGCTCACTGATTCCGTAAGAATTTCGCTAATGTAAGAATTTCTCAAGAAGACCTTAAAACATAAATCAAAAATTCGCAACGCTGTAAAACGGAAAATTCAAAAATTTGCTTGTTGGCAATTTTCCACCAGGTGCAATCATAGTTCGGAAACGCGCACATCCCCGAAGAACTAAATAAAACGCGAAAACTCCACCAACATGAACTTTGAAAATATCAGAGAGGATGCATAATGGGGTCTCTCTGTTCCTTGGTAGTTTGTGCGAAATGGTTTATAGTTGTTTCATATTTTTCGGGAAACCTCACCCACTTCGCCTATACTCACACCAAACACAAAAACGCGTCGATGTGTAAGTCAGTAGGGCATTTAGTAACTCGTAACGCTGGAAGGCTCGACGTTTCGGACATAAATTCTCATAAAGTCGGTGGGTTCCTGCCGTGACAACGACCCGCGATCAGCAAAAGGGCGCAGCAATGTACGAACAAGGACAAAGTGCGCTTCGGGCGTAAGGGTGGTGGAGAACGGAGAAAGCGAAGGACACGTAAAGGAGTGTGCTGGGGCATCATCAGCACGGCAAGGACTCGCTAGTCCTGCCGTGCGCCCCCGTCATATCGCGCGTCGTCGACGAAAAGTTACGGGCACAGCGTGCGGGCGCCCAAAGGCGGTGGCGGCGGCAACAGCAGCAGTAGCGGTAGCAGCCAGCGAACGTGGCAATCGGCGGCACGGAGCAAAAAATCCCACGCTCCCAATTTTAGTTGCGCATGCTGCTGTTACCAACGAACAGCATGCTGAGAGCGGAAATTGGCTAATTTGACGAATTAAAATATTTTCAAAACGCGACGAATTTCATAAAATCCCCCTTTTAAGCCATCAAGGCATAAGAAAACTTTGAAGCATATGGTGGTTTTGACCTTTCACCTTGAAGTCCTTTCAAATTTCAGCAAGGCGAAAAATACGTTTGATGAATTTTTAGGCAGGAATTCTTGAATGATTTGAATAATTTAACAAATACGTTTTTTGACCTTTTATGAAAATTCTTCTTCTCGAGATCAACAACTTTTCATCGAACAAGTTCGCGCATCCTCGTCAATATAATTTTTGCCATACTAAACAGGAAGAGGAAAACTTTTCGATAATGTAAAATGTAAGCAAAACCGAGGAGAATACGGAAGAGCGCCTCAAATAAATGGCGGAAATGTGTTCGGCGTTCAAGTTTATTTATATGCGCATTGATTCCTGATTATCCTTAAGGATGAAATATCAATGGGATTCGACCCGCTTGATCCTGCGATACACGAATACGCGGATAAATACGCGTCTGCCTTGCGGGTTAACAATACACTACATGCGTATGTATGTTAGCGAAATCGGGAGGATAGGAAACGCACGCGAAAGCATCTACTAAAACCGGCAAACGTCTCGGGAAAGAAGCTACGCTGTAAGCGCGCACGTCAAATGAAATCCAAATGCAAAACTATATATTTTTTTGCTTCATTCAGAAGGATCTTTTTCTGTCTGTTTTCGGTTTTGTTTAGTTATTCATTTTATTTACGTGGAAGTTGCTGATTTGGGTCATTATTTAAATTTCTTGGCAAATTTTCTATATGTTGAAATATTTAAAGCACTCAGTGTATTAATTTTTTTATGTGGAAATAACATCCGCAATTGAACTCGGCAGAGTAAAAGTCGTAAGAAAATCGTGTTGAATTTTCATTTGGCACACGGTTTTCTTAATGTAATTAGGAGTGCCGTCGCCGCCACCGCCGCCTCTGCCCATTGCGGCGCAACGCCAACGCTAATAATGCTTAATTTTCTAATTGGTCGTTATCGTTCCTGGCCGCATCCAGCGCGTGCAACGCTGATTGTGGATTTGCCAAACCAAACAGGGAATTTCTTCATTGCGTCTTTGCGAAATTTTCCGCTGGCAGGAAAATACCGAAAATTTAAATTCAACGAACTTTCCACAAACACAAATCATTACAAGCGTAATCCGACAAATGAGAATACGAATTAATTGCCGATTTAAACGAGTTGAAAGTCACTTAAGAAACACGTCAGTTTAATTTCGGTATTTTTAATGAAATTATTCGTGGGGCGGAAGGAAAATATGACATTCAAATTGAAATTCATCTAAAGTCGGGCCCGCTTATTGAAGGGATGAGTAATGTGAAGGGTAGTGGACGTTTATAAATCAAATATTTTCCAAATAAATTATGCGCTGAATGTTTGTGGCTTTCGTATTTTCTCTTCGATTTGTTACAATTCTACCGAGGACTACAAATTGATAACTAATATTCAAACTGCTGGAAATATTTCAATTTCAGCAATGCAATTTATTGTAATTCACGTCGGAAATTATTTTTGTGGCTTCAAGGTATTTTGTAATAGATTTTGCATTATTTGATTATTATAAATGATTGTTGCGGGGTTATTCAGTATATGGCAGATAATATCGACAAAATCCTCTCTCTCTCATGATATTTTGATATCGTGGTGGTGGACACAACGTTTGCTGCCGTTTGCGTTTTCATCGGGCTCGCCAGTCGTTTGTTTGTGTTTCAATAATTCGCATGAATAATTTTGCTGGCAATCGCAATGCCAATGTAGTTACACACTAGAATTGCCATCCTGATAGAGTTTTTGTGCACACCAAACATATATGCACGCGTCACTCGAATTGCCATTCAAAATTGACAAAAGTTTTTCGTTTTTCGACACCTCGTTTGCCTCTCTTCGCATCGACAAATGCGCTTTGACAGCGCCCCACACAATTTCCCAATAGTCGCACATTTTACGAACAAACAATTCAACATACGTTTTATTTCATTCCATTTTTGTTTATTGCTAATCTAATATGCGCAGTTTATAATAATTCGTGTGGAATACGTTTGTGAAAATTTAAGAAACGATACTTTTGAATTCAGAGTGCTAAAGAGAAAAACATTAACTTATTTTCTAATCAAGAAAAAATATTTAGAAGGTGGTTTTATTTTGTCTGCATTTAAGAAGCTTTCGGACGTAGATTTCCCACTACAGCGCCTTGTTGCCAATACGTAATGTGCACTTAAGCAGACTTTTCCGGTTTTCCGGTGCATTCCCCATTCGTGTTCGGTGCAATTTCTTTCATTGGCTACCGTAACCCAAACTTACGAGGCGACTTGATTCGGGCGCGCACAAATGCGTGATTTACACGAACGTCTGATCGCGAATAATGTTGCAATTGGGAGCAACTAGAATCGTTTCCACGCTTTTTTTGGTCCCCCCGTCCTTCCGCTTTTACTTCGAAGCACTCTTGGCGTTGCAATTCCACACTGCTTATTTGCGCCGCGCCCGCCAATCCGCCAGTTGCCATTTACACTTCTTTATTCGCCTTGTATTGCGATTTAATGTTTTTGCGCAATCGATAACGACGCAAAGCGAGCGCGAAACAAACGCACAACAAAAGCAAGCGTGCTACTCAAAGAAATAAATTTGTTTAATGAAAATTCATCCCCGGAGTATCATAACCGCATAAAACAAATAAAATTCTAATGAATTAACGAGCGTGTGTTGTTCTCGCCCATTTCGCGTAATAAAACATGCATTTGCTTTTAACTCAATTTATGTATTTTTTAACCCAATTTATTGCATAAAGCCAACCCTCGACGCGGGATCGTCAAGGAAGAGAGGGAATTACTTTCGTTGTTTATTCCCAAATTATATTCATCTTTATAAATATCATTCGCAGACCAATCCTGTTCTAATTTCGCGTAATAAGCTCATCTCATTCGTATTTTTATTGCTATGTGAGAAGGTATAATATTTGCTATTCATGTTTATTTAGTTGAAGGTAATTTATTTCGCATGAATGTCATTCAGCCAGCGCTAGAGGATTGCAGATCAGTGTATTTATTTGACCCAGTTTTCCAGGAAGATAACGCATTTCCATTGCTTGCTGGCTTTTCTTTTGATGTCCTTCAACGCTTTCCACTATGATTTTGTGTACTCGATGGCTTGCGACCGTCATACACAACTCTAATATTTTATTTCATCGAGTGCTTTTTCCGAGAAGCTGTTTTCTCATCAGATTCACATTACATTTTTCTCGTTTTCTCGCCATTTTAAAACTTTCATTAAAGCAGCTATATTTCTCTCGGGAATTCAAATTAATGAATTCTATTGAATAAGCAAATATTTTATGTGTCTCACCTGCGTTAAGAATTTAGACCAAATAGAACGAGGATTCAGTAAATTGAGTATTTGAGCGCACAAGTAAATGCCCAACTCATTGGAATAGTTGAGGTGGTTAAAAACTGAACCGGAAATGGTTTAAATGTTTCGTTAAATAGGAAAGTTTAGTGGCACATACTTTAACTGCTCGTCCAATTTGGCGCATGCAACACTCGCGGCCCTTTTGCACAACCAAACACACATACATGCGAATGCATAAGTGGAGGAATTTATTTACGGCTTAATTCCCCGCAGGATTTGTCGGTTAATTTACTCGCCAGTTTTGGGCATTGCATTCGTCGGCGGCGGCAGCGGCGGCGGCTGTGGGAGCAGTGAAGACGCGCCGCCACTACCGTTGCCGCCGAAACTATTTTGCCGCGACTATTGCCGTATTGCACACACAGTTAATCTGTTTCGCGCGCGCGAATGCTGTTATAGTAACGCGAACGATACGCGGAAATTGCCAAAACACAAACTACAATTGAACTTTAAGCGGACTTCAAGTGGAGTTTGCTTAATTTCCATGCAAAATTCATTTGCGCCCCGCCATGCTCAACAAGATATTTTTTATTCTTATCGCGCTACCGAGAAATAATTGAAGGAGGCAAGGCCGGAAATTAAAAGTTATCACCTTTTTTGTAAGCGAATTGCCAGAATAGCAAAATTTCGTTGGAGTTTTATTGAATTTTTAACTTTGCTCGTACTTAGAGGTTACTTATTTACCTTTTTCTTCCGAGCTGCTATTTTCGGTCGTCGCCTGTTTTTGCGTCCAATTCTTCCTGCTTATTGTATTTTTGTACTTTGCCATCTTCCTTCGCGCGCGCTGTGTTAATTTGCATACAACTCGGCGGCGGTTTGGAAGCGGCGAACTTTTGGCCCAAATATCATCAGCGCTTCGGCGCGCACTTTACAGCAATGAAACTAAGTGCCACATCTTTGTATCCTTTTTAATAATTCCATCTGCATTTTACGCGCTCCTTCTTTTTTCTTCCTGCGCGAGTTCTCGTCTCAAGTTTTTGCGCCGGAGGAATTTTGCCATTTGAATTTGCAATTTTAAGCTATAAACATTTGCAACAAGTTTAATGGTGTGCAATAAAAATGAGTTTTAAATTTAATTTCCTACGTAAATTTGCGCGCAAAAATTTAAATTATTTTCATGCATTAGTTGCGCGAATAGTTTTATGATTAAAAATCTTCTGGAACGCTTTCTAAGAAACAAAGAAATAAAGATGCAAAGATATCGTCGAGGTTGGTAATGTGTTAGAGTCGCTCAGTAGTTCTCTATTCGACGTATAAATGCGGCTCGCCGTTTATCTCTGCGCGATCGTAAATCAACCCTTGAGAGCGCATCACTTTTGGGATGGTGGGTGGTGGTTGCATTCGCTAAACACTTTTTGCGCTCGTGAGCGTGGGAGAGAGCAAACGGGTTGTTATATCGAAAGATGAATTGACTAGATTATATTCAATCTACTGGTGTGTACGATTCGTATTTATTGCCCGCCGCCAACCGCCCATCGGCTGCTTGTGTACATTCATTTTCTCTGCAGTTACGCTTTGCCCCCACATTCCATTCCCCTCTTTCGATACGTATCAGCCGCCCTCAAAACCCAGCTCAACTGGTTGGTGTACGGCGTTTGGCGCCCTCTGTAATTCAACCCTAGATCAGGAAACTTGATGTTGATGCGCGTACGAAATTTAGTTTTGACTGTTAAACCATAAACTTTAAATGTTATTCGACAATAATATTAGTATTTTGAGAGTGGAGCATGCTATTTGAGGTCAGAAACGTTTTGATTGCATTTCATCCCGCCCATTCTGCATTCTGTTGTTGGTGTTTATTTTTTGCGAGGCTTGATGAAAAGTTGGAATAAACAGGAAAAATAATGGGAAAACGTGCACACGCGCTTGTATCATCATCATCTCGAGCGTTTTTCCTGCGCCCACGCGCAAATGTGTGTCAATGCGCGAGCGCGCGTAGTTCTGATGGAAAATGCATTTTTCTTCCGCACTTCGAAGTTTTCCCTTCGATGCGCATTTGCATTTTCATAAAGATGATGCGGCAAAACGCAGCGCATTTCGCGCAATGTCAAACACGTAAAAGCGGCGGAAAAGTTGGCGACACTTTGTATCACTTTATGCCGTTTCGTGCGGCTTTATTTCTTCCATTTTTGGCGCTTAGCGCGAGCGGCGACGGCGGCGGCGACGGCGCATAATATCTGCATATGTAAATGTCGCAATCACAGACCGTGACATGATAACAAGTCCTCGGGGCGCGCGCGCGCGTGCATGCCTCATTTCAGAGGCGGTTCAGTTTTCATATTCGTGTTCGCCCTTTTTCGCGATCGTGTTTTATACGTTCGTCTAGTTTTTCGACTAGGCACTTTTCATATTTTCCTTTTTGCATGAATGCATCGATGATGTTACTGAAACCAATATCTCGTGAATGCCAATAGAAAATTTCATATTTGCTGAACAATGCTATGAAAGGACGACTTTAGAATAATAATGAACTTTTGATTTTCATCGTTTTTCATTAAGTTTCTTTTGACATGTCTTTTGCTTGAAGTAATAGCAGTATTTTGAATATTTAATCGGAGGAAAATAAAAATCGCAAAGAATGTCGAAAATATTTCAATATTTTGTCGATTGATAAATAAATAGCCCCAACATTTGGATAAATGTTTAATGGAAAAAGTGCGTGAAACGCGAAAAACATGTTTTCGAGTTGTGCGAGTGCTTAATTTTCCAGTTTGTTCGTTTATATTTGAAAATATAAAAGTTAGATTTATTCCCGGTTAGTTAAACTGGCATGTTTGCATTGGCGAAAAGCCTACCAAGTTTTAACCTCTCAAAACAAGCCGCAAAAAAGTGAAATATACGTGCGAGGGAGCGCACAAACGCTCTGAATTTGAAAACATGCAAATTATAACTGCAAATCCGCGCATTGCTGAAATGCTTTTCACCGCGAGAATATTAATTATAACTTACTTATTCAAATCGGACTTTTACGTGGCACGAGCGTGTGCCTCGTTTAATTAACACAACCGTATTTAGTACAATAATTGGAATAATAGTTAGCGGGAAATTAACATATCGTTAGAATAATGTACAAGCAAAATATTTAACTGGAAATTAGTTATTGTAATGAAGGGTTGCGATGATGAGGAAGGACATAGATCGAAACGCATTGAAATGGTCATCAATTTGCTGCCACTCAAATGCTCGTTGTTCCTGGCTCAAGCACGTGCCGTGGGTGGCAATGGTAACAACGACGGCAGTGGCAGCGGCGGCGGCTGCTGCCACAGAGCAAAGCAAACCGAATCGCTAAGTCAATTATGATGAACCCTTTCATTCATCAGGCCAAATTAGCGCAAGCAGCCGCAGCTTTACATAAATAAATAAACGCTAATTCGTCGAATCCAATTGAAATTCAAATTATTCTTCTTGCGTTTGCAGCGGCCCCATTCACTCGTTCGTTCGGTTCGGTAATAGTATGCGACAGCATTGAACAAATACGTAATCATTAAAATTTTTGTCCCGCTAATGATTTTCGTTTCCTTTCCGCACGTTCATTATCATCAACAATGATTTGCGTCATACGTGCGTAATTGAAAATTCGTTTCATGAAATTAATTTCTCAATTAATAATTCACAATTGTTCATTGTTTTAATGATGCCAGATTTTAATTAGTCGATAATAATTAATTATTGTGGCACCAATTAAAAATTATTTCGTACATTTTTATCGATAACTTCAACAACATGTTGGCTTATAATATTTTCATGTTTCGATGCATATATAATATCGCTACAAGTCGCGAGATAAATCGATATGTTCGTCATTAAATATTTCATTACAACTGTTAACAACTAGAATTATTTCATTATTAACATAACATAAAATACGATATGCTTTTAATTTGACTTTTATTATTGAATTCATATATCATTCAATTGACAATAAAATTTAATGCTGCTTTATGAATAAGCACTTAGCATACATACAATATTTTTATTAATTGCATTTTTATCTATTCGTACACTGAAATAATTTAAAATGTCAATGATAAATAATAAATTATCTTTGATCGTTTTGAACTGGAGTGAAAGGAAATTTTAATGCTTTTAACCCGGATTCGATTCTGACCTCTGGGGGGCGGTTTTGCCTGCGGCGTTGCTTCGGAAAGTGCAGTGACACAATTGTCAATTAAATTATCACTTGCAAGTGCAGCGCTCAAGTGTCGGTATCTATCTAACTGTATGCATCTATGATGGCGACGATGATGATGATGGTTCTCTCCGAGCGAGTTGATTAGTTAAGTATAGATGGGCGACGTCGTGTTGGTGGTAGCATTGAATTAGACCAATTTGAAATTGTAATCGCAATAGCTTCGTTAACCATTCGCCATACACTGGGCGTTATTCGCATCGGCGGCGTATTTACAACGTTGCGCATTGAAAGAGGGCACACTCGGTGGCGGCTGTGAAGTGCACGACACGAAGTCGGGAGATGATATTATTCAAACGATTTGAATATTTATGAAGCTATGGCTGGCATCGAACGACGATCGCAATTGCAATTTCAGGGCGCGCGGAGCGAGTAATTAAAGCGAGCACATTCAGCAGATACACGCACTAATTGAATTAACCCTTTGAAGTCCACCACGCGCGCACTGATCTTCTTCGTTGTTCAAGGGTGCTGGAAGGATAAGTGCAATGGTAATGCTTCCTTCAACGGATCCTTTTTTTTTGTTCTGTTTGTCGCCTTTTACATCGAATTTTATTCCAAATTCATTTTTCGTGTTTTGCGGATGCAACCTGAAAATGATAAAATAAATATTTTACTAATTCACTCATAAAACTCGGCTCGTTTTATATATTTCTTTATTATTCGCTTTATTATTGTCTCTTTGTGCTACCTGCGCATAACGCGTTGTGGTTTATGATCGTAAAAAGAGAACGCTGTAACACTTCCGGTTCCTTGCCACCCCACTCTGGCGCACGCCAATTTAACCCTTTTTTATACTTTCTTCCTGTTTTCATTTCGCGCAGAATTGCCACCTGTGTGTGGGTGCACGCGGTGTGCCCTTTTTCTGTCTCTCCGATTGCAATTCCCAGTTGTTTCATGGGCTTTGTTCTACACGAACGCGCACACGTTTGTTGGTGGTTGTTTTTGTTGTTGTTGTCGTTGTTATCTTTGTGCACTTTTCATATTGCGCGCCGCTGCCACCGTACAAAGGAGCGAGGCAAATAAAATTCCGCGCCCGAATAAAAATTGCGTTACATTTCGTATTCGTCTGCAGCACGCTTCGTTTCGTTTTCATTTTCATTTTCGGCAAGCAACAACTGCCTTTATATGCGAAAATGTGCAATGCGATCGAACGATGATGCATTGTGAGGCAGCAAAGCAACAAAAATTTGATGTGTCTGATTCCAATTTCCGATCATGCTACGAAACAACGCATGATCGTATTTTTTGTTTCAATTTTTACACACGTATCGTATTTTTTCTTTTGTTATTGTATTATCCTATCATTTCTATTAAATAAATTATATTTTGCGTATAAAAAGTCGGTTGATAAATGTGTTCTTTTGTAAAGCGGAATTTCGCAATTTCGTACATGCGGCTGGAAAAAATAAATAACTTGTAAATTGTGTCAATTTAGTGGAAAATTGACTTTTGCTGAAGGTAATGATGAATAAATTCGCTGTAATATGACGCGCAATGTTTAATGGACGTGAAAAACATGTGTTTTGACGGTTCGTTGGCTTGTTTCGTGTTTGCTGACAGTTTTTAAGACATATTTTGAGGCCACACATCGTGCACGTTAAAGTGGTAAAAAATTAGCTTATTTATTTTAAACGCGTATAATTTTTATGGTTTGTACACGCAACACTTCATTTACTTTATCCTAAACCGCATCATATTTAATCTAATAATACACCTAACTGAAAAACTTTAGCAATATTGTAATCTATATTAAATACTTACCCTTTAGTATTTTAGCGAGGTGAAATATCAGGAATAGATTTTCAAGAAAACACTATTAAAATTAAGTAAACAAAAGTAATAATGGTAAATATAATTATTTAATCCTGAATCTTCTTTTCAACCTGCGGTTTGCAATAGACTTTAAGAAATCAATATGGATTTTATTTAGTTTTTCCTAGAAGCAGGTGCGGGTATGCAATATTTATTATTCGATATGCGGTTTTAAAAATGCAATGTGTTTTTTATCTCTACCCACATATGTTAATCAAAAATATTTATCTGACAGCATAAAAGCAACGAAATAACAAAAATACTGCGCGTTTAATAAAAGCATCATAAATTTACTTGCCGCGAATTGTAAGTAAAAGCAAGCTACGCGAAAATCAGGTTAGTTGATAAGAAAAGTTAACATGGTGAAAATTTTTAGCAACTTTATTAAGGGTTGAAATATTTGCACGTCAACGTTTTACCGAGTAACGTAACGTGTGTTCATACGCGACCCGATTCTTGTTTATATCCTGTGTGAAATACATATAATGTTAAGGCATAAGCATGCAGGAGGCAATTCACATACATGAACATCGACCATTATCTACATGAACGCGTTTCAACATAAACAGCACAAAATTTTGTGAACTTGTAGCGACTAAATGTATAAAATATATTCGGCGCGTCTGTGTTTTGGCACCCCTAAAACAACAGCGGTAAAAGCACATAATTTGAAGATGACGTTAGGCCTACCGCCAAAACAAAGAAAACTAAAGTATAATAATTTAATAATTTGAAATTGGGCGCATAATTTCGCGAAAATAAAATATAATTCCAACTTTATTTGACGCAACCACATTTCACAAAGGCT
The DNA here is from genome assembly GCA_030264675.1 of Anaulacaspis nigra. Taxonomy (NCBI): domain Eukaryota; kingdom Metazoa; phylum Arthropoda; class Insecta; order Coleoptera; family Staphylinidae; genus Anaulacaspis; species Anaulacaspis nigra. The sequence continues at coordinate 130,726 of JARJDV010010302.1, forward strand.
GGGAACAAAGAGGAAGAGAGTTAAATTTTTTGTATAAAAATTTTCATGCGCGAAACAAGAAGCAAGCAAATAAAAATCACTGTACGTGTGACTGACTCTTGCATGTCACCCACATACGAGACAAGGAAACAAAGAGAACAAAATACGCGTCCAGTAAAGTAGAACGAAATGCAAAAATGAAAAAAGTTTTTCGGGCCTGTGAAAGAAGTGAAGAATGTGTACGACAGTTGTGTGAACATTGGCATTGAACGACTATTGCGAATACACGCGCAAGAAATTTATATGACTACCGAAAAAAAAGCGACGAACGTAATAAAATTACATGTCGGTTTAACGCATTTTGTCCTTTTTGCCATGCCAACGCACATTGTTTTTCTTATTTTTCACTCGGTTTTACATTTTTTCCGCGTTGCTTTTTTCCCGTACGCAAATATGTTCTATCTGTATGATTTTTTGTTATGCGTTTTTGGTTTTACTCCTCGTATTTTATATTGTTAGTATTTTTCCGAATCGCGTGAGATTTAACAATGAAAAAATTGTCATGATGAATAAATATTGCGCGGATTTTATTAGACGGAAAATTTATTATAGGTAGAATTTATTTTGTTATTTTTTTCCGTGTGAGGTAAATGAGTTATGAATAATGCGTTTCGTTAATTAAGTAATTTATTATGTACAAGTTTGAAACTCTAAAAAATTTCTAATTTTCCTCTCATTAATTTCGTGAGCTTTGATTTAATTAGGAAAATGCGTGGAATTTGGAATTTTAATTTGTATCGTTTAGTTTTAATTAAGTTAATTAATTAGTGGCGCTTATACGGAACTAAATCGTTTGAGAATTTAGTAAGTCGCACGCTTTCTTATAGAGAAAAATTACTGTCGTTTAAAAATGCCAAGAATTCTTTAATGATCCACGTTTTAAAATGGGTAAGCTTGTTAATTAAATCAATTAATAAATTCAATTAAAACTTTACATGCTTTATCAGCATCATTAAAAGTCAAGAAAATATTTAATTTAATTATTTACGGCACAGACAAATATTTTGTTTTACATTTAATTAAATTTGAATACATATATTTTGAGGAATAATATAACTGCTATAAAATTTTACATTTTCTAGTCCAACTTTTCAGCAGACATCTAACAAAAGTGAGTAAGGAAAACTTGCATAAAAGAAAGTCGTATATTCGCGGAAAATTCAACATTATTATGATTACATTTATTATTGCGGTGCGTTTGTTATTAAAGTTGTCGTTGCATTTGCAGTTTGCACTGAAAATTGGCTGACGACCTTACTAATATTTTTCATACAAAGTGTCTTGCTAATTTTTTTGCCTCTGAAAATATATCATTAATTAGAAATGTGGTAGAAGGTATTTAATATTTCTTGAGAATTTCTTTGGCGAAACAACCAGCGAAACCACAACACGAAAGAGGAAAAGCAGTGAAAGAGGCATTGTTTCGATTCAGCTAACCGGAAACGCATTTGGCTTCCAGTTATGCCACTCGCTCTTTTTGCAATTTTGCTCGCGCGTAACTCATGCACTCTGCGCATGCATTCCATGGACGCACATTTGCACATTGTGCACACGCGTTTACAACATCGCAAGCGCACTCAATTGCTTCTTTCTTCCATTCTTTCACTCCGCTTTTTTCCAACTAGCTGTTTACCACTTGAATCCTTTATCCCGTCCGTAAGCTACTTAATGTTCTCAACGGGTTATCTAATAGAAATAATATTATAGTCTATAAAAGTGTAATTATGATATTAAAAAATATCCATTTTAATGCGTTAGAAGGCAATTAAACCAACTCATTTAATTATAACGCGCATTTATAATATTCATAACAAACACTATAAAATTTTAATATTTCATCTCCAAACATCATAATAAAACGTAAGAATCGCGCAAATATTCTGTTCATTAATCCCGCGTAAGAATAGTGACGTTTTTACGAGGATGAAAAACGCATAAACGCAGCCACAGCAAAGTCAAAACTCTGTGGGCGCTCAATAGAAGCGAATTGTATAAATAGTGCGATATGCGGATGGTGGTTGGTGGATGAGACTCGCTTTTATATTTTTAATTTTTTTCTGCACTCCGCAAAGCTCGTTCCGGTTTCTTGTATTCGTTATTATGTTTTTACGAATTGCTCCAGCATTGTGCATCACGCGGCGATGTTTTCCACATCTTTTCCTGCTTTTTTAATGTTATTTTATTTCCATTGCGTTCCATTTACTTCACATTTGGACGCGCGCTTGCATCTGCAGCGCGCAATTTTAATGATCGTATTGTTCGTATTGTTATTATTGCGCGTGCGGCGCCACGGGAGCGAATTGTTGTGGCTTTTGTAAGGCAAATTTTCATCAATTACGTTGTTAGTTTTCATGTTTTTTGCGCAACGCTTTTTTATCGACAAATTGCTCCAATTGCATTTGTTGATTTTGATATTACTACAATAATAATACCTTGCGGTAATATTATTTAAATAAATTGAAAAATGATTCGTCAGTAATTTCGTAGCTCAAGATAATTTACGAGTTTATCAATTATTCAAAATTCGTGACGATACTTTGGGGACTGGTGATGGTCGACAGACGTATAAGTAAATAATTTGGGTAAATTTCCCCAGGAAATTGTTGCCCTTTGAGCCAATTCAAGTATCATTGTTCACTTACATGCCGCGTACATGAAATTTTCTCCGGTAGCATCCAGCATTACGCAGTACTTACTTGCCACTACGAACAAGGGGGTGGCATAAGTGTAATTCCCTTTAGGTGTCTTCTTTTGCCATGCATGCTCTTCGTCGAAGTTGCCCTTGTTCTTGTTCGCGTGAGTGTTCGATAAGTTTCATTCGAAGCGGGGGACGCTTATATTTGCATCGTCCCCTCGCCCCCAGCAAGCTTGAAATTCAAAGGGAAGGCGCCTTTAATGATATTATAAGGACCATAGAGAATAGTTATTGCCGCCGCCCGCAGACGAAGCGCTCACTCCACGCTTACACAATCGATGCGCCTCGCAGAACCGAGGACTTGCATCTTTGTGATAAATTCTCCTCTCAGACGATCTATGAGCCTATGAATAATGGAGAATTTGTAAAATTTGTCTATTTGTGTAATAATTCACGACATTATTCAATTTTAGATTTAATAACATTTTATAAGAATTATTCTATGGGCCATCCATTGAATTCTGAACTAATATAAATTTCTTTTTTAATTCCAGATAGGAATTCACCATTTTCATTGCACTCAAGGAGCAATCAACAACAAACGGCCATCAGAAATTGTAAGTAATTTTACGTTTAACGCATATTGATAATCCTTCGACAACTCATAAACATGTAGTTGGTACATGTCTAATTTTATTTTGGGTTAAGTATTCGTTGCTAATCATGAAATTACAAAAGTTTGCTGAAAGATGTAAAACTTTGAGACCAGTTAAAGTTGAAACGAATGAAATTCCACCTGCGCAAGAAATGTGATCATCATTTAAGCGAGACGTGATTTGCTTAAAGCGCACAAACTACACTGAAATTGTCGAAATTGTTGAAACGATTGAAGCGATTGAAATCATTGAGGAGAGCACAGAGAGACATGCAACTTGTGCACCTGCCACCTAAAAGTGTTCACCTGCTCGCGTCATTGCCATTAAACGCTTCATCGGCGCACGACTACGCTGCAAACTCTGCTGCTCAGCGTTCAACGATGAACGGAGAACACTAACAACTTGTTTTCAACCATACCTGTCGTACTTCTTCATACGTGAACGTCTCTTTGAATGCGCCATAGTTCGTCAAACCCTTTCGCAAGCGCGTTACCTGTACGCAGCTGCCGAATTTTGGACAATCGAAAGTCCACGTCTAGCACTCACGATACGTAACGCAATACAAACAAAACACGCGAGCACAAGCAGGTGCAAGTTGATTAAGTGATGTACAGTTGTTAAATATAAGCGTTCAACCGAAAAACATAAAATCACAACAAAACACTTAAGAGAAAATTAGAGAACTAATGACTTGATAAAGTTGTTAATGCCTCGCCACGCCATGTGTTGAAACTTTCAACGAAATCTAAAATTTAAATATTCGATAATGTTAAGTGCAAAAACAAGTTAAATCTTGATGAAATATTACAATAGTTTATCATTTTCTTGACAAGGAGCGTTTGCATCGAGTAAATGAAATATTTTCACTCAAACACAACTTTATTAATCACGAGTGCCATAATTGTTGAGTTGGCTAACGGTAGCACGCAAATTTTTAATCAGAAAGCACTTAAAATTAATTAAAACGCTGCTCACGAAATCGGCCAATAAATCACAATCTATGACAACACTAATAGCGTACGAATCACTTGTGTGTGCTTCGGCGCGTGCGTTTTATTATTATTTTTTCTACATGTCAGCACAGGTTGTGTTATACAAAATCCATTGCGCAGGTATTTTCAATCTTTGTTGTTGTTTGCGCTGCGTCATGAAAATTCATTTAGTAAACATGAAATTTTCCTATTTTCGGCGGCGGGTACAACGCAACGCGTGCGCGTTTGAAACTCCACACTTTCGTGCGGACGCGGCGTCGAGTGGAGAACGATTTTCATTACCCTGCATTTGCATTTTGATTCGATTTTTTACATCCAAACGCACAGCTCGCCAGCTGCACTCGGTTGAATTAGTGCCGCGAATGTGATTTTATTATATGAAAATTATAAAGTTTATACGAATGGCGGGTTGGAAAATTGCTTCGATTTGCGATAAAAGCGCGAGCGCGCACCAGCTCGTAAAAATACATTGGTGGCGGCAGCCGAGCCGGCGAAGAAAACTTACCCCGCGATGAGGTGATAAATATAGATATACGCTTTCCCCCCACGTTCTCAGTGACTATTAAAGCTGCCTAATTTCCCGAAGGTGAAGAACGCAGATTAAATTTGGTTTCTGCCTTTCATACTCAAGCAGTTCTAGAGCGGCGTTTGCAAATTTTTTCGGTACGTCATCAACACTTATAATATGATGATGGGTTTTAATACTTATTGAATTTTTTACACCCTCACATGACCTAGAAAGTGAAGCATTAGAAAATTGACTGCTTTGCAAATTTACACGTGGAAATATCCTATAAATTTAATATCAGGAATTATTAATTAGTTAAAAGAAATTTTCGGAATATCCTGTATGTAAAGTTGATTATAGTTGTTGGCGCTCATATTCTTGAAATTCCCGACCACTTTCAGCGGGATAGCACCCAAGACGTTGGTGCTGGAGTAGGAGAAGAAGAAGACAAGATGGATTGCGCGGATAAAAGCGCATGTGTACGTTATCTCATTTAGTTTGCAACTGCGCAGCATTAACGCTCCTTCTCCGCCATCCTTAGCCGCCTCCGAGCTTGGTTTGTCAGTCAGTCAAAGTAAACGAGCTCAAATGCAGCAGCACCACGTGCAAAAAACGCGGCGCGCAATGCAAAAGCGAACGTAAACTTCAACTGAAAAATCCTTTCCGCACACATCACTGAGCAATTTATAAAGATTTACACTCATTTTCTTCATTTCGTTCCACAGGCTTTTCACTCGCCTGTGTGGTTTTAAATTTTACGTTTCTTCGTCAGGACTGAGAGAAAACTAAAGTACGTTTACGTTGAATAAAACTGGGATTTTCTGATTCGGATACAAATGATACGTAAAAATAATATTTAAGGATTACAGAATAAAATCGCAAAAGTGATGAAAAAGTCTCGATAAAGTAAACACATTTTCTGGACGTGTGCCTTCTTAAATGCAATACATTTGTACGGCGTGGTTGCTGCCGCCGCCAAAAATCGGGCGTCTCACGCCCTGTCACAACAACCCCGGCATGCGTCAAACGCACATCACCGAGATTTCGTTCAGTCAGTCACTCAACAACGTACGACCCGCTATTCTCGGGGGTTGCAAATATCAAGGGACGTGTTCAACTGCATCTTCTGACATTTCTTCCTCATGCGTAACATGACACTTTTCGAATTACGTCTAAGTAATTTTATTAGCATAAAGTCAATCAAACTAAAACTCCAGATCCGCTTTCTAATTATTGTACTGTCGTTAATTTCATTTATGCAACTTGCGCAATAGTGCAGTGAGATAATTATATTCCAAAGTGGAGCACGTCGGTATATCTGGTGAAGAGGCGGCGGATTTGAGCAAAGATGGAGAAAATCCAAACGAGTTATTCAACGTGAAAATCCGAATTTACCACTTTGGCGCCGTAAATCGAGGCGAGCGTTTCCGGTTCAATGATCATCGGCAAGTGGGGCATTTCATATAAATGCAGTGCCATTTTCCTCTCCTTGGAAGGGTTTTCGTCATGCACGAACGGCCGGGGGATGCAAGTGCAACCGTTTCGGCGTTCGCTCACGAAAGCCTCCCAGGTTACGAGCTTGCAAACGACGTGGATATCAAAAGAATCACTCAGTCATTTGACTGCGCATAAAATTTTATACGCGACGCACGCACCTTCTGCATAAAACGTAAAAATAATATATTCCTTTTAGAAAAATTCAATTTCGCAACTTCTAATTGTTGACAATTAATTTTTATTGGTGTTCCACCCCGCACGTCTCTCACGCCTTGAACAATGAAACATAATGCATTTGCATTAAGGGTGTACTCGACTGTTGATTTTGAGACTTCGCGCGCAAAGCTCTTGCTATCTCCGCGTCACACTCGCGTGTTCTTTGAGAGGGTCGCGGCATCAGGGGATGAAACAGCCAGATAATTATAATGCGTGTGTTGCTGCGTGCCCTCACAGACTGTAATCTCGCACGAGGCATATAGGTACTATAATAATACGCACAACGCAAGCGTGGCGCTGTCAAAATTGCACGGGGGCGGCGAGCAGAAAGGGGGGATGAGATTAATTGTCAACATGCAGGCGATGACACGCTCCAGTTGACGTTGATGTTGGCTTGTTAGTTTGTTACACGATAATCTGATGCGAAACATAAATAGATGTGTTAATTACCATATATCCTTATTAAGGATAACGATTTTTTTGCAGAGTAATGTATGATTTACAGAGAGATAGATTTGCGTTTTATATAAGGATTATATATTTTAGAAAGCACATACGACAGGGAGACCCTTGAAAATTAGACGAAACGTTTGGTCACAATGGGCAATAAATCACTCGGTAGTTTATGAAACAAAACGAGAATGTTTGGTGGCACTCCGTAACTGTTGGTGGTGGTTGGGCGTCTTCTGCGTCTCGCGGATAAGCGCGCCGAGAGTCCTTGACGTCGTCCTCCGTGCGCGTACAAACTTTGAGCAATCTGTCGTTAAAACCGCCCTGTCAGAGTCGTCCTTCGTTACACGTCCGCGTCGGTTAGCATACGTACATCCAGTGCAACCCTTTCGCTCCGTGTGTGAATGTGAGTGGAAGTCGTGAATGCGCTCGGGGAGCGATGATGATGATGATGTGTTGGGTGACGTGCGATCCGGATGATTGATGTGCGGACGCAAAGATTCGGCAAGCGAACGATTAGGGACAAAAAGCAACTATTATATAAGTGTATATGCTATGCGCATGTAAACGTCGTCGTTGCGTGTGAATGAATTTATGAATGCGTTTCATTGCGTTACCACTCACGCCAAAATGTGGTGGAGTTTTACTTATTTCCGCTGTGCGCAAGAGGGTAAATAGACGCTCCTTATTTCATGCTAGGAAGAAGGATGTTGCAGAGTATTATATCGCGGTGTGAAAAGCAACTACGGATTTCTATCATAAAAGGGAGGCGAATTCATTAATTATTTGATGAAAGATTATTAATCTTATTTTATTTAGAGGGCCGGGATATTTTCAAGTTAGATTTTAAATGCACAGTAACGTAATGCGTGTTCTTGATCTTTATGGTTCTTGAAATATGCTTGTCGTCGCGGAAGTAACTCGTTCGCGAAAAACGCGCGTGCCATGAGGCGGAATCAATAAAAATCTATTTGTTTCCTAAGCGAAACTATCGAAAAACTATTTCGCTGGCAGCTGGCGGGAAAAAGTGGATTTCATGTGGAAATATATGACTGCTTTGTCGTGTGCGCGCAAAAAATACGCGCATAAAGAAGAGCGCGGACGAAGAAGAAGTAGAGGGAGCAAAAGAATTGTAGTTTCATGCAGTTATGGAAACCTTTCTCATGACAAATGCCATACTTATACACTTATAGAGCTAGTTTGAACAACTGCGACATTTGCAACAAGGACTTTACTTATTCACCTATAGACGCTTAAGGACGACGGCGAAGGCGACGCGCGCGGAAAGAGTTGAGAGCAAAAGAAAACGAAGAAGGCGAAAGGGGTTGAGAAAAGTTGAGAATATGTAGGCTTCGAACGAGCACGAGACGCTTTAACATAATGTTTTATGATCGAAATTTGTAACGTTCACAAATGAATGTGCTGCCAATTTTTCCACATAAAAAAGAAATGCTGTTTTTCACTAGATATTTTCAAAGCGATATAACACGAACATTTTAACCGAAATTGAAAAATGATAATTTCATTATCACACTCAGATAAATTCGTAACATATTTATCACTTTAAAAAGTTTAATAATGTCAGAACAAAAGCAATTAAAATATAACAAATTGCGCGCACGAGTGTAGTAGAGAAGGAAGTCTTCTTGATTATCTCGTTCCAGTTCTCGAGCTTGTTCCCTTGTTCAGATAATAGTTTCAAGTCGTTGGCTGCTTGTCTAGTTTCCTCCTTCGCGTGCGCGCGCGTTCTTCATCTTCATCTCTTCACAGCGCCAGCACAAGATGCTCGAAAGCATGTGTGCATAAATCAAACTTGCAGCAAACGAGGAGAGCAACTGTTCACTGCTGCTACTGCTGCTATATGTGTATGCGCACTGAAATGGAAGCGGACGAGACGAGTTCGTTCGTTGTTTGATTTCCTAATGAGACAAATACCGCGTGCGAGAGCAAAAAGACGACGAGACGAGGGATGATGGGACAAATGCGTCGCGCAAACAAAGACAAAGTAAAAGATGTGAGAATAGTGTGTGGAAAAGTTGCTAATGTTGAGCCGAGGACAACTTATTCACATTTGTGGAAACTTTCAGGATAATGAAGTGTTTTGAGGCTTAATATGTGAAAAATTGTTTAATTTAAATCGATTTTCTCAGTTAACACAATATTAAGTAAAAATATCTATTGAATTATTAATCAAGTTATGAATGTGTTTAATATCTGAAGATATTCTCGTAAATCTTTGTTTTTCATGTAATTGAAATGGCTTGAATGGTCATTACTTATCCATAATTAATGAATTCGTATAATTTTTATTATAAGCCTTTGTCCGGGTAATTGCACGTCTTATTTTTAATGCTGGAAATACTCGAGTGACATAAATTTCAAGTGTAATTTCCTGCTTTCCAACTTATATTACACGCGCTAGGCGAGCGGAAAATATAGTTTCACCGTATTCTCCTCGGTTGTATCCTAGTTAGGCACGCACGTCGCGGCCGTATAAGGAGATTGTGCACGGCTGCTGGCTCTCAATAATCATTTTTTTCGCTTGCTTGCTGTTGTTGACTTTTAATTTAAATCGAAATTTATTGCGACATGGTCTCAAGTGCAACAGAACTCCCGGGATATTTATTTGCGTATGTTTAAGCACGTGCGTGTTTTGCAATCGTCAGTTTTCTTAACGTTTTTTATCCTTTGCAGGGTGTGTGTATTGTTACCGCTCAGGAAATGGAGGAAAAAGAGAAAAGTAAACACTGTTAAAGGTTCTAGATTAGTTTATAGATAAAACTAAGGGGTTTGCATTTTAATGAAGACAAATTAAAATCCTAGTTTATGATAGGGTATTTAAATTTTCTAGAAAATCAGTTAAAGCGGAAATGGAATAGGAAAATATAAATTATGAAATTTTAAAATTGAACAAGTTGTGTTGAAACGTTAGAAAAAGTCGTCTTGGAACTGAGTGCACTTTTTAGCTCTTGATTTATAAGCATCGTCTACTTTTTCTTCCCCTACATTTTCTTCTTCTTCAACTACTTGCTCACTGAGCAAACGCAAGACGATTTTTCGCTTTCCACATCGAATGAAGTATTACAGCATTGTGTGTTATTAAATAAGTGTGAAGCGAAGCGTTGTTAATGCGAACAGTCTGTTGGAAATTTAAGTTTTCAGCAAGAAATTCGTACAAGAAAAACGAATTGCGCAATGCGCACCCGGAAGTGAAGGCGCGCACACCTTACACGGGCATGAAATAAAAACAGCAAAAAGTGTGAAACACGAACTGATAGTGATAATGAAATTTTCGCCCATGAATTTTTCTCCTTCTACCATATTGATTTCAAGTGTTTTGTTTGTTTTGCTTTCTTTCATTTTCTTTGCCGCATGGTGCACCGGATTTGGCCGTAGGCCTCATTTCAAAATCATTAAAATTTTTCGCTCGTTTCATAGCGGGTAGATTTTTGTTGCGTCATTTTTTCTTGGCGGCTTTTTCAAGTTTTCTCCCTTTTCCGTTCGTTTCGTCCTTCAATGCGCACCCGTCTGCTTTATTATTATTCCTTAACGGGGTTTCCATTACGCGCCGGTGATAATGATCCGGAAGTTCTTCATGCGCATGTGCTAAGGAGGATATATTCACAGTAGGATTTTCAAGCATGGATGCGCACTTATAAATAATAAAACCAATTTCATGCAGGGAATATTGCGTAAAAGATTTCTCATGTTTTCTTATATTTGCTATGAAATTTTAAAGAAAAATTGCTATCTACTTACAAATATTTAACAAGAATTCGGCGGCCACCAAAATCCATTAAAATATCTTCGTAAAAAACTAGCACACAAGAATTGAAAATGGATGAAGGCAAAAGATGCAAATTAGATTCTCGTGTAATGGCGGTGCTTTGCGTCGGTGGCGGGCAGCGGTTGGCGGCGGCGGCGGCGGCAGCAGCAGCGAAAAAGAGCACTCTTTGTACGAGAGCCAACAACTGCGGGCGGCCACAGGCCCCAGTTAACCGCCAGAAGTAGCGTTCTTGCCCTTATTCATTCGCCTGCCGGCGGTCTGATTGATGAATTGCTCACTGCAACACGAACACGTACGCACAGCGCACACAACCAATACGTATACTAGAATCGTAATGCAACGTAGCACTGCAACCGCCTCCGCATGAGAGCAAACTAAAATTTTACAAATGGAACCCGAAAAGTAAACAAAAAGCACACAACCGAAACAATAACAACATCAAGCGACAACAACAACAAAGAACACAATGCTCGCGAAAAAGTAGAACAAGCAAGATCGATGTGCAGATGCATACGAGAAGAGTGCATTATACTAACAGATAGAAAATGCACGTTTTGCGAGCTCGCTTCGCATAATTTACCATTTCTTTGACGTCAAATTGCTTGCAGCACTCAATTTCGTAGGCTCGTCCAAAAATTGACTGAAAATGAAGTCAAAAGCCTTCATTGTTTGGTTATGCATGAGTTTTAAATTGTTCCTCTAGTTTTTTTTTCTCAATAAAAGTAGGTTACAAATTTTGAGCACAAAACGCTAGTGTCCAGAAAAAGAAGCAACTAAAAAGGATAAATTTATGAGACGATTAAATTTGAATTCAATTTTTACTTTGACTGGACGTGCCATATTGAGTAACATTCAACCAAAATATGAAAATCATCGTGCTTAATTCAAATTCCGCATGAGATGCGTTTCCGAATTGAGCGTTTGTTTAAAAATACAAATAACATTTACATATGGCGGCTGCGCTGGAATAATACGCAAAAATGTGATTTATTTCACAAAAATAGAATTCGTCAACGGATTGATTATACAGCCGGAAATGCGCTGACAAATCGGATGCTAAACTCAACGCAAGCGCAAGAGGGCGCGTGAGTGAGCGCACACCAAACGAAATTGCAATGGAAATTGCATTTTTTTAATTAATCGAAGCGCGCGCACGCACAAAATCAGACTCCAATTGTTCGAGTTGCATGGCCCAGTGTGCACTCTCTCTCATCCTGCCATTGTGTATTCATTATTTGCATCCCTATCTGCCGCAGTCACCCGCCCCCCATGTAGTTGTATTGCCAAAGCCCAGTTTAATGCATCGCTGACCAAAAAACGTTCCACATCGTCTCTAAAATGACAAAAGCAAATTCAAATCGGCCGCAAAGCGTATCAAACGCCAATCCCCAGTGTGCTTCAATTGTCGTTCGGGGGTGAAAAGCGACTAGATCAATGAATAAAGCAAACACGGAAATTTGTGTAAAAATGCACATCTTAACACAATGCATGTGTCGGGGAATTAATGAAAATATTTTCGAGACATCAATTAATCATTGTTGTAAAATTCATTCAATCAAAGCCACGACGAGATAAGAAGAAAAGTTTAGCACTTAAACTCGCGTGGAAAAGCTTAGTTAAATTCATTAAATTGCCGAGATACACCCGAGATATAATAGTGCTAATTGCACGAAAATCTTCGATAATTAATTTTCTCTCTTCGGCGATGCAAAGACGACGTTGGCATGCGGCGGCGAACGACGGCGGTGGCGGCGGCCTGATTGATTTTGAGCGTAATTAAAACGGCTCAACCTAAATACCTGCCCGCGCTGAACGCACACGGCGAGCGCCGAGAAACTTTCTTCCTCAAGTGAGATGCGCTGCCGCCTCCGACGTCGTGTTTCATCACATCGCTCATTTAATGCGAAACTTTGCGCGCGTAATTCCATAGATTTATTTTGGCCGCCAACGTAATTAATCAGCACACCTTCTCAACTTAGCGGTAGTCAAAGGTACGAGCACACACACGTTTTAGTTTAAAAATAGTGTTTCCAGTCAATTGAGCAAATTCAATTAGAAATCCGCTTGCGAGCGAATACTTCGTGGAGTTGTAGTGCAGTTTAATTGAAATATATTTATACACGCATTATATAAATGTGCAATACAGATATTTTAATGGAAAAACTTGCGTTACGAAATATTTGCTGCTTGCATCAGTGCAAGGCGGGATGGAACGTAATTGAAATTGGACGCTGAGCATTTCTTCCATTAGCGAAATTACGCGCTGTAGTTTTCTGCAGTGAATTTGCATTTTTCTACAGCGCAAGTACGCAAAACAGCTGAGATGAGAAACAGCATCAAATGTGCAAAATGGCGCGGGTAGTGCACGCGCAAATTGAAAAATAAAAACAACAACAACTTGTGTAAAATTGCGAAATATCTGCTGCCATTTAAATTAATAATATTGCATTTAAGTTTTTCTCATTTCCAGCAGAAATGCAAAGTAATTTTTCATGTAAAACTAATAAATTTTCTGGAAAAAATTGCTCTCACTCTGGAGAGTCAGAAATCATAATTATCCTTAAGTATTGCTTACAATTTATAAGCAAATCAAACAGCTAAGAAACCATTCTAATTTTTCAACGTAACGAACAAATATTTGAAGAAAACCCCTACAATTTCCTCAAAATTACAAATCCACCCTTCGCATATATTTATTTACTTATCTCCTACGCGCGCAATTCGACTGCAATTGTTTGAACAGATGCACTTTTCCTCTTGCGCCTCGTCGTAATCTTAATGTATTCATTCAGCCCTCGTTCTTGAAGGAAGCGATTTCCACTTTCCATTTTCCATTCGCGTACTCGTTTATCCATCGAACGCAAACTGCATTTTCCTTTTCTTCAGCAGCCGGTTCTCAAGCAAGGAGACAAATAAAGCGCCCGCATGCTATTTAGAGGCGAATGCTGAAAGTATTTGAGCAGAGTGGAAGCATTTGAATCTTCTTCTTCTTCTTCTCCGTGTTCGTGTACGCCGCCCCTCTTAATGCGTACCACAAGTCTATGAGTCTATGAGGGTTAGCAGCAACCAGGATTTCATTACCACCACCGCCGCATGCCACCCCTTGAGTAGCAAACGTATTTCTTTATTCGTAAGAAAGTGGCGCAAGAAAGTATATTGCGATGCAATGCTATAAATTCACACACTTTTAGTGAATGCACACTTTCAGTGGGAGGAACATGCGTAACATCCACTCAATTCACACGCACGTCACCAAATAAAATTGCGAAAAGAAATGTTTTCAGTGCACAAATTCCTCTTGAAAAGGAAGATTTCTGTGATAATAACCAATTAAATTATTATTCCAAAAAATATCATAAGAAAATAAATTTCCATAGTTTTTGTAGACGAACAAACGGTAAAGTAACAACCCCTTGATGAATTTAATTAAAGACAGCCGAAAATTCATCATGGACACTAAGCTCGTAAGCTTTCCATGACGCGTTTGCGCGCAATTGCAATTTTCTTCGCTGAAATATTGCACTCTCTTCCGTCCGCGATCCATCTCCTCAAGTTTACGAAGAATCCGCGCAATTTCGCCGACATTTAAAATATGAGTGAAAGCTGCGGTATTTTAATATGATTACAATGTACGTAGGTACGTACCTATATTGCGTCGAGATTAAACTTGCATGCGAGCCGAATATAAAATGCGTTTATCATTAGACGTAATAATTCACATCGAAAGAGCATGAAAGGGCAGTGCTCGCACGAGTTGACCACCGTTTCATTCTTCATGATAGGCTAATGCGGAAATCCACTCGCATTATCCTGGATTATACGCGTGCCGCCACACGCATAAAGCACTCGCGTTTACGCATCGTTTGACAACTTTTCATACCCAACTCTCTTCGTTTGATCCCGAACGCTGGCCACTGGTCCTTGGACCGTCGTTTTAGCAAGACACCCTGTACGTCAAAGGTGATTTAAGTGGCTGTTGGAGTTTTCTAGTGAAAAGTTTTGTGGTATTATAAGCATGTGGTGTAGATTTCCACGAGGGTAGTGGTTATTGTCCTGCAAGAGTCCTGCGGATTATCCTTTTCAAGTTGGCGTTACCACCATAATACCGCCGGCTTTACGAAGGTGCCGCTCGACGTGAGGCTGAGGGGAGGTAATGGGGAGGGCGAAGGAGACAAATGCGGCGCGTAAGGATGGAAGACAAAGGGCGAAGGACTAATGCCATCCAACGTATTCGCGCCGCGTGATTTATCTCGGATAAGGCGAACGAACTATGCGCATGTACCTCCCGCTGACTGGGCATCAACACAAAAGCATTATTGCTGATGCTTTTCGGAAAGTTTTGCTTTGCGCCGCGCGTGTAGAGCGACAGGCTTTAAATAGTTGAAGAACGTACGGTGCATGGCACAAAAGCAACAAACGTTTAATGACATTCCTGGCACTAAACATATGAGTACGTAAATGTTTATTGCTCTCGAGAGTTGTTTTATGCCTCTTGCTAAATGGCCGTGTAGAAATTTGTATTGGTTTGACTTAAGTTATTCGAATGCGTTATAGTTTATTGCTGCTGTTGAAGACATAGGTTATTTTCGCGAAGGATAAATGAAATCTAATTGCGTATTTTTCTTGGTTTCAGAGAGCTGACAGCAAACAATTTCGGTAAGTGAAACAAACACATGTTTTATACGCGTTATTGGGTTAGTTTGTGTCTTTACGCGGGCCGAGCAGAAAATATAAGGCGAGTAAAGGTTTAGAAAGGCTGTGTTTGCACAATAATAATTCAAATAAAATGCGCGGCCAAATATGTTCTTTCGGGAGCTGCACACACGTCCACGCTCACTGGCGGAAAAATCACAAATCGCAAACCGCCACCCGCAGCGAGTCGATATGATTCCATAATCCAGGACGAAGCGAGCTGTAAAAGTATACGAGTGCAAAAAGGTCCGCGACCTAGCTTAACACACATATGGAGCCCGCGAGCACATAAAGTTGGCGCGCATAATGCATGGAATGTTTCAGCATAACCTTCGACAGTCGTTTCGATTTATTGCTTATTACGCTTGGAACATTTTAGTAAAAGTTTCCGCGTTGCGTATATTGAGAGAGCGAATTTCCGAAATGGGCGGAATCAATACGCACAGTCGCCAGCGAAAGAGAATTAATGCGCGATGCCAGAAAGCGAACCGAAGGAGCACACTTTGAGCGTGGGCTAAAAGGTCAATCAAATAAAAAATATATGAGATGCGCGTAAATGAAATGCGGTCACTAGTTGTGCGCTTCCTGGACGCATGGAATTTTATGTTTTTGTTTGCGTATGCCATTCCGGGTTATACTTTTGCTAAAATTGGATGACCTCAATAATTAACGAAATGTTACGCCTTAACGACGAATAGTATTTCATGCAAATACTAAAAAACAGATATAAATAATAAAGCTGGAATAACACATAAGTATCGTACGCGTGACTTAAATAAAAACGAAAATAAAACCGACGAAAAAACACTCCTACGCTGTGTGAGTCTTTAGTTATGGCGAAAAGCAATCGTACAAATTCGAGCAAATCGAATGGAAAGGAATTTAATGCGCTTCGAAGACATTTCGCCGAATACAAACACATCCCTTAAACACATTCGAAGAAAGAGAAATGATACTCGATGTTGTACAATTTATTTCAAGGCTAAAACTGAGCGCCCACTGTCCCCAGTCATACTATTACCGTTTGCCGCCTCCGACGAATATCGACATCTGCACGCCGCAGAATGCGATGCAGGCGAGCGCGGGGGCGCGCAATAACTTAATCGAATTTTGGCGGCGCGTGTGCGTATTCCCATCGCTGCCATTAAGATTTTCGCCCCCAACACGTGCCATCAAATTTCGTTTCGTGCCACTCGCATACGAAATGGAATGAAATAAAATGCGCAAATACTTTCCGCAAATCGGAGAAATTAAATTTCTTCTTCAAGTGTTTAATCTCGTATGAGTCATGAAACTTAATTTAGATTTTTTTCGAGCTACCCATCGAGAAGAAAAAACATAAAAATGAGCACATGTTATAATATCACACCTTCCATTAGCGTCTTATTGCTTACTCCATATTTTCGACGCGGCGGCGCGCACTTTCTTAATAACTTGGAGCGCTTTTTCAACGTCAAATTCGCGTATAAAAGTAATTTCGGCGCGTGCGGATGGACCCGGACGAAAAAAATACGATGCGCGTACCATGAAAGTATAACGTACGCAAGGCGCCTTCTTATTTTCCATGAAGATGACTGAAGAAAAATTATTTTTATAACCGTATCATAAATTATTAAGTGCGTAATAAAAGGAGAATCAATTTTAGGCGTGTTGCGTAAAGGAAAACTTTTCTGCAGCTACTGAATGTTCAAGAAACCATGGGAAAACTTACATTTCCTGGCAGAAAACATAAAAATTGCGAGCGTATAAATTACGCATTAAATAAATGAAAATCTATTTGCTTCTCGTTATAATTTGTTTCTAGTTATATTGCACAAACTGTGCATTTAAGTGTATTCGCCACTGAGGTTTGTCGAAGAAAATAGATGAATGTTGCGTCTTCGCAGCGCGTTTCCTGCCCGTTCGGGGAAGAACTATAAAAGCCATGGTCGTCGGTCAGTGAATCTATCGACCATAAAACTTCCAATAAATGCAAACTACTTTACATTATTAACATTTTGTTCCTGTCTCTATTCGTCTGCGTGTTTTGCTATGTGTGTTTCTCGCTTCGCTATTGTGACGCATGCCATTTTTCTTCGTTGTCCTTTGGCCAAAGAAAGGACGAAACTGTGCAGGCTCCATTTTAATGTCAAATCGAAGCATAATAAATGGCCAACAGAAAACACAAACTAAAAAAAAGCTGGAAATGCAAAGGACGAAAACTATAAAATGGTCGTAAAACTTTAAACTAAATAAATTCACAGTTTTGTCTCGAGAAAAATCAATGAATGATTAGTTTATTTCTTACATGGGCGTAAAAGAAAATTTTCAAGAGAGTGCGCAGTAAAATATCAGAATTACGCGAGTCTTGATAATTTTCTAGGAATAGTCGAGAGAAATTTCTCATTTTAAAAGTTGCTAGGAAAATTATAACTCATCAGGGAGTCGTAATCGCAATTATCGAAAAGTTGGCTAAAGCGACTTCTCGCACTTTATTGTTTAAACTTCTTCCATTGGTTTTTATTAATTCCGGAAGGCATCAGTTGCGCTCGCGGTGATAATATTGGTGGCGCAACAAAAAGTTGCTTTGTTTTCGTGAATTTTCCGGTTTGCGCTGTCGTTGCGGTTGGCATTCTACGTTAATGGAAAAGACAATAAATTCTCGTTAGGATTCCATTGCTCGCTGGCGGTTTCCCTGCGCGCTTTCAGCTTGTCATCTCGACTCTACAGCCGCTGCCGCCACCCTTAGTCTTAGTTATATTCCCATGTTCAGTTTTTGTCTCTGCATCGCAAAAGCAAGATGGAACACGGATCGTAGACGCATTATCATCGAAAGTAAATAGCAAAAGCCGAACGAAAATTCTCGACGCTTCGATGGCTACAAGCCAGCCACACAGAGAGAGAGTGAAAACTAGCGAATACAACATTCTATTGTCTACTGATGGAAGATATTATTATATTCGCTAGAGGCGAATATCACTAAGGCTGATAAGAATATGATACTAGACTAAAAAATAATGAGAAATAATACGTTTCTTACAAAAAAAGAAATAGGAGAAATACAATTGCAAAAAACAAATAGTTTTACGTTCAATAAATTTTTAGAGGTGGATCTCAAGTCTTAATTCGTAATGAGAAACTTTGAAAATCCATTAAGCCGAAACTAATCCGACTTAATACACGATTTCAATTTAAATTCAGCACATCAAAAGTCTTGTCGGGAGGCGGCTCAAATAGAGAAGAAAAAAGAAAACATTGGGAAAAAAATCCGCCGCCAACGACGAATCAATACAGAGATAGAAACTAAAGGGGCGAATGAATGAATGAAATAATATATTGCTCGTATCGGATCGACATCGCCGGTTAGTTGCAGTCGAATGAAAAAGCAATTAACCCCAGTTTAATACCTATATAATGCTCCTGCTGCTCGGACGGCAGGACGCGCGTACACCCCCGTATCGTATTATATCTCTCTTACCCTTTCGACTTTTCAACTCGGTCGCAGCCTGCTTAATGCCGCTTAACGTTGCGTCCTCTCTTCTTCCCTTTGGGTTATTCGCGTTCGGGCATCTCTTTTATGCACGCGTTTGCGTTCCTTGCAAATTGCTTCCTGCACGTATTCCGTGCTTCTTTGCCGCCCCCTCGCCGATTACGTGCTAATCAATTTTCACTTGCTACAACTCATTACACTACGCAGACAGTTTTTTGCAAATCGCTTGCACGAAATCTAACATTTCCGGATGCTACTCGGCAATGAATTGAGTTTCCCGTGTTATTTCTTCGTTTTTGGCGATGGAGCTTGCGAACCACGAAAACGCATCATAAATATGATCACATTCTACTTGAATTAACCGAACAATTATTCATTCCGTGATTTCAGTTGCAATCGTCGCAAAACGCGTCCTGAAACATTGAGTCATTCATTAGATAAATGGAGATGACGGTAACAAATCGTTTTGAAACGAGATGTGCAAGCGCTGCATGAATGCAGAACACATAGATATACATCGCATTAAAATCGCGCCCGGAAAGCGTCCCGCTGATTGCTCAGGGACTACTTGGACTATGGTCAGTTCTCTCTCGCGCTCGCGTTGTCCGAGGGGTCATCAAATTATAATTAGAAATAAATTTGGCGTTATCACACTGTCATCGTCAATTCCCTCCCCCATGAGAGCGACTTCATCCAATTGGTAAATTCACTCGGGCGGACCCTCAATAGATTTCAGTAACAATTTGTAAGTTGTGGGTTCAGTTTCCACGTCATTACGAATTTGCCAATTACGATTGGCCATTAGCGTGTAATACGTGTGTACGCAGTTGACTTACGAGACAGTTGCTCGTCAACAGCGGCCGGCGGAGAAGACATGAAGGACATGCGAGATGCCTGTCTGCCGGTGCATTAATGCCGCATCATGTCCAATGATGTTAAATAGAGTTAGCCGTGATTCAAATGGACACCTCAGGCGAAACTATTACGCGCCCAACTGCATTCCATATCGCGATATTCGATCATTCCGCTTAACTAGATGCACGTATTTCCTCATGCATTCACACTGTGCATACACAATTTTCAGGTTAGAACTTTGACAATCAACTTTGGTGAAACGTAATTTATCATCGCATCTTTAAGCGGCAAAGATTTAATTAAGTTTTATTGAAAAATAATCAAGCAACCCTCTTTGATAAATCAGTTTTCTAACCAGCTTGTGTGTTTTTTATCCGCCCTAATGAATCGAAAAGGACGGTAATGAAATAAAGCGATTAAAGAACGTTAATTCGAAAATATATGAATCCGTGAGCTCAGCGAGCAGGTGTCCGCCTCTATTGAATTAAACGGCGCGCCACGATCGATGGCGGTAATAAAATCAAGATAATCAACAAGATGAAGACACAACATAAGCGCACAGGTACGAGGCCAAGAAAAACCCTGGCGCTGAATGGAGGGTAATTAACTTTCGTTTTCCTCAGCTGCTGCAACTTTTTTTTCTCTCAGCGTCAAGTCTCACTTTAATTGCTTGGCATATTCATCGATCCACTGTAGTCCGCAAAGCGCTAGCAAAAATGTAATCTTCATTCATGTTAATTAAGGCTTAAATGACATTAATTACCATCCTTTCATACTGAAAACATTCTAAGTACATGACGGTTTTTGCATCGAGAATTTTTCTGCAATCCTATGCAATCTGCTGAAAAAGTAAATATCATAAGAATTAGTTGTCAATGTACCAATTAATAATAATGACGAAAAAATAATAATATTAATGGTAGAATTTTCTTATCAATGAAACCTCAGCCCTAAAGACGATATGATTTATGATGCTTATCAACAACGCGTCCATGCTTGTAACGCTTGACAATACATGTGCATCTTTTGATTAATTACCGTTTGTCATTTAATTAATGAGATATTCTTGTTTCGCTTTCACTCGAAAACTTGCTCTGCGCTTGCTTCGCCTACCTCTCTCATCAATTCTCATCCGCATTTGCGTTATGCCCCTCATCTTTTCATTATCATTTCATTTTCTCATTACACCTTCTTTCACTTTATTCTGATTTTCGCATGTTTGCGCTGTTTGCTTGCTCAATTATCCCGTTCAAGAACGAGATTTTCAAGAGCGGCAATGACAATGTCGGTGCTAAGTTCATCAATTAATTCAATTTATCGCATCATTAATCAACGAAATAAGTAATTTCTCTTCGAGATTACGCACAATCTAGACTGCCGTCCTTTTTTGCACAATGGCGCTAAATGCGTTTTTGTGTGCGTATGATATTGAGAATTTCCCCTCGCTGCGAGAATAACTTTGGGCAAATTTCGATTTGTTGTCAGCCAAGTTGTTCGCTTGTCGTCACACGATTGACAACAACATCCAATAAGTTGAGCGCTTCCCTAACGCCGCCGCCGAATGCGGGAAATGCAATGCAGCGGATCAGAGGACGGTAGATAACGGCAGATAACGACGGGTGCGATAAGGAAGCAAGATCTGATCTGGCGCATCTTGCATTTTCCAAATGGAATCGGGGGTGGCGTAAACGATGGCGGCAGGCGAATACGAAGATCGGGTGTATGATGTTGGGGAAAAGGATAGCGGGGTTGACATGGTGTGGTGATGCGGCCATCGATAGCAGTAAGAAAGCACTGAGGATATTTGCAATTTCACTGACGGTTGCGTTTCACTTTGTCCTGCTTTTCAATCAAGGTGACGTTCCTCCACTTCCAGTTGCTGATGGCGCTGATACCACAAGCAGATGTAATTTAGAATTTCAAAATTGCATCTCTCGTCGATTTCACTCATATTATAAATCAACAATTTATATAACTTATATTCAATTCTCGCGTTATTGATTTAAGTAAGGCTTGATCTCGGACAAGTTCTGTGTGATTTGTAAATGAAGTAAATTTCATTAAAACCGCACAAAGAACGCAGCACTAAGTACATGTTGAACATTGACAATACCAGAAATATATTGCACTTTTCAAAGGCGAGCAACTGAAAGACGAGAACAAGAGGAAGAAATCGGCCGGATGGAAATGAGCAAAAAATGTTCAGCAAGTTGAGCGCTCTTTATGAGCGAACGCGTGCACAAGACTGAATCCTTCCTGTTGTTAAGATTAAATGAATTTTTTATCAAGTCTTCATGAACTTCCGGAATTGGCGGTGTGCGGAGCATGGCCTACGCATATTTTTGCGCGCTCAAACGCAAAACGCAAACCCGAATTAAAGTTTGCGTTAAATATTCAAACGCGCAAAGTTGTTGCACAATGAACAAACGCCGTTGACTGCCTGGCTGATAGAATACTTGATGAGTTTTTATTGATAATTTAAAATTTAGATTAACTTGCCGAAGACAATGTCAAACAACTAACAAGGTATACTTTGCGGATTTTCATCACCTCTTTCGTGTATGAATTGGAAAAATTATAGAAACTTGAACATTAAAGAAATATATCAGTATACATTTTAAATATCATTTATTGATTATTACACTGTTATAAGATTTGTATCATATATTAATCCATAATTTACCCTTATTTTGAATATTGCCCAATTAGATTTGGAAGCCATTCTTGAAATATATATTGCAGGAGTGTAACAATATCTTGTAATGGCCCAGAAGCGTTTGGTACTTCTAACTCCGGGTGCCCATAATGATGCGCTTGATGGATGTCTGGCTGCTGAGCGTACCCTACATAATTATCTTCAAGTGGATTAAATATTGGATAATGTCCGTGGACATTATGGACATTATCCAATATTTCAGGTAATTGTGAGTAATGTCCATGAAGAATATCGTGCATGCGATAATGAAGATTCGCTAGTGCTGGTCCACACACAGCAGCTAACAGTAGTAATAACCAGAGTACTCTCATATTTAAATGATTATTCTGAAACTTCTGATGCGAATGTGCTCCCTCGTGAGCTCTTTATATATTCATGAAATGAAGACTTTTTAACGATAAAACGATAAGTGTATAAACAAATTTCGAAGAATAGTTTCCCATTTTCATTGTTTCTCTATAAGGAAGTACTCATTTAAGAAATACAATTATGAGTTACTTTCCGCTACAGTGCAAATATGAGTTCAAACGCATTAAAATTGGTAATGCGACATCCAGAATTCATGGAGTTAATACACGGTATAGGTTAATGGCCATGGAACAGTTCAAATGAAAGAAATACAATTTAAAAAGTCTCTTTGCTTTATCGTTTTCAATTCAAAATCCATTTCCTCGGGATCGCAAACACAAACAAAGGCAACAATAAAATTGGCATTCAAACTGATTTCGATAACATATGAATTGGTTTACTGACCAATTGTCATCTAGTAAATCGCGAGTGATTTTATCCAATAATTGGGTGCGTGGTAATGATTATTTGTACACCGAGAATAACTACTTACTGCGTTCATCAAATATAATCTTTATTGCTTCATGTTGAATCGTTGAATTAACATATTTCAGGGCAATTTTATTATTAATTAAAAACTACCCCTGCGAATGCGGTCACATATATCTCCGTATGAGTTGCCGTAGGAATAGGTCAGCCTCAATGACCTAGGATATTCACTTTGTCGGAGGGTGTCAACAATTCTTGTTGGTACAGCGGAAGTGCCGATGATGGCAACCATCGCAAACAGATAGAAGACGTTCAAAATCTTCATTTCGTCTTGTTGATACTTGTGTTAATAAATATGCACTGTTGACGATTATAGAATCGCTGCAATTTATATCAATAATTCACATTTTAACATCGTAAAATTTAATTAGCCACAGGAAATGAAAATATGCGTACAACGTAAGTACATGGAAATTGGTCTTTTGTTATATGTAACTAATAAAACTCCAATTATCTGTGCCTTTATAACTTGTTTATCATGAGAAAATTTATATTCCATTCAAATTTTATTTTTTTCAAATTAATATTTCTCAGCGTGGTTTACATAACTAATTTCCAGTAGTAACGCTAATAAAGTTTTATGGCATTATTAAATTTTATTGCAGGCTATTGGCATGATTAAAATTTTGCTGAATAGTGTAATATTATTATTTCTAGTACTCCTTCATACAATTACTGAAAAATTGATATGAAAAAAGAGCCTTGGGTATTTTGCGCAGTGTGGAAATTCACAACTTCCGTAGGCAACTTGGCAGGAATGAACCAACCAACCTAATAGACACTCTTTGCATGAAGATCTCTTACATTTAATTGCTTTATTAATGTTTGTGTCTGGTATTTATTTACATCTTGGTATGGAGTGAAATACCTCGGAATGTTTTGTATCATGTCACAAACAGTTGGGCTGTAATCAAATAGAATTAGGTAACGAACATCACAACTAATTACGAATTATACACCATTATACCCAAATACGTAGCAAGCCGTAGCGGTTGTTCACTTCAACACTAATCCGGCAAACGTTTCCATTTTATGCGTGTAAGTATATTACATGAATTCGAAGCACACATGAATGCGTTTCGCTTACTCAGCACTTCAGCGTTTTGCGCTCGACGCACATTACACTCAGATTCAGTTTACTTTAACTTGGACTTTCGCTTATCGGCAGGCCAACAGTGCTGATGCTGTAAGTCTTCCAAATGTTCATTGCCAATGTTAACGCTCTAATGTTATTATACGACAGCGCAATAAATTAATCCAATAAGTCTAATAACTTGGCAATGTTTATGTACGATCCTTGCGTTACATGGATTGCCTACGGTAAATCCCTCATCGCTACGAAAGAACTCACCATTATTATCACAATTTTCTTAAATTCATACCTCATAATTGAAATTATCATTTGCTGGTAAATTATTTGTTTAACCGCTGCATTGTCAGGGTCTGTAGCTTAAATTGACTATAAGGATATGCTAGGATGTGCACGTCGGTATGTATAAATTTTATCGTATGTCCCGTGGAAGTTTCACGTAAAATGCACTATAAACTATTTATTACCGTATCGTAATAGCAATATACCTACGTGTAAGATAGATATTTAATAAATAAACACTGAAAGTAGGCCAGGACGAGCTCGACATTCGTTGCTGTTATATGTACGAAGACTCCTAGAAACCGGCATTTACTATCGTGTACACATTACGCGTTTTCATTACTTTACTCTTGTTATTAGTTTGCATTCCAGAGGTACGTTTGTAAATTTTTAACATTTCGTAAGAAAATCATAAGAAAATCATTTTGTCAAATAGAAATAAGCATATTGACATGAGCTATTAACATTATGCATTAGCAGATTATCACAATGTATTCTCGTAGTTCAAATACTATGAAAATTTATGCTCGACATGCGATAACAAGAAAATACCCATTGAATCTCACTTAATCCAATGTTATTACGTGACGATTCGACGCGTTTGTAAAGCCGAATGTAATGCAGCTTATTCTCATGTTTGTGTTCCTACCGTCGACAATATTTTCCTGCATTTATGGTAACGCCCGCGCTGTAATCGTCAACTTTGTTCGTACCTTTACTTTGCACATACTTTGGAAGCGTTTAACGCATCGTCAATGCCAACTTCCGAATATCAATACAGCTTCAGGTAATTGTGTGCGACGCTTTGCTGAAAGCACATCCTATTTTCATGGAGCAATGCACCGTCTGTATGTTCCTATAAATGTTGAAGACGGTTACGTAAAGTAAAGCAAGGAACAGGGATAACTTACAATAAGCGCACCACAATATCAACCACTTCCTCTGCACGTCATCTTTGCGAAGGCTTTCTCGCCTTGCCTCGCAGTGTATTTTATTCTTGTATAGCGTATTGATAGGACGCGCAAAACGGATGCAATTTGTCTCACATTGAACGAAACAAGATGAATGCAGCACACACATCATGCAATCGGTGTCTATCAATGCGCATTTGTGTCAATCATGAATCATTTCGTTTGAACTGTTTGCGCAGGTAGCGAAATATATGCGACAATGACAATTTTTCATTCGAAAAGTTTGCACAGGTGCGCGCAAACCGGAAAAGTCTTTTGTGCAACAGCGTACGCGTTGTGCATTTCAAATCATTGCACGCATGTCACATTTTTATGTATTTTATATATGGTCGTAATAGTGAAATGAAGCGGAAATGGTGGAAAATATATTTGGGAAAAGAATGCGCTTTCTGGTCAAAGATTGCATACAGATCGATTATGTGTGCAGCGATAAATTTTGCTTTGTGCATTTGTCTATTGAACATGTTCGATTGCAAAGCTATCGATTCGTAATTTTTATAATAATTCCTAATTTATTTCGTAAGAATCCACACGTTTCCGGACACGACTGGTTTTCGTGCGCTGGGTTACGCTTTGACGTGTCAATGATAAATTACTTTATTTGGAATTTCTTTCGTAATTCACATGAACAAGCATATATAAAGTGTTGCAACACAATAAGTAATGTTGCAATTGACAAATTTCGTTAGAAATTAATATTTAATAAGTTGATACAAACGATAGTAAAATAAGTATTTAGGAATCAATACTTATGAGCGAGTAATTACTATGCATAATTAATAAACAAAGAGCGCATTTTACAAATGTGAAAATAATTATTAATATTGTAATCATAAAGTATCCGCACGTAGGATTTGTAATTAACTGAAACACGTAGGGAACATTTTGCATTTTAGAATTGTGCAAGCAGAGTGAAACTTTTGATTAGTTTGTCAGAACAACAAACAACAACACTCGGTAGGTGAAAGAAACGACGGCTCGTAATAAATTCCAGCTGCGAACACGTAAACTGTTTATAAATTGTTCGGCTGCCGGTGAATCTCTGGAGCGTGCGTGTACAGCACCCGGCAAGCGGGAGGAAGGAATTAAATGCATTTTTAATCTTGACACTTTTCGTGCTGTGATATTTAACAGACACGTTTATACATTATATTGCTACACGCGCACCCCGTACGAACGGCGCGAGAAGGAATTATGGTGTATGCGGCGAAGAGACGCCGCATGTGTAACGTGATAAATTATTAATTTACATATTAGCCAGCGAACCATGCCCGAGCAACCATTATGAAAAAAGAGCCCCGGCAAGCTGAGACTCGAAATTGATCGGAACGTCATTAATTATACCATCCGTGGTTAACGTACAAAACGTAGACAAGATTTTACTTGGAAACAGTTTGTTAAAAATTAAAATTTCAAAATATCCCTGATTTATATTTACAACACGATATTGAATCTAATTGCGTATAAATTAAATCTGGTAATTTAATATTCCAAGGCAAATTGGAATTATACTCATATATTTTGATAAAAGTACCTACGTGAAATAAAATTATTTCTATTTTATGGTTGGAGATTGGAAACGAATTCTATTACACTAATATGAGCGCTCATATTGGATTTTAATTTGGGCATTAATTATTTAATTAGATTTAATTTGGTGTGAATTAAGGCTTTTCGAAAATGCGCTCTTGCCGTCCCCATGCTTTATGCATGCAGCGCACTTAGTGTCATTCGCAATTTCGACGGCGGCGTCGGCGTGATTGAGAGTGAAGCCTCACTGTTCGGAATTAATTGCAAATCGTTCGGAAATCAATTAGAATCAATTAAATCACTCGCACACAGCGAATGCATTCGCCAAATGCGAATTCGTAATGATGTTAGCGTGTGTATCGCAAGTTGGAAAACTCGTCCAGACAGAATCACATTACGATTAATTCTCAAAGCGCGTGTAATTTGAAGACCTCTTTAATAATTAATAATTTTATACGGCGCAAGAGGAAAAATTCCATGGTAATTTCTAGGAATAAATTATTGAAAATTAAGTTGTTAAAATTCCGAAAGTTTCCTGTTGAAGGGTCGTCGTTTCCTTTTAACATTCTCAGACAAGCATCTCGAACACTTATTAATATTTCGACGACTTCAACACGTGTGTCGAAATTTGACACATTGTCACCGGTAGCTTATTAATTATCGCGTTAAGATAATTGGAAAACGAATGAAAGCGTTCATAATTCTTCTTCGCTCCAGCGCAGCGGAGCGTCCAAATCTTGTTATCTTGCGGTAACAACGAACAGAGCAACAAACAAGCAAACAAACGAAAAGAAATCTTGCTCGGGTGTGGTGCGGTGTCGTAATCAATCATTTGAGCGGGTCATGAATGCGTTTACATGCAGACAAAAATGAATACTTTCAGATTGCATAATTATACAATGAAGTAATCTTTCATTTCTTCCAATGTACCTACGAACGCATATTGACACTGATTGTTTTCGTTATTTGTTCCTTGCTGTGCTCATTATTTTATTCTTGCAACTTTGCTGATGACAAAACGTGGCGCCAAGATATTTCCTAAGAGTCATAACATCTGCGCTCGAATGATAGACAAATAAGTTATAGATGTCATCGGGTTTTGAGCTGTTTGTCTAAATCTAGTGCAATTTCTGTAAGATTTTTCCCTCCTGGCTTGTGTCGGAATGCGCGCAATCTTTGACAGCGACTTGTCGGCGAAATGCGAGACTGAGCGAAAACGTTTGTCGAAGCTTCCAAAAACGGGAGCAAACACATGTTACCGCAAAACACGTGTAACATAAATACGCGTCGACATGTCGACAAGTTATACGATTCTTTGTGCAAAGAACGAACGGCGACGCGCCTGGTTTTGAGCGCTGGAAGCAGGACTTGACAAGTGATATCATTTTTCATTGATTTCCTATTTTTTCAATATGCTGGCTTTTAGATTTATTCACCCTTCGCATAAATTTCAACATAAGCTACATACGCGTTTTATGGCCGAAATATAAATTCGAATGTAATAAGAAGGATTGTGTGAATTCCTTTCGAATGTAATTCGCAAATTTAAAAAATGAATAACCCCTGAATGCCATTGTGCAATATTTGGATACGCAGTCGTTGCGCGCTTTCATTTCGCTTTATCAACCCTCGGATGGCACATTCCCGAGGTGTTTTCTTTCGTTAGAAAATCATCCCCGGCGTCGCTTGTCTCGTCTTCACTTCCACGTGCGCTTTAGTGTTATTCTGGTGGCGCCCCTTTTTTACATCCCGACGTCGCTCGTGTTTCTATTGCATAAAAGACTCGTCTGCCTGGATTCCACCCACTAATGCCGCGTGCGCGTATTCACCAAAGAAAACAAAAACAATCCGAGTGCCGCTTTTTTCAATGCAAGTCGACGTCGACGTCGTCGTCGCAAAACCGCAAGCCGCAGCGAGCATTCGTGCTTTTCAATAAACACACAGTGCGCGTGGGGTACAATTGAATTCCTGTTTCATTATTCCGATAAACATCCGGCCGGTTTTGTTGCATTTATCAATAATAAGATGTAGGTACGAATGAATGCAGGTCGCTTTCGTTTAGAAATTCATATTTCTAGGGAGGAAACTGAAAGAATAAGATGTCGGTAAGAGGGTTGCGCAACGCGGATTTGTGCGACTGACTAGATGCGTGGGGGATGATTGTATGGAGTTATTGATGTCGTAAATGAGATGACAAGGTGCCACAGACGCGCTTCGTGGATTTCTTGGAGGGGCACTTCGCACCCCGTTTGAGAACGTAATCCATCCGCAATATGGAAACCCACAAAGTCGACTGCCACCTACTTGTTGTTTGCACTGCATTCCTACAGGATGATATCACACTCACTTTTATAGCTGTTTAATGAAAGATAAATGGCGATCATGGTATCACTCGGTATTTGAGGAAAAGAAATTGCAAAAGGGGGTGAAAGTTGCACAAAAGCAGTGGAGGAATTGTGACGCGAATATAAATATTCTATGATATCATTGAGGGAGCAACCCTCGCGCAATGTTAATATTAAAATATTGCAACCGAACAGAAATAATTTCATATTTATTGCGTTTATTAAATATTCATCAGTCGGTTGATCTTCCTCTTTGTTTTGGGGGGAGGAATTTTAAATATTTCATTCTTCAATTACATTCGGCATATGGCTAAAAGGCTTAGCAGAAATGTCGACTAAATATTCATTAAGCATTGTTGTTAAAGCATTTGATGGCACATGAAATACGTTAGCCTTTATGCATACATAAGGTGAGGACGCGTAATAAATCTATCATCGGTGACGACGGGGCAAAACTTAAAATCGAAATGCGTCGCGCAAACAATGCTGACAATTGGCCAATTCGCCAACAATTGGCATATCAAATAAAGGCATTTCCTATCAATCCGCACACCTATGTTAATGCAAATTGAATGGATTACTGTCGTCCCCCCGGACGGCTGCTCGTTCGAGCGCGATCGCTGCCGTTTTACATTTGCGCAAATGTGCGATCGTTACGCATATTCCAGCGCGGTGCATGCATATAGGGCAGGTAGAGAGATACGCGAACGGAAGCGAAACGGGGCGGCAAACAGCAGAAGGAAAGCGCCGCAATGCGAGCATATTTTATGCTCGCCGTGTTCACATCCTCTCGCAGCGAATGCATGCGATTGACAGCCGGAAATCCATAAATTCGTATAAAATATATGTAATTTGCCTCGTCAGTGTTTGCGCAAATATTGGCGGCATAGTTTCGCGCATTTTCAAATACCAATTTCGCACATAAATAACCGACAGCCACTTTTATCCAACGATGGTTGCAAGTGGGGTGGTTACACTTGAGAATTTAGCGAAATGTGGGTCAAACTGATTCACGTATATCAGTTTAACTCATATTTTTGGCCATGCTAGAAATTAATGTGAGGTTTGATAGGAATGTACATCATGATGTATAATTATTAATTGGGTTCAATTAATTGCGGCAATTGGCAATCTAATCCGGGTATCAAAGGGAGCAATTACTCAAAAGTGAGCGAAACGCGAATGCGAATATTACATTTAGGCTGCTGCATGATGCAATTTTATATTATGGCTTATTTATTGGACATTATCACACTTTTGATTAATTGCCAACCGTGGATATAATTTTTATAATACGCGTGTGCATTCTACTGAATTAATGCGCGTTTGTTTTTATTCGTTTCATGTTATCGTATTATATAAAATGTATATATAATAATGGGATTATTTTTGCTAAAAATAATCTTTTTCGAATTTCATATAAAGTTCGATACAGCAGAGACGCAAATTCGGGTATCGAATTCTGATTTAAGCGAGTAGTCCTCGATTGAAATACAACTAATTATAATAATCATATATTTTCGATGGTGTCGGGTATTGGAAAATTTTAAATTGAAAACTGCTGATTATTATGTACTGCATCTCGATGCAAGTATTTCATGTCATTTTGTGCGGCGACTGCATAATTAATTTTAGTCGTTGGTACCTACATGCGGCAATGCAGCACGGGTAAGCGCAACTAATTTAATATTTAATGTTGAATGCTAATCAAGCGCGAGAGGCGAGTCGGCCATCAGAAATTTAAATGCTCATTGCCGATGGCAATCGCTTGCAATCGACAGCCTTCACGCGCGCACCACTTCACATGCATGCATATGCATTAGCAGTGTCCTGTGTATTGCAATCTGGCATAAACAATACACAAAGCAAAAGGGGGGCAGCGTGGACAACGAGAGCACAGCCGATAGGAAATGTTGATAATGCTGTCTAAACTGCCCTCCGCCCCCTATTGGAATCGCGTTGGACATGTGCGCCCAATATCCACATTCATATTTGAATGTTAAAGTAGTGCAGTTAATGAAATTAATAAATTATTTACGTACAAATATTATTATTAATATCAATTTGAATATTATCTGGTATTAATATAATTATCGTGTACACCTAGGAAACACACTCCAATTCAATAACATTGCATGATGTCGTAGGGGGTTGAAAAGGTGGAAATATTTACCGGGGGTTTGATGTATCTCTCAATACACGATATTGCTATTATACGAATCGATTGTGATATTATCACGATATTCGATTATCCCTGCACTCGACACCGCATTAATAATTTCATTATTATTTAAATTGGTTATTAATTAATTTATTGGTACATATTTAAATATATTGCGTATTTTCTATGGTTTTAATTAATTAACATGAAAACTTTGGAAAATTTAAGGATTGTGAAAATTTAAATATCTATTAGGCCAACTGTAATTTACCATTATAATAAAACGGTTTTCTCCCCACGAGGAAAATTCATTATTTATCATTCAATCAAGCGCAAAAGTAATTTGAAATAAATGTTATTGAACTAATTTAATAAACATTTTGTTTGCGAAATTTTACTATTCCATTGCAGCATTGTTTGTTTTTGTTTCGCGCGCTGCGAAGCGCGCATAAATAATTTGTCAAAATAATAATAACAAAATAATAATCAAGTGAAACTGATTGAGTAAAATAAATTCCATTATGATTAATTTGTGCACGCGTGCAAAGCCACGAAAATCAATACGAGTCTTATAAATTAATTTTTGCAATTTGTACAACTTTAATTAATTCAATTATTTTGGTTTTATTCCAGATTTCCAGGCATTGTGTTTTCTCCATTATTCGAATTTATGGTGAGTTATTAATTAAATTCCTTTTTTACTCTTTCGATGGTGGTTCTACATAAACATGATCATTGTGAATTTGAAGAAATCAGAGGTCAAATAACCATTCGATATTCAGGATTAAACTAAACGAATTTATTTTATTTTGTGTCTCCGCAGGGAGAGAATAAAAATGTGTAAATTTTGAACAAATAGTCTTGGCAAAACAGTACGAAACGATCCGAATTCAATAAACTTTGAGCGAGCCAAGTGTTGCCCTATCTGCTGTGAAGTTTAAATAAAGCGCGGCGCAGAGAATATGTTGACCCAGTTTGTCGTGGGTGGGTAGTTCGCCTTTGGAAAAATCTTTGTTTTCCGGCGGCGTGCGGACGCTTTCATCCGATAAGAATTAGAAATTGTGTGCTGAGTGGCGGAGGTCCTCTGCTCCACGGCATGTGCGCTGAATTAGATTCGATATGCGAACGCGAAATATATTCCAAAGGGAATACAACATATCTGCTCCGGGGGCGCGCCAGGATGTTGCCTTGTTTTCCAACAACAAACACTTCACACCACGTCGAGCAGTTACTTACGTTTATGCTGCGAATGTGTGCTAGAAAGCCTCGAGGTTGCTGCCGCCTGCGCATCGCGCATGCATAGAAAAACATTCAACCCGTTCGGGGACGGACCTTTCGCAGTTTCGCGCCGCCGCCACCGCCGGTCGTGACTTTGCAAAACACACGCGCCGCATGTTGAAAGAATATGAAATAAGGAAGAGCGATGCCAGCAGGCACTCGCCAAACGGTTTAGCATCCCTTCCCGGAATATTTGAATATTTTGGGCTATCCGTAAATTTGGCAACGTTAATGTGTTAATATCTCGCCGATTTGTTATTCCTACTATCATATCATACACCGCATTATTCATGCAAGTCGCGAACCATTCTCGAATTATAATTCCTGAAAATTTTCCCTACTTGAAAGTGTTCAATAATTCACATCAGAAATTATTTATAAAAGCAATTGCTACTCTCAAGGAAAATTTTTTTTGTGGGATGTTGTATTTTCTTAGAAATTAGGTACTTTCTTCAACTAAAAGTTTTTCCATTTATGAAAACTTTTTCCACGCTTTATAACTACCGTTTCTTGAAGGAGTAAGTAAAAATATTTTGCATGAAAATCCACTCCTTGCAAACACTCGTCGAAGGATAAAGGGAAACACTTGAAACGAAATAAGCAGGAGGCACAATATTGAACAGCAGAAATGTGTAATTTATCTCTCATAAGTTAGTTCGCTGAACGACGTTTCTTTTATTTTCATGCTTTGTTAAAGTTTCCTTCGAGCGTTTAATACCTCACCGAAAGTTTTTTCTCTTTCGCAAAGCACACACTGCATGTATGTTCGTGAAAAGCAACTTTCACAACAGTTTTGCGCAGATAAAAGTGAAGCGAAAACAAAACGAATTTAGCCGCATCTTCCTGTTACGTTCGTGCGTCGCTGCCACCGCCGTCACCGCCTCCGTTGGCGGTTGTTGTTGTTGATGTCGTCCGTTCGTCCATGTGCTTGCTTAAACTGAAAACAGTTACGGTTACTGACTCGCTGTAGGTGTACGGTTTGTGTGTGGAGTTTTCCGCAGAGAGAAAACTCAATTCGGGTCGGCGCTTTCAATGAAACGCACGTTGAAGTTGCGCACGTGTCTTTCGCGCGCGGACACTCGTTGAGAATAAAAGAAGCGCTAACATAAAAACGAAACGAAAAGAAGAACGTGAACAAGAAAACTAGGCATAATGTAATTACCTTTCATTATTTCATTTTCGGTCGTCTGCTTTTTTTCCGGTTTGCTTCCAGCATTTTATTCCCCCTGGGATGCCCCGAAGAAAAGGAAGTCCTTCCGGGAACAATAATCAGGGCACACTTTCTGTCACGTAGTAGAACTTGTCGATTTATTGGACATAATAGTTTTATGAGCATAATTTGTCTTCATATAATTTTATTAAATTTTTATTTCCTTGGATTTTCAAATATCATCTTTAGGTATCGGCTGGATCGTCGTGCGATCCAAAAGCATTTTGTATTGAATGTCATTTATTTATGTCGGGTCGCGAAATCGGCGCGAACACCACCTCCTTGCGGTTCCTGCCGAGGCGTATCGAGGACAGGAAATGGAAACGCTTTAAAGGAGCGAACAGGAAATGGCTTTTTGAAACACTCTTCGGGTGGCGTTGCCACCTTCAAGCACCACCACCTCCTTGTGCGGTGGTGCAAACGCTGGAGAACGAGGAGGAAGTCATGAAAAAGTGGCAAGGAAGGTGAAAGGTTCGCAAACTTTTTCGCCCTTTTTACGCGCGCGTCTTTGCGACATTCGGCCAAGTGGCAAATAGAATGAACCGAGAAAAGGGGGAAATAACAAGTGAGAGTGAAATGCAGATATCAGCGTACTTCCGTTTCCTACTTGCGCCGTTTTGTCTTGAAAAATATCAGTGAATATCAATATAAAATAGCCCAATCCTAAAATTATCCTCTAGTTGAACAAAGGCACCGAAGCAAGTTGCGCAAATTATAGCGCCCAGAGATAAATTGATTTCGAATCCAGCGGCCGCGTGATTTATGCGTTCAAAGAGGCGCACAGCACACATCGTGTGTGCGTAAAGCAGATTGGCCGCCGCCACCACCGCCGCTGCTGCGGTTAGAATAAAATAGAATTCTGAATAGCTGGCGGTTTTGCGCGTGCGGCGCGCGATGTACTGCAGCATATTATGATCATAGAAGCGAATAATGGCGCATTTTAAATGTGCGTGTAATTCAGTGTTTCACTTATACGCCGATATACGAGACTGGTATATGCATTCCAGGCTAATATTTCGCATTATGCAAAATGTCAAATGCATAATGCGATTATTCTCTGCGTCCTTCGTCCGCCTAGCACAATTTTCATCCCTGTTCGCCCTGCATGCGCATTCGACTCCTGCTCGCTTTGTTCTTCCTCCGGCTTATTCTAATAGGAAAACTAAAGCAATTTAACTGTGTTAATACAAAGTGTTATTCGGCGATAAATTTAACCGAAATACTTCTTTTATAGTCGCGAACGCTTGGCTCGAATTAAAATATAATAAAGTGGGTAATACTTTAACCGGAAATTTCAATTTTCAATTACATCATAATTGCGCAAAAAATATTACCTACATTTAGTTGTCTATAACACGTATAATTAATACGAATCTTACAGACAATACACAGCTATTACTTTAATAATATTCCTTCTCCTGGCTGGAACGCGATAGTAATCGACATGAAAATCAAGTTGTTTGAAGCAAACTGCAGTAAAGTAAGGAGCATTGAAAGCACTCTGCATGCACGACGACGGACAATGCAAAGTCATTCCAGCAAGCAAGCAAGCGAGCAACTCGATGATTTGACATAGACATTCATCGACGCTAACCTAACTCAAGCCGAAATGCAAACTCTATTCGCACGTTGAGCAAAGCCAACCAGTAAGCAAGCAAGCAAGCAAGCAACTCAACTATGAATAGCAACACATAACCATGCGTCGTGAACGCGAGATATTCATGTTAATTCATATTTGGGTTATGCGGAGAGAAGACAGTGTGCAGTGTGTGGGCGGCTACGGGGAATTGAATTGAATTGAATAGAATAATAGGAAGGGCGCGCGCGACGGCGATGATACAAGCATTCGCTCGCTCGTGCACTCACTGTACTAATATATCTAATAATATAATATGTAATTTACATATCTGCACCTCATTACTCCGGCTGCAATGTGCCGGAAAACTCGTCCAACTTTTGACGATCGTACAGCGTCAAACTCACGTTTAATTAAGTGTGCATAAACTTCACAATTAAATTTAATTTCGTAAATAAATTGTATTTTCACTCTAATGGAATCTATGCGGTAATATGATAATGAAAATGACAATAGGGCCATGTCATGCGATTTCCATTTTCCAACAAGTAAATTGTATAAAATATTATCTTTAGCCGGGATGTTTTTCTCGCGGGGGGAAAAGAAATGGATGGAATGGAAGAAAATCATTTAGTTGTAATAATGCTACGAGTTCAGTCAATTGTGAAAATGAAACGTGCAAAGTTGTTAGAAACATAATTGAAAAATAAAAACGCTCACAATGATGAAACCCCAAATTACTTCACACGTAAAATTCTTTTATTAGTTGTCAGGCACGTTGAACAAGAGAGCGAATGGAACAAAAGCGTTCAGAATACACAAAAGCGCGTTTTCAATTGCTAGCAAAGCGCCACCGAAAATACACATTGCGTTTTACGCCAAATAGGGAATAAAAATAATTAAAAGGCAACCAAGCGCCGCCGCACAATGCAATATTACAAATGGCAAATAAATTTCGTTCTTGTCTACGTTTTATGCTGCGGTTTGCCTCACAATTCCACTCCGCATTGTGGCAGTAATGAATATAATGATACTTTGACATTTTACAATTGGAGATATTGGAAAAAAAGAGAAGCAATGGCAAAGAATTAATAGCGCTTTTCACGCAAATGAAAGCAGGACTATTACTTAGTAGTACATTATTTAGTACTTTGTCATTGTGACTCCACTTTACTCGCGCGCTTTGAAGTCTCGCTTTACTGAAATAAATTGACCAAGTGCAGAATGCATGTGTCAATTGTTACGTTTGTTAGATAATGATTATGCGTTTTCTGTGGGTGTGACTGGCGGCTCTTCTTTGCCTCGCCGACGAGAGAATAGAGAACACTTTGTGGTCGTGTTTAGTGGTCGGTTTCTTTGAATTATTTCGAAAAACACTTGCCAGTTTAATAATATTTTACTCGTGATGGAATTAATATTTTGAGCAAATTGAAAATATCATCATAACAGGATAGAATGATTGGATAAGGTTTAAACTACGGTGCGCGAGAACGTGTAACAAATTCATAGGGCAAATGTACACATTTACTAATGAGTTAAGCGTGCAATCTCCTCTTCGAGAGGAGAGAGTGAAGAACACGAGCATATTCAGCATACTCGTGCGTTCACAATGCATAAATCGGCGCTCCGCGAAATGCACACATGCCGTACAAATAGGCATTGCATTCAGAGATTTATACCAAGTGCACGCTGGAGAAGAGCACAAGCGCGAACAACGTGTGCTCTACCACCAAACCGCAATCAGTACAAACTATTGCTGAATGCCGCAAGTGCAACTCATAACGAACTCGAAGCGAATATACAATATGCTGCTATAACTACAATCACTCAATCAATTTCGTTGCATTCGCAACTAATGATAATTACTCTCTCTCTATCGCTGCAGCTCATTCGCTCAGCGCGTTTAAATCCAGTCGTGGTAGATGACACTTCGAAGAGGTAATTGACGTGAAATTATCTAAAAAGATATATGCACTCTCAGTGCACTTAATGAACATTCTCGCCATGTATTGTCGGATGCCATCAAATGGCTTGCGCTACACGAAACTTAAGAGTTGTCTCGCTGGATGACTGTCGCCCATTCCGATGAGCCATTCGAACGAAATGCAATTCGATGCATTTGATGCATGCGGGCTGATAAAGCGCGCCAGCAATCCATTAAGGCTCATTGCGTCAATGCCGTAACCGATTAATAAAAATGAATGTTTAGATTTCAATCTATCGACTCCGAGAGTTTCGGAATTCTATACTAGAAATCAATCTTTTAAATTTATCCACCATGAAACTCATTAAATTTAGTTTACATATAATACCTGTTATCTCTTTCGAATATGCATGTTGTCAACAATAAACAAATTAATTAAAGCACGAATAAAATAAATTAGCAGAACGCGATAATATGTCGAGAACAATCAATAATTAATTGACACTTTACCAGTTACAAGTTTAACTATTATATTTTATTTATTAAACAAGAAGATATATTAAATAAACCAATTTTTTATTACGAGCAATAAATATATTTATTAAATTGAATTATATTCAGTTGTGTCACAGGCATTGTGGGACTTTATTGCACTTTATTTAATGCAACATCATCGTAAACTGTAAATTATTGCAACATTAATAATTAATTTAATTAAATTTATTTAAAGCAGGAATAAATTTTACCGTTTACGGTCGTCTCGGATTCGAAAGAGTTAGATTTAATTGAATAAGTTATGAGAAGTTAGTTGCCTGGCCAAGTTCCGGGTCGTACGTCGTTCGAAATAAAAACTTATTAAATTTAATTTATTTATCATCCAGTTAAACGCGTACGCAAGCAATACGTTACGTTCTATTGGAATTTCGAATAGTTTAACTACCGGCGTTTTATTGCTTCTTGTAGTTATAGCAAGGCTTCTATTAAAAATAAGATATATATGCGAGCAAGCACTTTGCAGACAAATGAAGCTAACTGCACTATGCACACAGAATTCAAATAAGGTATCGGTATACAGTTAAACTATGCATATAAATCCTATTCAATAAATGCATTTAAAAATTATGCTACCATTACGTTAAATGATATTGCATTATTAACATAGGAAATTTCCGCTTTATACTAGAAACAAACACTTGGCACTGTATCTGTTTGTTTAAAATATTTTTTATCGTTACACGCTATGTTATAAAGTCACCTAATTAGAACTTATTCTATATTAGCAAAATTTTGCTCAGTTTAACATACCCTAACATCTAGTTGTGTCGCAGTCTCGAAGTTTATTACGTTAATTAGTGTAATTATTATCGGTAAGACGTATTACGTAAGTGTGAACTTTAAGTGATCATGGAATTATTAGATTATAATATTAGATATCCAGTCAAACGAAGCTTTTTCTTAGATTTAAGCATTTCTCTTAGATATATGCACTAACAATAACATGAATGCAGCCTCTAATCATACTTATCGTAAAAGCCCCTTATGTTTCTGAAAGTGAATTATATAATAATACTAATTCATAATTAATATCAGGCTGACTTAGACTTTATTAATAGCTTGTATAAAAGCAGGTTAAGTGCGGACTTTAAAAGTAACCCTACTTTTTCCCCCAGACATTATGCTCTCATATTACGTTCAGTTTTATACACAGGCAGACATATTTTTTAATAATTATAAAGAATAGGCGTAATTGATTAAACCTCGGAGCCAAAAGTAAAAAGAGGGTTAAATCTTTTTTGTTTCATCATGGCACCTATTTTTACATTTATTGTGGTTAGGTATATTTGAGTTTGGGCATCAGTTGCGATGAAATATTAAAAAAGGGTACAAGCGCGAGTTAAAAGGCGTTTAAAAAGTCATCAATCTTATAAATTCGCTTTGCACATGTAACTCGAACGAGTCCTTGTTCGTTACGTCGAAATCTTTTACGCTGCGTACACCGTGCATATTTATTTATAAACTCAAACTCAGTGTTGCCCTCGAACTCGTGCTATTAGAGATGTGCTCTTGGCCATCAAAAGCGCAAGAGAAGAATGAAACCGTTTGGGAATAAAAAGAAAGTAAGGGCGTCGTCTTTAAGATGTCAAAGGTAATAACATACTGGCGTGCTGCCATGAATTATTAGCTGGGCAAGAAATCAAGAATGCTGTAAGTGGAAGCACACAGCCGTACGCATGCTTGTTTTAATCTATCAAAAATAGGAAAACGCTTAAATCCGATGGCCACACACGTAACAACGATGATGATGGCACTTCGTGGAACTTTTATATGCTTTCTTTGGATATTTAAGCATCTTCTCTATCTGAGTACAGTTTATTTCAGTTACCAGGAGTAATTTAATTATTTATTAGCAGCCTCATTTTCTTGACGAATTTTGAAATAAATAGTTTTACAGTTGAATGTTATTTAATGCTATAAAAGTATACGTGGTGTAATATCCTTGTAAATATTAATCAAATTCTCTTACCGTGGCAGGTGAGTACATTGAAAATCCTATTTAAACCAATTCTCAGCGTTTACTAAGAAACAGTAAGTGCAATATAATCCTAAGGCGTAAACATTTTATGCAGCATTCAGCTCTTTGAGATTTATCGGTGTACAATATTAATGGCAGGCTAAGTACACATTGTAAGAAGATACCTGCCTACTGCTTGTAGTTCGCCATAAACGTAATCGTCTCCTATTTCATTTTTTCCACATATTTCGAAGACGAAAGAGATTAATCTAAATTATCAAGTCAAATCGTAAATACAATGCATAAAACACTTGGGTGTAAAGAAACGAAATAAATGATAGGCAAGCATTCAGTCTCGATGCAGACGAACAAGAAGTTGAAACCTATAAATAAAACACAGTCTCGCGCTCTCCCAGCACATAATTTTCTCGACAGAGATCAACTCTTCGCATCGGCGCAGAATTCGTGAAGAATGTTCAGCGAATTTATGAAGAATGCTCGTTTCGAGTGCGTAATTATATATAATATTGTTTCGGTTTTTCTGTAAATCATTTTTTAGCCGTTGAGCACAAAATAGTTGATGGATTTCGTGATTAATATTCATTCAAATTAAATAATTTTAATTGGACAAAGGGTTAATCGATGTTGGATGCCCCGCGCCTACACATTAGATACAGGGATGAACAGACATCGACGCGTGTGCTATGTTAGTGCAGCAGACTGTGTAATTATTCAATGCAATTTGCAGTTCGCAGATGCGTGCATATAGTGGACAGACACGCCACGGGGGTGTCAAGCTCGTAGGCATGCAAAGACTGGACGGCGGTGGCGGTGGCGGCAGCGGCAGCAGTAACGACAATTTCAATATGCATGCTCTAAATTGTTCCAAATTGTTCGTAAGGTACACAAAGTCCAAATCAATTTCAACTTTGCATATATCAATAATTTACACGAATGTGGTTTCACATTATTGAGCCATTGGTTGCATAAATATTTTACGCGTTTAATCATCGCCTGAAAAAATTATTTGCAACTTAAGTTGTTTATGACGGCTTCATAAATTATTTCTCAAGACAAAGTTTCCATCTCCCGCTTTCGCGGTTCTTCGGTAAATGCTTTTCTTCCGCAGAATTGCGGCTTGAGCATTTCTTAAGCCTTATCTGGGAGTGCATTTTCCATTATTGATGCATTTTCACTGGCTTCACTCGCGCATCACTTTCTTTTCCTTCTCACAACGCAAAAGAGCGCTATTTGACTCGAAGGATGTGCACGCACTCACTCGAAGGTTATTATTTAGAGTTAGAATTATGATTACGGTTATTACGTAGTCCTCGTGCATTCCGCTGCAATTTGTTTCCATGAAAACATTATTACTCGCCTGTGCGCCGAGCTTTTTGTGAAATATTTATTTAGGACACTCGCGCTTTACCAGCATTTGTCTCATCGCACATTCGACTTCTTCGCGCACGCGACTCCATTGTCCACTTCTAATTCATAAGGGAATTGAGCCATGTGCTCATACTTTATATGCAAATTTGTGTCATTTGTTTAATCACATACTGAGTAAGACGGAGAACACATCGGGGGTAAATGCACTCAAAGAATGCGTTGACATTTTTCAAAGTAAAATTTTAAAGTCAGAGAAAAGTTAAATTGATATTCGGCTATTGTGGAAGTTAGATTTGATGAATTAAAGTGTAGTAGTAAGTTATTTGAAGTACCGAGACTCATCGAATAAATCAACATAACTTATGAGTTAATACGCGTAAAAAAATAGTTTATACTATTTTCATTTACATTACGCTTATACACATGAAGTACGTACATAATCAACAAGGCACACCGGTGAGTGCCACCCCTTACAGACTTCTACACAAATCCATTGCGAGTAAAGTTGGGCACACTCATTCACATCTACAAATTTATAAACATAAAATTATGCTGTAGAAAAAAGTAAAACTTGGCATTAGCATACATGGAGCGAGCGACGAGTTACGAGTAATAAATTAAAAGTTTTTTCATCAGCGCACGCGAGCAAGCCACAGAATAAAATATTCAAAAGCATTTGCGCGCGCGTAGAGTGCTTATATACAAACTATTAACAGAGATAGGGTGTAACCGAAAAGCAACACTTGCATACGCAAAATAGAAAGCGCTGAAATTGTTGATATTAATTTGGAACAATATTTCGCCAAGTGCTGGGAACATTATTTGAGAATTTTATTGTGAGCGAACAAGTTGGATTTTCAAGACACGAGTATAAGATAACCTGGTCGTTATACCGAAATATTAAATATTTAATTTAATGTGAAATAGTAAAATGCTTCTCGGTTACATTTTGTAGCTCTTTCACTAGCTCGCTGCGAGAGCATTTCAGGAGGGCGGCAAGCTAAAGATCTAGCACATCGTGCTGCGCATTTGTAAACTTGAACGTGTGTATATTAAACGTAAAAGATAATTGGATTCGTTGCGCGATTGCTCGCGTTTTCGCTGCGCAAGTTTTATACGTGCTTAGGAACCAGCAGAGCAAGCAGAAGTAAAGTCAAGTTTGAAAGTTTAAAACAAACTCAGTTCATGCTTCTCTCTGTATAAATTTACGCAAATTTTTCTGAAAAATTGATCCTGATATTTAAAACTATTCCATCGTTAGTAGATTTTACCTATTTTTATGAAAACACAAGGTTTTACGCAATTAATATTTCAAAACAGATTATTATAAACACTAATAACGAGTTTTGTACCTACAACACTCATTACGGCAATCCTCATTAAGAAAAATAATGTTCTCATGCCTTAATGCGAATTACAGCAAGCAACAGCAACACATTTAACTTTGACGCACGCGTTTGAGAGACATTTGTTTAATGAAGAGGCGAACAAGAGCGCATTTTCCAGCACTTCTGCTTTCCGCCACTCTTTCTTTGTTCGCATGCAGTATGCGCAATGACGGGAGTTTGCAAGAAGAAATTAAGAAGCAAAACAAGTGAACAGCGAAAAAATAATAATTACCATCCCTTCACGTAATGCCTTGGCGTCCCTCTAATTTAATTTATCATTTTTAATGGAGTTGATAATTAGCTCAATGAGTGTGTTCTTTTAAGACGGTTCCAACGAGCAGGCATTTGTTTACAAATTGCGTTGGAAATTTTTCCCTTCATATTTTTTTAATCTCCGTAATAAAATACGAACAAAATTTTCGAATGAAGCAATTACTTGGAATTTTCTTGGAATTAATTTATAGCAATAGCCGTTATGAATTGCTGCGATCCCGTAGGAATAAAAAAAGTGTGGTAAATGTCAGAAATACGCGTTTGAAAAAGGTTTGTTCAAGGGTTTAAAGGTTTCTCAGTAGCGTCTGGAGGTCCTCGCATTTGTTCCACAACACGACTGCTATCGGCGGTACAAGACTTCACACTTTACACTTTTGCACTTTTACGGGTTAAAGTTGAATACTTTGTAATACAATATTTTATTCGGTAGACGCGTTTTTCGCATAGAAAATAGTCTAACAGCTCGATACGAACTATTTCTTCGTCAACTGTTTGCGTAAAAAATATTCATGGTCGATCGGACGGGAAAATTCGGGTAATAAATTCTGGGGATCAAGAGCAAACACTACTTTAACACCTAAACCCTTATTGCGAACGCGCAATTTGCACAATAAGGATGAAAAGTAATTTTCGGCATCATGATACATCCTTATCCGTATCCTCAATATTTCAGCGTCTGTTGTCCTTTATACATTAAGACGACCGAGCGTGTCCTGATCGTTCCCAACAAATGTGTCGGTAGTTGTCGCCTTTAACGTGTAAAATATCAGTGCTTGCTCAAGTA
Source organism: Anaulacaspis nigra (assembly GCA_030264675.1). Taxonomy (NCBI): domain Eukaryota; kingdom Metazoa; phylum Arthropoda; class Insecta; order Coleoptera; family Staphylinidae; genus Anaulacaspis; species Anaulacaspis nigra. Next base: position 174,788 of record JARJDV010010302.1, read on the forward strand.
ACCAAAACCGACATCGTCGTCGTCCTGCGTTCTGCGAAAGGACCCAGATCCTTTCCCGTCCTCGACAACCTCTTCATCCTCCATCCTTTCGTGATACTAATACATCCACTTCCATTTCGTATATTTATACTTATGTATACAAAAGCAAGCGAGAGGGAATTATCAGAGTGAGAAATAGAAAACGGAAAGGATAAAGGAAGAGAGTGCTCTGGAATAAGGACGAGCTAAAGTGAGATATTATTATGGCAGTGCATTAAGCATATTTGAATTGGTAACGAACACACTCACCAACTCGTTCGACAGTTATTCTCGGGTAGTTGAAATTTACGCGTAGATCCAATTTGTAACAGAAGCTCATCGAGGAATGTTATCAATGCTGGACAAGTCGGTCATTTTCGGCAATTATATCAAATAACTGTCAAGTGCACTTTGGTATTAGTTCGAATAGATATTGAATTTCTTGATTATCGTATTCAAAGCAAAATACGTACAAGTTCGGAAGTGGTAAGAAGAAGAGGAAGCAAAAATGTAAACTCTATTATTGTCTTTAGAATGAAGTGAACTTTGCCGCACGCAGTAGTGCATTTTAGGGGGAAATTGTTCGAAACTGACCGCAAATTATGCCAAAGCAGTTTCCCTACTTTGTTAACTACACAATAAGATTAAACTTTAAGGTTGAGTTCCAACCAATTAATAGTTCTCCAACCATATAATTACACTTAATAATGCGTAAAACTTTATGTGCTGACGGAAGAAGTAGTATAGTACTTCTTTCTATATTGAAATATCCTTCAATAGATTAGGAATTGTGATTACCTCATATAAAATATTTTTACGCGGCACACTTTTTTGCGAGGGAAAAACTTGATGCTGAGAAAAAAGTTTGATTTAGTAGCTTTGGAGAAACGAAATTAGTTTTTACAGCGTAATAAAAAGTCTATCTTTTACGCTTTGATTAGACAAATGTAACAACAATAATGGCAAAGAATACAAATTTTTTCGGGAAGAAAGGGAGGAGATAAAGAATGCGCATAAGAACGAAGGAAAAACAGGCGGAATACACGTAGGCGACTATAAAAAATGCGTATATTTCTCCAGATATAGTTTCTGACGTGCGAGTATCGCTTTCTTCGCATCGGCGTTACTGCCGCGCCGCCAGCATCGTCATCCATAACACTCCCGTCGCTGCCTCTGCTGCTGCTGCCGCCGCCGCCGCCGCATCAGAATTCCGAACGCGTCGTGCGCGCTCTCATCCACTTGTGCCGAGCGTCTTGAGCTCGCAACCCCCAACTCGGCGCTGCCAGTCACTTCCGCTCCTATTCCCTTAGTTTCTCATCTTTCCCAATATCTCTCCGTGCACATTTTATTTTCCACACACCCACACACTCCACTCGTGCACATATTAGTCTCGAATTTTCCCTCCTCGAACGCTGTTTACCCACATACTTAAAGCGCACACGGACGCAAACAGACAAAGCGTCTCGAATTTCATCTTTTTCATCTATATATTAGCTTTCCGCTTTAACCTTTTGCTCGCGCGCGAAGAAACGAAGAAAAGCCCCTTTTCATCCGGCTAATATTCTTGACATTCGCGCCGCCACTGCCACCGCCGACGCCACTCGCAAACATTGCTCATATGCCCAACGAATCAACTCTATATACGCACGCATCGCACGCCAAAATCTACAGTTCAAATATTATCCTTCGAATATTTTTGCGCACTGCTCTTGACTTTGCTTCACTCCTAATAATAAATATATATACACACATCCGCAAATGCGCGTACGTATAACGCACAAACATATTTTTGTGTTTGTATTGAGTGAATCTTGCAGAAATGCGATGAAAGGAAATAAATGAAGTACATTTAGTAAATAACGTGCGTGATTTGAATTCAAATATTTGGATAATTCATCGCTAATTGGAATCAGGCTCAATTATATCTTCTTTGATAAGACGTTATGAAACATGCACCAAAAATGAAAACGAATAAATTACCACACAGAAAAAATAAAATAAATGTCGCTGATAACATTATACTTAATTAGAAAGTCCGTCAAACGTTCTGTCAGCATAAATATAAATATTTTTTGCATATGAAATGGAATAGAACAAAGAAAAAGGCTAACAAAAATTCAACTTCTCATTCAACTACGAGACACATTTATTAACAAAAAACGAGCACAAGTTGGACTTCTCGTCGCAGCGCAATATAAAACAGTAAAGAAAAATATGAAGTCTCTTTGTTGGTATCTGATAAAATAAAAGTTGTTCGTTCAGCTGGCGTTGTTATATGTTGTTACGTTTTGATTGTTACGATAACTACGTGTATTATTATCTACAGCTGTAATTTTGCTTCGGGATTGTACGATAGTATGGATTGTACGATTACGATTATTATTATTACGCGGCATTGCCGTTTGGGTGTACAAATGCGGTAAACACTTTTCGGTTTTTCATGCGTTTTCAACGCCTTTGATAAATAATAAATAAAGACACTCTTTGTGCCTGTAATACACGATTGACGTGCAAACAAATTCCATATTGGCTTAACTTATCAAACGAAAGGGTTGGGATAATAAGTGGATCTATTCAGAATAGAAATAATAATTTCTCGGTTAAAAGTATAATTTTTCTTGGTACATGCAAAAACATAATGAATAAGATTATCTATAAAGTCAACAGCTGGCATGTATTTTATATTTTCACATGTGATTAAAATTATACAACGTGAATTTACTAAATTCATCAGTGAAGTAGTTTTCAAATTAAATTTATTTCTGCAATCGCATGAACTAAAATATCTAGTGTCTTCGCCATATAATGCGAATAGACTGCCATCAATATCAGAATATTTTCGTGCAACTTAGAATTCAATGCGGGCGCTCATATTGATGGCCAGTCAATTGGCGTATAATTTTCTTCATCGTCTCGCATTATTATTTTTTCGGCGCGTCATTCGAGCGCGAGCTTTTTATGTATGCGTCGGTGCTTTTTTCGTGCTCGCCGTTTATTGCGCAGCCCGCAAAAAAACTTTAACTATCTTTTCGCAGCTTTTGTTCCAATATTCTCTCTCTGCACTCGCGTGGAGATAGAGCGTAGGCGAGAGAGTGATTACTCAATAGAGTTTTCTACTTCATAAATGCGCCCATTTATCAATCGATCTACATAGATATAGTATCACTATATATCATCAAAATGCGTAGAATAGAAGAGATGTTAATAATATATATTTAGTGCGAAGAAAGAATGCGACTGGAGGAGAAGAAGAAGAATAAAGGTTTATGACGAATAATTTATTAGTGATAATAAAAATAATATAGTCTCAGCTCGTAAATTCAATATACTTAGTTGTTTTGCGTTCGCACAAAAGTTTCTCAAAAATATAAAAATAATTGAGCGAATAGAAAATAAAATATTCGATGATAATAATCGAAAACATATAAATCTAAATGGTAATATTTTTATTTCAGGAAAGATGATGTGAATTGGTATCAGTGTGGAACACAAGGAATACCAATCTAGAGGTTCAGGGATAATTTCTCTTCGGTTTAAATAAGGTAAGTTTTTATCAAAATTATAAAAATCTGTGAAACCACATCAGGGAAATGTCAAGCTTTAAAAACTAATTTAGTTACTGTGGAAGCATTCGCTTTTCTATAAAATTCATCGTGAAATTTCCACAATTACATCATAAACTTGAAGAAAATTTGATGTGAAACTGATTGATTATTCACATCTTCATGCACGATCACGATGATCAAACGCACAACTAGTGCGGATGCGCCTCGCACAAAACAAAAGGTTGTGCACGGCATGTCGCGCACGTAAAGTGGATAATTCGAAATTAATGTCATCAAATTTCTTCGCAATTAATGTCGTATTAATGTGTTATTGATACCCCGTGCATAATTTCTAACTTGGTGAACAACTTGCGCATCAGCAACAACTTGCCGCCCGCTGTCATTGTTCCAGCCCCCTGGCTTCACTTGCGAGTTTGTTTTTTGTTGTTCCGCCGCCGCCGCCGCCGCCGCCGTGGTGTACGCCATCCATAATGAGGTCATGTGCTAATGTTGCTAATTATGCAAAAGGCTTTCATCAATAATCTCTAATTTCCTTAAGTATTAAAGCAAAACGAGTGGTAAAAACGTTTTATCATAATTTCGGAAAAGTTATAAATATTCAAATTAGGCCTCACGTTAATCAATAGAGCGCTATTAGCGAAGGAGAACACGACGGCCACGAATAGTTGGAATATTGATTACGCATTGTTAATTTACATCCCGTCCTAATGATCCATTGATTTGCAATTTTCATCATGAAACTAAAGCGCGCAAATTTCACGTTTATTCAATCTGCAAATGAACTAAACTCGAGCGCGCCACGAACATGAACACAATGCGTGCACAGATTGCAAAATGTGTATCATGCGACGCATCTCGTTTGTAAGTTGTTAAATCGACTCAGAATTTAATGTCACATGAATGCGCGATGAATGCACGCGCCATTTGTTCGAATGGCGCGTTGCGTCGTTCCTCGCTCGAAAGGAGTTTTCCCAGTTCTCTTCTCTCTCGCATTGCTGGCCCATGCCACCCCGCACATTGCAATTGTAATTCCGTTCGAATTCGAATTAATAACATTCAGGCTGTGCGCATGTTTAGTTTATGCGCAATTATCTAATTAGCGCATTGTTAATGCACGCTCGCATATGTTGTTCAAATTCGAACAGACGGCCGCGTGCACACCGAACACATTTTGATCTATGTCCATACCAAAACGACGAATTTAATGTTCTATCAAGCTTAAAATTTAATTAGACTATCAGTCTTCTCGTTTGATTATTTTAAGCGCCACCAAATTGAGTTTCACTCATTATCAACAAGATATCATTTTTTTAGTGTAAGGGGTGAGTAATTTTGGTATGACTGTAGTTTGTAAACTATCATGGCTTATATACTAGCACGTGCATTTAATCACCCATGAGGGCAATGTTTATTTATAATTTATAAGCCGTTTGGCTCGGGTGGCTCGCACGTCGCAAGAAAACATTTTTTATGCGCCCCCGTCACGTGTCCATCGCTGCTCGGGCGTGCTTCTTGCGCGATTCTAAAGGGAAGAAAAAGGGGATAAGCAGTGTTCTTGCATTCCGTATAAAAAATGCAATATCTTTTCGTGGTACTCAACCCTAGTCTTTCACCGAAATAACACGACAACAAAAACAACTGGAAAATTAATAACAATCCACCAGGTGTTGAATAATTCAAAAAAATATAATACTTACTTAAGTCATAATGTAACATATTATAAAACTGTCAAATACAGAGTATAAATAAATATAAATACACAGAGTAATTGCACATGATGCAGTGTAAATATGAAAAAACGAGATGGGGGATGAAGAGTTTGAGCTTTCCGTAATGGCAGGTCACACTTTCGGTATTAGTTAACGGCGCGGAAGTCGTTTAAACCCCTTTCGCAGGCGAACGCTAACGAGCTTACGCACCCCCTCGGGTTCGCACTGATAATATATGTGCCCGATGCATTATCACCACGTGCATGTGATTAGCGAATGTTATGAGCTACTCGAGCGCGAAATTAAAACTCTGTACCGTATTGCATGCACGCTGCATGGACGTGCGTTTGGCGTTTTTCGCACTAATTGATTCACCCTCTAGTTATTTATTGATTTATCGAAGTTATTCATAGCTGCGCAAGGGTGCGACTGAGATTGAGTTTAAGTAGTTTGAATTACAGTCGCCTGCTTGCAGGATAAACGGAAGGAAATTTAACTAAAAAATTTATATCAAAACTTGTATGCGCTCTCAAGGCATGAAGTTATTAAAAGTTGGAAATTATTTAAAGTTTAAAGTGTTGTGATTTGATTTCTTATGAGTTGTAAATCGATTTAAAGTAACATTTTTTCACACGATGTGGGGGAAAACACGATTAAAAACAGCCAAGAAAAATATTAGAAATAAATAATATTTTAGTTGCGTAACTTCAATAGTTATGAAACTAATAAGTGTTTCACTTCCTTAACAACACTTTGTTCGAAAATGCAATCTATCCAACTACCACCATGGTAAGCGTACTACTCAAACGTGTGTAGTTCAATCGCTTTCGCTTCTTAGTTAGTTTCTTCGGAAAACATTATTATATCAGCGGTTTTATTAGATGTGATGCTGTGTGTCGTCAAAGTACGGACACACACCGTTATGATGGATTCCCACGAGTGCAGTTTTCTAACACCCCCTAAAGCGAGTTGCGCACCGCAATTTCCCGCGCGGAAACTTACACTAGGAGACGCATGTGTGCAGCCGCCCCGGCCCAACTTTCCAATTTAAACTTAACTTGTGCGTGTTATTAAACTCGGTTAAACGACGACATTCACGATTCGATCGTGTACGCCGTGTAACTATCAACAACTAGTCGCGTTCGAGTTTCCCAACCCCTACTTGAAGAAAATTTGTGAAAAATTTATAGTTTTCGAAAAATTATTTCAGCAAACTTTCTCGTAAATTTCAATGTTTGAACTGATTACAGTGCAAAGTTGATCGTAAAAGTTTATATTTAGAGTTTCCGCGAAGGGGTGCATTTTCTAAAAGGGTGGATAAAGTCGTTGAGTCACTCTATTTTATGTATTTCCGGTCTGACTAACTAAGTATAACTTTTATAGGGGATCAAATTAAATAATTCACTTATGTCATAAAGTTTCCGTTTCGGAATTGCAAAATATCTTCCAATAGAATTTTTGAAACTTTGATCATGATTTTGATACGCTCAGTATATTTAATGATATGCTTAGCGATTCATACCCGGCAATAAAATCAAGTAAACTCCGGATGAACCCTCAATTTTTGTCAAATTCCAGGACGCAAGTTTTACATTTCTTTGCCGATTGCACTTTGCTGCATTCATTTCAGCCGCTTTGCAGCACTCGCTGCCTTCCTTCCCGCATCTCATTTCGAATGCGTCTGGGTCCTCTCCTGCGGGAATACACACGAGGGGTTGATACACGCTTGCACCCCGCGCGTACACAGGACGTGCCCTTGGGCGAGATATCGATCAGTTTTCATTCAAAATATCGCAAAAAAATAACCCAAACATTACAGTTTCTTTCGGCTGAAAGGAAAGTTTTCCGCCTTTCGTTGTCCGAGCACTCTGCACGTATTGATGACAAAACAGGCTCCACATTTCCATGGGGCGCCAGCCTATTATTCCATCGCGAAATGCGCCGGAAACACGAGCCGGAAACCCTCAGCGTTCGCATCGACTGTGAAAGGAAACAAATCGTTCGCGATAAACATCTGAAATGAAGACATTAATAACGCATAAAATGAGGGAGTTTGCTTTTTTCGTGCTCAGACCCCATTGCCACTGTTGCCGCCTCTTGTTTTAAAAACAAGTGCGCCTCCTTGCATTATTAGTATGCAACGACGGTATCGTATTTCTCGGCAACTTTTCCGACTTTTTCCCAAGCGCTGGCGCGCGTGTGGATTTCCCGTCTGGCGTGGGCCAGGAAGAATCAGGGGTTGCTTTTTCTATGTATTACTTATATGTGCCGGCGTATTTTTCATGCCCCACCGGACAGCCATGCGCGCCCTTCGGGAGCTTTGTTCAAATAATAATATACCACCCCCGCGCCTTCGACTTCCCCATGCAAGTCACCTATAAATTTCTTTGCCGCGTCCATGACAAGCGAAACAATGCCAAAGAACTTTGAAAATCTCGTGCAGAAAGTCCGTTTGTTTTACTTCCCTTTGAAGGATACAGCATTTATTACAATTTTCTGAACTATTTATTGATTATACAGTTAATCCTGATGTAAATATATATTTTTTGTAGAAATTATCCTTATCCTAATCCTTTTTCGGTCACGCATAAAATTCATGGGACATCTCTTAACCTCCATCCCCCTGAGAGCCCCTATCGTCGTTAGTCCATGTATAAATATTGTTTTAGTTGAGTGCGGGTGCATTTTTCACTTTGCCCTCCTCGACGGCGAAGGAAACTCCAAGAAAAGTCTTTGATGAACGGCCCACGCCTTACTTTTATTCGAATTACATAACTGCGCCCCCTTATTCCAATACATTTTGCTTCTCGTGCGTTATTTATGTCGGCATCCATAATCATCCACGTCGGGACAAAGTAAAATATTGTGGAGAAACAACAGGAATCGAGTATAATTTAGGTTGGATCCTGGGTGAGGGTCGATTTCAACATGAAAATGTGTTGCATCAAGTGCGCGCGCGGTGCGGAATTCGCAAAGCCCTTCAGGCTATTTCGAAAAAGTAAGCAGGGAGACTTTGCACGTCAACGTCGAGAGTCGACTTCTCGTGCAAGCTACCGCCAACCCCCCGGGCGGCAAGGGATGTATTGGTATGAGTGTCTTGACCTTAGTCTTATACTTTATTAAATACTCGCTGCAGGCGCTGTTCCTGCAATGTGCGCTCGGGGTGAACGATGAGGAGGGAAAAAAACACACTTGAGCGAGGCAAACATTGAATTGGTATACATAGTGTTTTCAGGAATTTACGGGAAAAAATATATTGAAGCGCACAAAAAAATTTTCATTCTCACAGTTTATTTGAATATTTTTATTGCAAACCACTTTTTTATATTTTTTACACTCTAATAATATAGCATTATATAGTGCTAAAACACATTTTTCATGTTTAAGTTTTTACACGGACAAACTTTAAATGAGCGCAAAAAATAATGTGAAATTTCAATTAACGGTTCGCTTTCGTTAAACGTGAAACTTTGAGTTTTGCTAACGCGTTTGTACTTTTCGCAAATTGGCAGTTAAGATACCGTAAAATGAATAAGTGCTCTCTTTTGCTGTTAATTAATAATCTTCGATGGCGTATGGTAAGAGGAAAAAAGCGCGTATGGCTGCCGTCGATAACTAAGTAACATGAATAATCGAAAAGTGCGGTTGAAAGTTTGGCAAAAACTTGAAGTAATAAATGTTTAAAATACTTTGCTAATGAACGATGCTCTGCTGATATTCGAACAAGCGCCGCAAAAGTTTAACAAAGTAGAAACAAAAAACTAGGTAGTTAACAAGTGCTACTAGTAATGCGTGAAATGTTAATTTGATAATTCACAACGGCTAGTTACTGCAAAGTAATTATATTTCAACAACTTGTGGTAACTGGAAATGATTTTTCTTAAAACCACCTTACAGCGAAGGAAGATGCGTACTTTATGTCTTGCTAGCAAGAACGAAAAAAATTCGAGTCCTTAAAGTATACAAAATTCTCATGCAATTTTCATTAGCGTATCATAACTTGTGCGATCCACGCGTTCATTTTATTCATGTTTCGTGTCCTTGCAAAAGTCACACGGCAAAATTTTCTACCCCTCATACTGCATTATTCACTAAGCAGTAGCATTATTTTCTTCGTTGAGCTAGTTTAGCATTATTCACGTTTAACTTTTGCTTTTAGTTGCTCCATTATGTTGTTGACTTGTTGTCGCAGCAGCAGCAAGGACAAAAAACTCTCCTTTCTCTTCTCGGAATTCTCTTCTTCCGTTCCACTTCTTTCCATTCGCCTAGCGCAGGACGAGCGAGAGTGAAAATTCAAAGATATACGCAAAAGACAAGCAGAGTCCTTCATAACTAGCTGGCAGTAGCATTTCCTTATTTTCTTGCCTGCTTTCGTTTCATCCTCTCCATGTATTTATTAAGTAAATTAGCTATTAAAGTATAATGGAGCCTAATGGAGGGACTTAGAAGACATCCAAGTTGTGCGAGGTCTAAAAATGCATCAAGGTTTCATCCTTTCAGGCTTGGAAAGGATAACTAACGAGAATTCTCTCACGTTGGATTCAAAATATGTAAAAAAATGATAAATATTTAGAAACTTGATAAAAACCGCGTAGAAACAATAAGAATTTTATTTTTATTAAATTATATATACTTACCTCTTATATTTTTAGTCATGAAATTACTTGTTTGTTTTTCTGATAAAATAATGTAATTCTTTTGTTCCAGGTAAGCGTTTTTCATCATCTTCATCTTGCGCCCATTTCTCCCTCCGGTGAAATTACACTCGAATACGAAAACGAACGAAACGCCAGCAGAAATAAGCAATTGTCTAGCATGTCCTCAAGGTGAGTTTACGTTGGCGTCTCTCCTCGTGGATGATCAGCATTCTCCATGATGGAAAAATCCTGATTGAATCAGTTACAGGTACGTCAATGACATTTTTGCTCCTCCTTGTCTTCTTTTCACATTACCCCTTTGCTCCACTGCGGAAGCACAGCTCTAAGACGCCAATACACATCGGTAATATAAAGTGTAGAAAACGAAAACTGGTGCATCAGTCGATCTAATAATATAGCATAAACCCTTCCTGCACGTCACCACGTAGCGTCTCGAAGACGACACATGTAATAAGTTTCAAACGTGCCCGGATTGAAAACTGGCATTCACGAATGTCCTAGCGTTCCTTTGTGAGTCGCAATATGCGAAAAATCGGTTTTCATATGCAGCGAGCAAGCAAAGTATTTGTGTTAGTTTAATGCACAGAGGGCAAACAAGCAGTACGCAATACGTAATCGACGAGGGTGAATTCAAGGCGGTGATCGCTTGATCGAAAACTTAATATCCCCGAAGACGCAACTCGTCGTCGTCTTCCTCCGACTTTCACTATTTCCCGTCTATATATTTTCATGCAATCGTGCATCATCCTCATAGATAAGCGCTTTCCTCCTTGCTTTCCCGAGTTGATAACATTCAAATAGTGGTGCTGGATGCAATATGTTTTCATTGAAACGATATTACTTTTAACGTCGAAAAATGATAATATTTTATTGACAAAAGTTTTCCCACAGTTCAGATATTTCGCATAAGTCGACGATAAGCAATAGTAAATTTTACAAATGATTAGCAAATTTTTTATTCCTCAATTTTTCTTCTAATGTGGGTTGCAGCAACAACCCTCGACCAGAAGTAGCGCTGCAAGCAGCAGAGAGAAATTTATAGTTGAAGCACTTTAAATATACGTAACTCTTGAAGAATTACAGCGTATGCCAGCCGCCGAACAACAGCATTCAGCAAAACCGCACCCGCGTGCGCCGCGCTGAGCACTTTCCTTGCTTTTGCTTACTGAAAATGCCCATAAATCTCGAACGAATGCTGCTGCCTCCTCGTACGCTATGAGAGAAACGATACACAAACCAAACAACATATTCCAGAACGGAAGTGCGCACACCAGCTCGATGGTATATGGCATAACGTAAAATAATGTAGGAGCGTTGATACAAATGCGATTCGGGCGGTGGTGGCGGCAACAGCAGCAAGCGGCGGGGGCAGCGCAACAAATAATTTTGGCCTGCGTTTTATTATCTGCGCAAGCGGGAAAAACGCTTCGGAATGCACGAATTTTTATAACTCTATCACGCGGGGTCAATTTGCATAATTTGATGGTAAATATTTAAGTTCCGGATTTCATTAGGTAGCATCTCAAATCCGGATAATCAAAAGTCAAAAGCCAAGACAAAACTTCGTTTAAAGCAAATCCGGAAGAGTCAAGTAGTACTAGTCTTGTTATACTTTTCATCCCTAAAAATAACATAAGGAATTGTTAAGTTTATGACTTATTTGAAACTTTAATTTACTACCCTAAAACTGAAGAAGCCAAGCACTTTAAAGCATATTAAAAAAAGGGTGAAACTTCCATTAAACACACATGTTACTAATTGACTAGTACAATTTTAAGTCTAGTGCATTACTATATTTTAAAGCGGAGTAAAACACGACGAAGAAATGCGCACGCACGTTTCATTGGTGCACGTGCCGCCTTCTTGTGTATGCATAAAGTGCTCGCTTACTTCACGCAAGAAAAAAATATCTATATAATAAATAAATGGGCGGCAGAGTACGTGCACACGCACAGCAACACCGCAGACGAGGGTTTGAAGGATTTGCGTGCCATGTGCGAGAAGAAAATAGAAACAAAAACTGAAAGTTTCAGCATTTCAACGTTGCGCCAAGAATATGAACAACAACAAGCGTACGCGCGCGCCGCCGCAAAAAGTGCAAAAGCACGCGAACGAAAATGAAAAAATGAGGAAAAACTCAACGAAATGAAGGCTTGATGCATGCATGATATATTACCGGAAGGAAACTCTTCATGCAACGGCTTAACCTTCCTAAAATGTTAAATATTTCCCCAGCGCTATAAGGTGTTGGGGAAAATTATTCGCTATCCGCGAGTGTTTTTCATTCCACGAGGAAATTTGAGCAAATTTTTGATTGCACTAATCCATCTTCTTTTTGCTGTACGTGCAGCCGAGAGGAACTTGTTCGAAATCAGTTGCGAGTTTTAAATTTTAAACTTGCGCGGTGATAAATTTTATTCAACGCGTGAATTTCTCATTTTACTTGTTTATTTCGAACGTAACGACACTTTAATGGTAGTCGCGGGTTTTGTTACATTTCGCATGGTCTCGACTCGGCTGACGAATGGAAAAAATAAAACATGGAAACAGGAGAAAATACGGGAAGAAACGGTGGCAATCGCATCTCGAAAACCTCGAAAAAGTTGAAAATTCAAGCTAGCAATATGCAAATGGAAAATGTTTAGACTCGAAGCGCACGCGCGCAACCACTCTTGGTGAAGAGTTATTCGATGCGTGATAGCATCGCGTGATGGATTCACTTGATGGATCCTTTTCTTGCACGGATTTGGTGTCATCTTAGTCTAAATTTAACTTTTAATAGCTTCTTTCACTGCTGCCTTTTAGGTCCCCATACAGCGTTTTTGTACGGCTTTGCCCCTTGAAAAAATTTATTCCTGATTTGATCTTGAATCAAATTATTTTTTACTTCAGCTTTACATATCATTATCTATCATGTGTAGTAATTTGAAAAATGTTGAAACGACTTAAATTCTTACTTTTCATTTCAAGTAAGAGCCTTAACTAAATAAGTGACAATAAGAACAACGTGACTTATAATTGTTTTCACAGCGAGTGTGACAATTGCTTAAACGTCGTTTAATGCGCCATTTCCGCTGCCCACAATTCATTTATATTCATTCAAGCGCTAATCCAGTTGTCGCCGTTTAAATATGAATGAACATCATAGAATTTATCGCATTACAATCCTATTTGATGCTTTAATTGAGACAAAATCATATTTCATAGTTAATTTGCTACATAAATTAACTTTTCAATCGGCTTTCCTTTCGAGAAAGATTCATTAAGTTAAATAATTAACCTTTCGTTTTTGTCTAGACATTCGAAGATAAACTTCATCTTATCGTCCGAAAATTTCGTCAAACTATTGTCTCAACTTTTTTCTCATTTTGCCTTTACTAGTTTCAACCTATTGTGAAGATCATTAAACACTTAATCTTGCAGGTAATCTCTCGATTCCATCCGTTCATGCATCTTCCTTGTAATTGTCTTCGATTTAACTTTCTCCTCTGCCGAGACGAGCGCCGACTCGAAAAGTCTTTTAACGGGACGACATTACACGTTATTATACTTTAGAATGCGCCAGCATTCATTCATCATGCGTTAAGGGATTGCAGTAGGTGTTGAATAATCTTGCGCATCGCAGCTCTACGGGCAGCAAAACACAAAAATGAAGACAATGAATGACAAATAGGCGCAGACCTTGAACCTTGAAATTGACTTTGAACGGCTCTCCTCAGCCGCGTAGAATGAATCCATTATTGAATCCATACGAGAAGGCGTTCGGTTCGCTCATAAAGGTAACAAATTATCATTAACCGCAAGCGCCTCGCGAAGATTAATGACACGATGCCGTATGAGTGTGAATGCTTCCTACGATTTGTCAGTCTGCATTGGAAACGTCTGACTTATGTAAATTTCTTAAAAATTTACGAATTATTTTCACCCCGACCCCCGACACTTCAGGGTGGTAAGACATTTAAGACATTTTCAAAGACGCAAATAGTATTTGCATACTCTTACCTGACTGTTGAAGCCTCACCCATGTTAATGTCACTTTTACAATGTTTATTTTCTCGTCTGCTGCGAATCTCATTCAGCGCAACAAAGAAGTTGTTGTGCACGCAGTCGAGAAGAAAATAAGCAAAAACGATTCGCTTTCAAATCAATATATGGCGTTATTATTATCGACTTTGACTTTGAAATTAACTTTGCAAATACGAATGAAAAATGCATCATTTTCACAATGCAAAATCGCCCAACAATGCAATGTCATAAACATGCAGTTTCATTGATGCGTTGAGTAGAACGCCAGTCAGAAATGCATATTCAAAAAGTATTCATCATTGTGCGGTTATCGACGTACGAACATCTTCGAGCGAACGCTTTAGAAGAAGTTGTTTCTCCGAGAGCAAGAGTTCGCATTTGAGCGGCAACGGACGAAGAAGAACCGCAGACAAAACTAATTCCATTTGATGTGCGGGCATCAGGCGCATTCATCGAATTCGCCGCATTTCTATCATCTCGTGCGAGAGCGGTGTGTGTGGTGGCTGCATTTATACGAAAATACAGCACGTTGATTGCGCTTTGTGTATCGCGGCCGTTTGTGTGTCACATCAGCGAAAGCAGCGCGAACAATAAGTCGCCATTAAAGAGAATTATTCACAGCCAGCGCGCGGTGTAAAAGGCAACAATCCAATCAAAATGATATTAACTATGCTTTCGGAGATGCGCATCTTGCCATGAACAACGCGAGCTTTATAGTTGAATAAGATGCGCATTCATTGATCGGAATGTCGAGAATTAAGGGATCTTAAATTCCAGCGCCGAATGTACGTACCTACTGCATATTTATTTATCGACCAATGTGAATTTGAAAATGCTGATAAAACTGAAGCGATTAAAAAGTTGGAGCATGTCAAACAACAGTCAAGCAAGACTAGCGGGTGTTAGGTGAATTGGTGAAAAGTTTCAACACATTTTCGCTAAATCCACCATTTCGAAATAAACGCGTTATCGCGATTTGTTCGTTCATTGCATTCAATTCGCTGAAATTAAACACCGATACATAAAATCAAAAGCTTTCGAGCATTTACACCTTGTTCGCAACGAACGCAGCGAAAGAACGAAGCCATGAATAGATTCATTGAATTCGATATCAATTTAAGTCGATTTGTTCGTAAAAGTTTTAGCGCCTCGCTTTTAAAGTTCTGCAGGCAGGCTTATTCTTTTTATATAATTTTATAAATCAACGCGTAATTCCCGGATTTGTTTTATGAATTTTCATGCGAATTACGCTTTGAATCTAGAATTTGGGATGGGCTCTAATTGCACATTTTTATGCGCATTGCGCGTTCGCAGTTCTTTTATATTTAATATGCGGAATTTAAAGCTTATTGCAATGCGATATACGAAGGGCGAAAAAGCGAAATTCAAGGCGCTTTCATGAGCGGAATTCATTCAGAGTATAACGCATAATCCGACTTTATTTCATCTGATCTGATTTCTGGATTTGCGAATTCCGAATGGCAATAAGGAACGTCAATAACCAATGAGTAAATTTAATAAATTTTTAACATTTAATTTGAAATTTAATTACATGCGTATTTTCCAGCTCTTTGTCAGAAAAAAAACATAATCAAATACTGTGCATATAGTTTTGGTATAGGAATAACTTTTAATGAGTTTTCTACCACCATTTAATTAATTTTAACTGACTACGTACGTTGAAGGTACAAACATTCCATTGCGCACAACACTCAAATATATACGAGAGAACTACCCTTTTTCCCGACTTGTTATAATTTGATTTATGCACTTGTCTATAATTTCATACGCGCACATTTTCCATGAACTAATTACTTTTTTACAAACGTGTACTCTCCACATTCCATCCAGGCTTTTTACGAGTTTTCTAGGCTTGAAAATGCATCAAATATTTTATGTCAATATTTGCGTTATGCACGCGGCGTATTTTTATGGAATTATATTTCGATATGAATTTTATTTATTTATTTGAATATTGTTTATAAAAAAATATTTAAACTTTTCATTTACGGTGTCAAATACCTATGACCTTTCAGAAATGAACGAGCATTGACAATGAAATTTTCCATTTTCCAACACTTAGTGCAAGAAAATGACATTTCTGTGTTGCGTTATTGTTGTTTGTAATTCCGTAATAGTAATGTGGGTTAGGTCACTACCAAGGACTAATGTAACGAACACATAGCAAATGAACATCTGTGTAGACATTGTGCAAGCAACGAAGGACAACGTGTGTTGTTGCACTTGCCTAACTTAATAAGACTCCCCTCTCTGCGTCGACGGCCAGAAGGAGCAAAACACTACGCTTAGGATGCAGCATTTCATTACGCAGCCCTTTGCTCTCTACATCCATCCCGTAACTATCGCCATTGCCGGCTGATGCCCCCCGGAGCAAGAAGGATAACGCGGCGCGCGCAATGAATTGTACACACGCTAATCGAGTTTGTGTGCTGCGGTCCGCCTCGTCTTCATCTTCATCTGACTAAATCCCAGTCAGTGTTGTTGCTATACAGTCAAGTCACATGTTACCAAAAATATCACACAAGTTACCACTATTTTTATCGATGGTAACCTGCTTTGCCAAGCTGAGTCCAAATCGTGAATGAGATCAAAATGTGCCAATATTGAATCAGTTGAAATAACAAGCGGTACGAGGGTATCTTAAATCAAGAGAACAGAGTTAGAGATGTGTTTATGCTGTAGTCAAATTTTCGGATTGTCATTCGAAATAAGGGGCGGCTGCGCAATACTCGTTAGCATCGGTCGTCCTGCCGCCAGTAAGCGGCAAGAAGCACGCCTGCCTCTTCAACTAACAAATAGTTGCAAACAAGGCGATGACGACACGAGCGCCGAAGACCGTTAACTATGTTTACACAGTTTGCAAATGTTTACAAGTGCGCCGCGCCAACGCAACACAACACGCCCTGGCGGATGCGCTCATAAGCTGGCACTATTCCTTCGTCCTGTCGAGGAACTCTCTCCTGTCCATGCGTCAAAAAGCGTTGCAAAAGTTATTGTCACTCCGATGCAAACATGCACTATACTAATATTTATCTTGCATTATGCATTGTTTGTTATATAAACAATAAATGAAAATACTTGACAACGTGCCAAAGTTATAACCGAAAAAATATTAGAATAAAATAAAACTGGTTGGAAATATTTTTCGTAACACCGAAGCTTGATTAATTTAATCAAAAATGTTGACATTCAAATCTACCGCTGAGAAGTTAATTAATTAGCGCTTAATTGAATTACCAAGTAATTAAACGTGCAATACCACTTTTGCGGGCAATGATAACATGGCTTTTTTGACATTTTCACGAGCGGTAATTTGATAATTAATGATGAATGCGCGTTCAGTAAATTGTAATTTCCATTGTGGCTGGATATTGAGCGCATGCGTGTGTGTCAAGCAGTGAGAGGTTTAATTAAAGTTTAATTTAATTTTGTAAAATTTCCTGAATACTTTTTCAAAGTACGCCAGCCGTAATGAATTCGAACGGCGCGCACACCGCAACATGCTGCGGATGAAATTACGCGCTCTCTGTGATTATCCTAATGTTGTTGCGCTGTACGAATTTGTCACAGCGTTTATAATATGCGTATTTGTTTGTGCAAATTTATCAAATAAATGAGTGGAGAGCGGGATGTTACACACAAATGAATTACCCTTGTAGCAAGCGAATGCAAGTGCATCGAGGGAGTTGGATGCATTCAGTTGAGTGATTCCCCGCATTATGATTGTTTTTCGTACAATGCGAGAAATGCACAAATGTGGAGCAGCGAACCGCACGTAACGAAAGAGAAGTAAGAGCACTTTACATTCGCAGTCGGAACGAGCGCGAGTCGATTAATCAAAAAAGATAATTAAGCTAAATGAAATTTGTGTGCTGCGAACACACTGCGCATCATTAACACATAAATAATAAAGTGCATTGCGTATTCAATTAAATTCAATGTGTGAGATGTCAATGCATAATTTATTCAACATTCCGCCGTAATTGTTTATTAAATTTTCGATTGAGGCCCTAAAATGCGAGTACTTGGGATGAAGTTGCGTTGGAAAAATCCAGCTACAAATTGATCTTGTTGGTGCGTTCATTGAAGATGCGCGTTGTTTACCGTGTTA
This sequence comes from Anaulacaspis nigra, assembly GCA_030264675.1. Classification (NCBI taxonomy): domain Eukaryota; kingdom Metazoa; phylum Arthropoda; class Insecta; order Coleoptera; family Staphylinidae; genus Anaulacaspis; species Anaulacaspis nigra. The sequence goes on from JARJDV010010302.1 coordinate 192,897, forward strand.
ACCGCTGCGGTAGCACGGCTGTTAGGAATTAATGCGTACCATGCATAAAACAGCGTGACAATATGCAAACACAGGGCACAACGCAGTGCGAGAGGAGACGCTGTTGTTGTTGAAACATGTGGCGACATGCGCGAGGGGGTTAATGAGTAAATTGTGTTAGGCCGCGTACGAATACAAAAATCATTCAAATCGTAATGAATTTAATTTGAATATTTTCGAAAACTCGTGACGCATCGAATCTTATCAGCATATGAATAGATTTTTCATTAAATTGATTGCGCCATACAAAAACGAAAACCGAATCGCGTTTTTATATTTCAGTTATCTCTCTAATACACAGTTGAAACGATTTCCATGTTTTTCGTTCACATGCGCATGAAAAATACGACAAACACGTGCACAGGTTGCCATGGCTACGATGGGAGCGTACGTAATGCCCTTCGGCCTCTTAGTTGTTGAATAAATAAGTTAAGTTGAGTGTACGTGGCCAACGAGGACTTTTCGACGCGCCAGCCAACGCTGTCGTTCGTATCGTTAGCGTCGTTATCGTAACCCGTAATAAGCATCGTCAAGATGCGCTCTCGATAGCAATATGGAATTGAATGAAGCAATAGGGCTTAATGCGTTGGCGCAACAAACTTTAACACGTTCCCTCGGTGCATAGGTGAAAAGAGGAATTGCACTTGAAAATTGAATGAAATTTCATTAAAGCGGACGCAATTTAATCATCTTAAATACTTTTTTGAAATGAGGTAATTTGAGATTAAAGTTGATAAATATTTCTTTTCAATTGCTTGAATAGAGGTAGGAATCATTTCTTTGAAATTATATAAGTAGATATATTTTTAAAAGAAATGATAGACAACGCCAAACTCTTGCAAGAAGTACTTACTTAAAAGCAAACTACTTTCTGTACATAGAAGGAAAACGTGTAGATTTGTGCATGTTTACCTTATACATTTCTTTAAGATGTACACACATAATACATCCTTAAAAACTACACACTGGCGTCGTCGCGTGCTGCTTAAGAATGAGCCTGCTTCCTCTTTGTGCACACTCAAAACAGCGTCTTCCTGAAGTAGCTTTCATTAAAAAATCCAAAGCAGTACTTGAACTACTTAAACCCTCCAGCGCAAGCGTATTTTCTTGTTTATATCCCTCATGCGTTTGTTCACCGCGCTAGCACTCTACTCTTTTAAAATAATTTCTTCATTTTCAACAATTTACAATTTCCGAAACATTTTCCACCCAAATTCTATTGACGTACCTTTTTGAATATAACGCACGTTAAATTTGTGCGCTCCGCTTGCGTAATCTGGTAAAATGTGAAAAGTGTTTCAAGTATTTTGGGAAGTTCACTTCGTTTCGTCTTTTTCAGCAACCGGCAGCTGCAACTTGCGCATAATAACGCTAAAGAAGCGTGTGTCTTATTTAGGGGTTTCGCTGTTGTCGTTGATCTCTCCATTTATTTCGTATTTCTTTCCATTTCGTTCATATTTAACTTGGTCCTTTCTTCTATTAGTGCTAAGGAAAGTGAATGTGCGCATATTGGGGTGATAACAATGCCGGGACAATTTAGTTGCCCACGTACAATTTTTCAGTCGAGCATTCACCCTTAAACGGTCCTTTATGTTCAGGATAAATGGAACTGCGCCACGCACCACTATGTGACAATATGCCAGACTGCAGTCCATTCTATTACTGGATTCGCAAAATACACAAAGCTAGAGCGAAATGAAATAATTCCTCATTGTGCAAAATTAATGCATTAGTCTGCTTCGAGAAACTTAAGGAAAATTTCACATTTTTATTAAAATGTAGTTTATAAGTCTTTAATTCAGTTTTCTTATACGAGTTTTGTGAATTTAAAATTTTGCAAAAGCCGTACACAAAATGGAATTGAATAGAGCAAGAAAAATGTAAGCCGAAAATAAATCCAATTGTTAAGGGGCTACTTTTCTCCCGTGTAATTTTAATGGAAGCAAAACGCATTCGAGGCTTTGTGTGCGCGTGGTCAGTTAGGCGCTCTCCGACGTGGTTTTGATGACTTTACTTCTTCGCCTTCTTTTTGTACTGCTTCTTGTTCATCTCCGGTAAGACGCATTCGCTTGTTCTGTAGCAACGCAGCACCTGCCTTCTTGCCGATGGCGTGCACGCAACCGGTGATTATTTCTCTTTTGTGAAATCAACGGCTTGCTGATTGTCTTCCCTAAGTGGCACAAGGTGTTAGCCTCCTACTATAAAGAATAAGAATCCGGAATTATAGCCGTCACGTTCGCTTTTAGTGTCCAAATTTTCAGACTTTTATCAATACAATACTATTATTATGAATAGCTGCAAGTGGCTATTACCAATTTTTGAAATGCAGATACTTATGTCGATACTAAATTTCTAAAAATTAATTCCAAGCATTAAAATTTAGAGTACGTCTTACAATCAATCTTTGCTATCAATACAACTACTTTTATACCATTTTAATATCTTATTCTATTCAACCTTAGGCATTTTATGAGTTTTTTATGATTATTTTCATGCTATTGTCTTTGATGTCGTTCTTGAAGTCCAACGCCGTTCTATCAAAGTCAGATTTTTTCTGCTGCTAGACTTTTTCCAACATTTCTCGTCTCGCATCTTCGCTGTCGCTGCAACTAGAGAAATGATGAATAACTTTATTGTCATTGTCAAGTATATTGCATACAGATTATTAATCATCGTTGGCATCTCGCAAGTTCAACCAACTTATCTCGGATGACAGCCGCAAGATGATTGCGCACGTACGTACATCGAGCACGCGAGACAACGCCAGCCATCATCGAATGACTTCATATTTCTTTCTTGCTCTGCATTCCTTATTTCTACTACAATTCTTTTTACACACTTATTTTACGAAATTCCGACCGTTTTACGATTCTATGTAAATATCTTCTAAGCAAATTGCACTCTCATTAAAATCCAGCAGAATTCTTCTGATCCTGTAAGAATTATTTAATTTATTTAATTAAATAGCCATACAACATACTAAAATATTTACGATGATAAAAACCATTTAGATGCGAGCAATGAACACAAATGACTATGGACAGATCCACCTCATTGCAATGACAAATTATCTTGTTATATTTTAGTAAGTCCATGGGAAGAAAACTTAACTGCAGGATTCTTGTGCTGACATGTATGATTATTCATCTTCTTGTAGATCAACTAAGGAACACAATGCTCTAACAAGAAGTACACTAGTAACTTTACAACTAAACGAACACAAAAACATACTTCTTAACAAAAGTGCAATTACAATTAATCACTCACAAAGCAGTTTTGTTCCTAACTTTTTACTACGCGACTGAAATTTAAATTTATAATGAGAGCATAAAGATCATAATTAAACAACTGCAGAAACATTTCAATTAATTAGTGTTGTGTTCTTTTATTAATTATGATGTCTCTAAATAACAACAAGCACATACGCGCATATAAATTAGTATTAATTGAGTAAACATGCAATATTAATCAGATTATTTATATAACTGCGAATGTGAACAAGGTTTCAATATTTTAATACTCTACCCGCGCACGGTATGTTCATCAGTTTGTTGTGTGTTTTGTATAATTATGCGATTTGCAATAATTGCACATGTCTGCTAATAATATTGTTCATGTTTGTTCATGAATTCGGCGTAAAATAATGTCTAGGCAAATTCTAATTAATAACTCAAACAATTTATTAGCCTTAATTAAGTAACAACTAATTTGGGAAAAAATAGAAATTTCCCCTTCACAGTTTTTCGAAAAATTAGCCGTTACTTTCAGCCCAGTCACTTAGCTTTGGTACGTCGAAGGCAAATGAAATATAAGGGTAATTACTGACAGCGCGCATTAATTTCATCCTTCTTTACTCGGTTCGGCGTTAAGTTAATTAACGCGGCGGGGCGACAACGCGGTTTATCTTGAAGGTGTTAAATAAATGAGAATTCTGAAATGACTTTCTGAACGCATCTCGTTTTTTTGTTTTTTTGCTGGTTGCCTGGTCTTGCAGTAGCATCATGCAATACTCAAAATTTCACCCGCTGTGATTTCGTAGTTCTTGTCTGATATAATACAAAAGAGAAAAAGAGGCGTCACATCACTTTAGCACCTTGGTTGGTTGCTAAAGTTGAGTTTTCTTGGTGACTTAGCCGAAAGTCATAATTCTTGTTCGTGAATTGCATCTTCTAAGGTGAATTTCTGTTCTTCACAGTTGGATGCTTTCATTTCGTTCCATTTGAACGATTTATCAATCATGTCTACATAATATTTAACTTATTTCTTTTCTCTAAATTATTTTATAACTAGCAGACATTTGCTTCGACGCTGGCATTTCAGTCAAGTAATCCATACATAATAAATAAGGTAAAATGTACTTATGTACTTCTTATTACTAATGTTTTCTTTTTGTTACAGGTCAGTGCATTTCAAGTCTTCTAGTGGAATAACGTTAACGTGAGTAATAATTTAATACGCTCTTTATACCTTCGTCTGCGTAAAAATGGAACGAGTTTTATACGTTCATAACGCGCGCACTGGACGTTTTATCGTTATCTATTTTTGTTGCTCCGCTCGCCTGTGAGACCGCTAAAAGAGTCATCCAAGTCAAAGTCAACTCAAAGAGTGAAAGAATGAAAGCCATCCCTGTATAGACATTTACCCTTTTTGGCTCTCCCGTCGGGGCACAAACGAAAACATGGCACCCTGTGCGTTATTAATGGAGACATAAAAAATACACCGAATTATTATTCCCTTCATTGTCATTCTAATATCGCGCAATAGCTCGCTCACTGCTATATAATATGAATTCATGGGTTTCTTTTCGCTTTTTTGCTTTTCATTGCAACTGTCAATGCATTCATTCATTGTTCGAATTTGTCCCTGGCTTTTGGAAACTCATGATTATGTTATGCGTTTTATTGATACTGCATTTTACATTAGATAACATCAAAAATTATCCTCATAATTTATTAGCCCATTGTACTATTGGGGTGGTTCAATATTATATCCAATGTGATAAAAATATCAAATAAATTCGGGCATATTTGGTATAAATAGACATTACATTTTTAAAGAATCATACAAAGTATGCAGACATTATTAAATCCATGCAGCCATCACATAAATCAAAATTAATTTCAATTTTTCATACTATATTTTACGCATACACCAACCGTAAATAATAAATAACTTCATTATAATGAAATTTTACGAGTGCACCGTGACATTGTTCGTATTTATCCCGCACACGAAACAAAGAGCCTAAAAAACAATTTGTGATAATGAAACACAAGAATGCGAATGAAGCAGGAGCCGCAGGAGCAGAAGCTGTTAAAGCAAAAAACAAATATCTTTATTGCTCACTTCATCCGAATACTAACAAGCAACTTTATGAATTTCTTTCTATGAATGCGCGCTCCTCACTCGTATTTAGCATCATAAACAATAAACCGGGTTGTGCTTTCGAAGAGATAATAATAACTCAGTTTAATTCCAATTTAGTAGAACATAATATCGAAATCGGATTACGTCCTTTTCATCTCTTCGAGTCGTGCGAGTAGTGTACGTCTAGTTGAGACTACAACTAAATGAATGCTAACAAGATTTAAGTCTCAAGTTCTCTCTTGTCAAGATGTATTATTAAAGTCACATACGTCTTTATTGGCGTCAATAAATGTGCTTCACATGAGATAATAGCGTTTTAGTATAGTAAAATGATAACACAAAATGCGTAAGTTTAATTCGATTTGATACGCGCGGCTTAAACATAAGGAACGTAATTGTTTATGCGCATTTATCGTATTTATTGCGTTGCTCGCAAGTCTTAATAACAATCATAACAGGCATTAAGCGTATTATGATTGTGTTCAATGTGGTATTTTTGTTGTAATCCGCTTGTGGAGTTTAACACACCATAACATTTAATGAAAGCATCTTAACGAATCGATAGTAATGTGCTCAATAATGATGCGATGATGTTTACCACGTGTCCAATTTGTATTAACAATCAGTCGGAATGCACATTATTGAGACAATCAACTTTTACACATTGACGTTGACACAATTTATTATGATTATTGATTTGTCGTAATAACTTTATTAGACGTTGCAATAATTAATGAATTTACTGCTAGTTGTGCATCAACTCATATGTGAGTAGAAAAGGTTAGGAAAAATGTATATGATTAGAGCGATAGATAACGAGTTATTTATTGAACACGTGTGTAGTGTGACATATTTTTTTCTGGAGTACTAATTAATTAACGGCCCATTCTATTGATTAGTAGTTATTTGTCGCACAGTAGAGTTCAAGTAGAGTTTTGCTTTATAACATTTCACTAGCAGTATTCCTTAAAACGTAAAATTTTATTAAGCTCTTCAGCGTATTTGATGAAAATTCAAATCACATCGTCTAATAATTCTCCTAAACGACTTTTAGTCCTTTCTTATCTACTCGAATCAAATTTCTTGCCTACTTGTTCTCTCCACTTTAGTTTCTTTCATTTAGTTTGACTTAATATTCCGAACATTAACCAAATTAATACCCAAAAACATATTCTGCATTCGAAATGTGCTCGCACTCAGCCATTATGAAAACAACACGCAGGCACAAAAGGAAAAGTTTTCCCCGCATTTGAATGGTATTTGTACATAATTCTAAACTGTTTTCACGTCGTGGTAATCTCGTATCTTTGATGAAAATCTTTATAGTCGATCGACCTAACAACAGTCAGCGAGTCACACTAAACAGAAAATGGCATAAGTTATACGCACACACACTACTGTTGAAAAAAAGGCTAGAAAGAGGAGACGAGACAAGACGCCTTTATTTCATTATTTCGCCGCGTACGCGCGTAAAACAGAAAAGAACTAAAGGAAATATAAATATATTTACAAGACGCGTACAAATGTATACAAATGGTATGTAAAACGAGACGATGAAAAGGTTGAAACAAACACACAAAGTGCCCCTGAAACAAGGGCGCAAACGGAATGAGAAGAATGGGCAGGTGACAATGTCAGATAGACGGACGAGATAACAAACATGCATTTATAAGAGCACAAACGACGAGGAAATAAAAACGAAAACATGGGGAAAAAGTTGCCGCCGTGAAACATCAAAATTTATTCAGCCAGTTCTTCGTAAGAATTTCAGTTGCGTGCAATAACTATAATTAAATTTATATGACATTATTTCATATCTCGGTGGCCCGCGTTTGATATCATGATGAGCCAAAGAAATCTCTGCATTCAACACTCGGCTAGCACGAGGTCATTCTTGATTTCTTCTTCTTCTTCTTGCGTTGCGCTTCGCTTCTTCAAGGTAGAATGCATGAGGAGCAAAAGGACAACCGAATGAATGTGAATGTGGAAGAAGCACCTGCTCAAAATATATTATATAAACGTCGCCTGGCGAAGCTGTCGTTTACTTAAATGTTTTTGTGACTCGAAATGTTTCCATTAGCTTTTGTGCAACCCTTTTTTCTCTCTGCCAACTTTCGTACGCTTCTGAGATGTTGTTGTTGGTTGGTTTGTTGGTTAGTCGTATCTTTGTGCTTGCCGCCAAGGTTTTCGCCGCCTTACAATACGCTCAAGACAAATATGTTTAAATGAAATAAGAAGAAATACAAACAAAAACGAAATTACGTTGTTTGTTCGTACATTAATTTGGATAAACTAATTATTTAATATTTCACTCCGAACAGGATATTTAATTATCAAAAAAAAGTAAATTACCTATTAAGTAGTTCTTTTTTTGGCTAACCACATTAAGGCGTTTTGTTTGTGTGTTAATCTCTTTGAAAAAAGTTGGCAAGATTGAGACCTATTCAGCAATCAACAAATAGATTGATCAAGCATTTAACTTCACTTGGCCATAACAATACCGGTCGAAGCAAATATATCATTCAATATAAGCAATTTTTCAATAGAAGCAACGTCGATCATGAATAGCCGGTGCGCGCTTGCTGAAAATGGAATATAATTCGGAATCAAAGAAACTCGGGGAGAAAATATTTGAATTGTTGGCCGATGCGGGCCATTCACGAGGAACAGAGCAGTGAATGCGCCTCCGGTGTGTGTTCATTGCTTTCTTATTGCAGCGCGCATTCTTCATTCAATTACAATGGCGCATTAATGACGGTTTTTTGGTGCGGTCGTTTGCGGAGCCCACCAAAGGTAGAGACGAGAAGAGCAGAGGGCCGAAGCAACTGCGTGCGGTGTGCCCCAAGGCCCGTTTGCTCTTTGCTCTCGTCTCCACTTGGCCCACAAGGTTTGTGCGTAGTTAATAAAAAGCAAACCAAGCGAAGAACGCGCAGTGTCGGGGAAGCTGGCCAGGTAAAGGCAGGTGTGCGTGCTGAAACGCACAAGCAGAAAGCTAAACCATCCAAAAACCCAAAGCCAACTCGAGCGAAATATTTGAGTTGTTTTGAAATTTTCCATTCGGCCGCGTTTAATTTTTAATGTCGACGTTTTGCCAATTCGAATCCAGGTGCAATGAAAATATATACGCAAACGCCTCAGCGCTTTTTTCGAAAGAATGATGGACACTGATTATAGAGATTTGTGGCTTTTTCCCGACGTCTAATTATGTTGCAAATAAATGATAGATACCAGTATTATGGTTGGATTTAGGCTTTTCATAGAAATGGGTGACTCAATTTTTTTGGACCACCATTCATAAACGTTGACGATCGCTAATAAGTATAATTAGATGAGTCGTAGATGAATATTTCTGGAATTTGAAAATTATTAAAAGCCATTGAAAATATAAGTAATTAAGTAACTCATGACATACTTTTTAGACAAAGCGAGGATATGTGAAATGAAAATGACAGGTACACAAACGAATATTCTATTTGACAACACAAAAGAAATTATAGCAAGAAGATTAGTTTCACACGGAAGGCAACGAGCGGCGGCAGTGGCGGCGGTGCATGCGCAGCTGGATGTGGTGGTTCGTTCATAAAATGAATGCGCCATCATTAATTTTCCGCGGAAACAAACTAGTTAACTACTAAACTAGTGAAAAGCGAGTGGAAACTAAAAGCGAGAATGCTCGCGAAGCAAGCAAATGAATGCGTATAGAGTTTCGCCATTCAAAGAAAATTTGTACGTCGTGCGATTTCATTTAGATAAGGAATGAAGGCGGCTCAAGTGTTTGCATTTCCTTCGCATTGCAAAAGCAAGCGTCTTGTGTTCTTCGCTTGCTTATCGTTCATTCTTCGGCTTCACGCCTGCCATCCTTACTTCGTGCTACAAATTGCATACTCGTTTCTTAGCAATATTTACCTCATGTACGCAAATATCTTATAACGCGAATTTCCTGCCCTTTTTTAAAGGGGTGGAAAAGTACTCTTCATTTTTTAAGTGCTTAAATAAATAGCGGATTTAGTTCCGAGCTTAGGAATTTTTAAAAATTTGTTTGAAGGGCAAAACTGCAAAACTCATATATTATTGGTGTGCATAGTGTGTAAATTTATAAAAATACTGCAAGTGACGCTAGTAACTAATTAATACCCTTCATCGTTTGACACAAACAACGCTGGCAGAGTTTCCTGAACATTTCGTGCGGTTGTCGGATGGGAAACGCATGTCATGCGACCCAAAAATACGACTTCGGGAAGGGTAAAAAATTGCGTATAATTCATTTGCGTCACGACGTTTAGCGTCCCGCTTTTTCCTGCATTGCAGGCAGTTGCAGAACACGCGTGCGGCGCACCTAATTCTTCTTCCGGCGGGCGCGCGTGTAATTCCGTTAAAATAAGTAAAACCGCCACGAAAATAGCGCAAGATTCATCTCCTTCGCTCGCGTTTCGACAATTTGTAGCGCTTTCTTCGCCTCCCCATCAATGACAAGTTGTAGCAAACTGTCAAATCATCTAAACGTCAATCAATACACAGAAGCGCAAATTTTCCCTCGCGTTAGTGTTGCTTACAAAAATCGGAGGGGAATTTTCCTCCACCTCTTATTCCGGTTGGACATGTCACATGCGGACATTGCCCAACTCCCCGAAACTTTTCGTGCGCGCTGAAAACTTTTTGCTTTATTGAATTGAACAAGCAACCCCTAGGCGAAAAAAATCCAAGCAGGCAAGCAAAAGGGGGCGATGGATGGACTTTTCAAATTAATTACCAATTTCTCTGATACGAACAAATGCAATAATTTATTATTCAGTCGCTGGCTTTTTCAAAAAAAAAACACAATTACGATTTGTTCATGGTCGATGCACGCGGACAAAAAGCGCACCGGGGGGTTAAAACAAAAGAAGAAAAATGCGTGATATTAGTGTGTACGCATCTGTTAATTTTGGTTAATCTGACTTTTTCCTTCATTCCCCGAGACCGAATTATTTTCTTCATCAGCGTCCTTCTTCTCCTTCTTCGTGTTCGCCGCCCCCTTTATCCGCCAATTTTCTTGCGTGAAGGCCTTTGTCTTCCAGGCGGATGGGTTTTCTTCTGCGACTTCTTGTTGTCCCTGTCGCCGTCGCTGGTGCTGTCAGGAACATTGCGCCTCGTGCGTCCAGCTGACGTACAACAAAGTGACAGCCGTTTTCCATCCATCCGCGTCTCCGCAGGAAAACTTGCGCTTTTTCCTCCTTCTCCACGCAAAGGTTTCAGCTTTAGTTGTTTGCGCGTGCTCTCGCCTTGTTTGGCGTTGACGGTTTTTTCTCCTCTTGTGCGCCAAGCCTCGAGCCCATTTAATTCCAGATCAGGGACACGCAGCGACGCTACTGATGACAAGTGATTCGTGAAATCTGGAAGAGCGTAAAGTCGCCACCAGCTGACAGCATGCGATCAAATCTCTTTGTTTTTAATTAAAAACGTTTACATTTTATGAGTAACTTTTTTTCCTTCACTACTCGTTTAAGACTGGCATTTTTTCTCAGTATAAATCAGAGCAAATATGCGGTGATCTCTTATTGAGAGGAATTATTAAATATTTGTTTTAGTTTAATCAATGAACAAAATATGCATTCGTACGGAAATACGGCAGCTAACAAAATGAATTGAAATAATTGCAAATATCTCCCCAATTGCACATTATGTAAATTTCAATGGCAAGACGAAGGAATTTAATATAATACACACATTGCACGAGAGAACGTGTTTACTTGCTCAATATCAAGGTGGCTTCTGCCTGCCTCTCTGCTACACGTTCTGACGGCTAACAAGCGCGCAATACAAACGGGAATTTCGAGGAGAGGAAGGAAGAAGACGAAGAAGGAGCAGAACACCAGCGAATAATGCAATGCAATGCGCAACAACGCGCGTCATGAAAATGAAGGCAGGACGAGACATACGCGGAATGCAAGACTCGCACGGAATTCGCGCGCACATTGCGGAAGATGCTCCAAGAACAATTTCCAATGCGCCGCGTCGGCAAAAATCCGCCATCCGCGATTGCGGTGCGCAATTAGGCGAAGATTTGTTGAGATTCCTGCGGACGTAACAAGAAGCAATTTCGTGCGAATGCAAACGCTTGAAGCTTGAAGTGGGAAAATGCCGAAAAATGTAAAACATGCGCATATTCATTAATTTTTTGGCGGTCTTGTTATACCGTGATTTAAATGCTTTCCTCGCCCCATAGGAGATTACCATCATTATTGATGAGTTTGCCAATCTGATTGAGATTATGCGGTGTGCTGTTGTGTTGTGTTGCGTGGCTTGTGAGAATAAACCCCGTGCGGTTTTTATTGTTCGCTCTTTTAGTGTTTTTACCTGAAAAGAGCGCTGAAAAACGTTACTGTATTATGAAAAACGCAGGTGTTTTTTTAACTTGGCTAAGATGGCAAAAGTCATCATCAGTCAATGGAACAATACCAGGCGCTAGATAAATATTTATCGATATGGTACATGCGCGACGCATTCATTCCTTTATTCCCATGAAATTGCTTTCAGTCGGGGGATCAGTCAATCGAGAAATGAATACGCGCGTGGCTATCAAAGACATTCGACACATTTTTTCTCTCGAATATTTGATAATTGTAAATACGTTAGACACACTCGTGAAGTTGTCATTGTTTGCAATTAATGCGTGGCTATGGGAATTGCCGAATACTAACAAATTTGGCGTGTAACTAACGATTACAAAAAAAGAACTGAAACATCCTGTACGTGGTGTACAATTTACAAAATATTAAAGCAAATAAATCAACGCGCGGTTATTTTGTTCGATTTGTTTGTTCGTCCCATTTTGTATTCATTAAAGCGTACACAATTCAACGATTATTGGGATTCGTTTGTGAATTGATTAAAAATCAAGCAAATTAAATTTCAATTTAGTTCAAATTCCCTTTTTCAGAATTTAATCTCAAACAATACGCGATGATAATTACTTTCAGAATTGTTTCATTTCGAATCGGGTGGCGTGTAAAACAAGATTTTAATCGCGTTGGAAAATAACAAATATTTAAATAGTGAATTGAATTGAATAACAAAAATATGTGACTCTTGATACACTTAAAAGCTTTCAGCGGTTTGAATGCTTACCGCACTAGGAATTGCATTGAGGCTAGGTTACACATTATTACGATATAACGTTGAATTGCTCGCTGGGGGTGAATTCATTCATTCATTCAACGAATGCGTGCGCAATTCCACACATTTTCTTATTTTACGACCGCGCTGCTCGCGTACTCCGCACTCGGTTTTTACCCATTTGGTGTTGTTTTAAATGGCACTTCCAGGTGCATTATCCTTGGCATGTGTGTATGCTAATATCACAAACGCATAGAAATAGTGGCGTGTCGAGCCATTTGCATTAGTCTATTTTGCAAGTTTTCGTTGTAATTACAGGAATTACGACCGCTGCTTTTAATGCGCTGAAAACACTCGTTTAGTTCATTTTGCAAAGTGGCCTTCGCCAATATGCGCCGGCTAGCTATATCGCCGTCTTCAATTATTTTTTATGGCTTTGCATCTTTACGCTAAGCGCAAGAAGCGCAAAAAATTGCGAGTGGTGAGTGAATATGAAGAGAGAATATAACATCACAGACATGATGAATGTAATTATATTTTCGGTTGCCAAAAATATGCACATTAAAGAGCATCACCAACGAGCACGGAGAATGCGAAGCGCTCGGCGTAAATCAATTTATATTGGCAGTTTGTACATGCACGCAATGTGTAATTTTCCGATATAAATTACATTTTAATTGCGCTCATTCGCTTTTTTGCATATACATAGTAATCGCAAAGTGCAGTTATATTTTAATTTTAATTATTATGGCTTGGAGCGTACGCGCAAATAAAATAATATTAATTTACGAAACAAATATCCCAGATATGAGATAGTTTTAATGAAATAATATTATTTATAGTTTTTATAATTATTTGTAATAAAAATTGTGAAATACTAACCAAGTTGTTTTATATATTCGTTAAAATTATTCGCAGCATTCCTGAAACCTTCTTTGGCTTTTGCTGAGTCACTGAAGAAGATTCACTTCAAAGATATGCGTTCTAGAGAAAATCCATTTTTTGAGAAAAGTTACGTGTGAAAACATAACTTGGTGCACCCTCACTAATACAATCATTAAAGCGACACGTGCAGCATTAATGGCACGTGATTATTGCGCCAACATTCAATTGCACTACCACAATTACACCGAACAATACAAGCGCCCTGTAATAAAACGCGTTCAATTACATGCACGCTAAACACACGCATTGCACCCGAATGAAACTCAGCCAGATATCCTGCTTATCGCCGCCGAAAATAGGGGCAGCATTCGAATGGCGTTGGCCTTTTGATTGCGCGCGGATAGTATTGCTATTCGAGCGAATAAAATCGCCAAACGAGCGCGTATCAAATCGTCAGCGTATGCAATGAATGAATTAAGCGATAAAAAAGAAATCATAAAACAGGACAGCACACCACTATTGCTGTATTGATAAGAGTCGTGTGCATGCATTGGAAACCCAGCAGTCGATGAATTGAAATGAAGTGTTTCGATAGCATGTAGCATGCATTTGATCGATACCCATTAATAAATTGATCCCCCCGAACAAAGATTACATATGTTGACACACTTTTCTATCACTAAGTAAGGGAGGTGGATTACATTCATTTCCCACGAGTGCATACAATGTGAAACTGTTTTACCTAGTTTGGAAATTTAGTTCTGAATGCCCAAATAGATAATGAAAATATCTAATTAAAGTTTCGCCTTGAATGGCTGCAAAACTTTAATGAACAGCAATTTTATTAAGATAAAAATTGAGCATCGCCTCGCAATCAGTTTGAATGGTTATTAATTCCCATTTCAAAGTTATTCAATCCTATTGCACATTTATATTCCACCAATTATTCGACTTTTATTTCGTTTGCATTCGTTCGAAACAATCTACTGTGTTATTCGACTATTAAGAAACGAATCGTTTAAGTGCGCTTACTTTTCGCAAAAGTTTTTGCCTTCTGCCCCCCGAAAGCACAACAAGCACATTCCAATAGAGTATTATTGTGAGTGTCCAACATGCAACCGTCCATTGGCTGCTGTGTTTGTTAGCTTTCAGTCGAAATGGCAATAGACGCATAAGCGCAATTGGCGAGCACAATAACCGAAAGAGAACTACTGCCAAAGCCATTTGCAGCAAACACAAGAATATCGCACGGAGCGACGTGCAAACAAAACGCATTGATACGTTATTGTTCGTTGTCGGTGCATTCGCGAATTACGGCATTTAAGAGCGTTTCGTGCGTCATGCATGTTGACTTTGCTCTTCAGCACTCACTTCTGCACTGCACATTTCTGCATTACAAGTCACGTACTTCGCTCATTGCTTCTCAATGCGCACGAATGCGTTTTTTGTTCGCTTCGGCGTTTCATTGGAACGCGCCGCGATGGACACGTACGCATAATTACAACGAGTGCGCGCATAAGATGTCAAAGTCATGAGCGCGAACATTTTACAAGCCCGACCAGCAATATAACAATAACAATGCGATTACTTTTCAACACCCTTCGTTTGCGCCTTCTTTTCATTCCGCGCTGCCTTTATGTACGCTGCGTGCTGAATGCACATCATGTTTCAATTCATCTTGCACGTAATCATTCGTAGCTTGTTTCATTCAGAATTATGTAAATGACAATGTTTTATGACTGTATTTATGGTGGGATACCTTTATGATTCGTTTTATTGTGCTATACAAATCATTCAAATAGCGTACTTCCACCTTTAATAGTTTTGTTAAAGTATTTCCTCAAAATTTCAGCCAGCAAATTGAGAAAGTAATTAAGTAACTGAGACATGCATTACGATTACTCGACTGAGAATGATTCGAATTCGAATACGTGGATTTATTCACTGACATTTCGTGATTTAGAAATGCGTCTGCAAAGTTTGGAAAGTCGATGAATTATTTGTAAGTACTCGTGCAAAGTTGACGAAAAGACAAATTGATTTCTTGCTAAACACAACAAAAAGGTGAAAAAAAAAGACTATCAAATATTAATATGGCTGATATTATAATTTCTGCGAAGTGCTTTATTGGAATTTATTTATTTATGACCCACATACTTTACAACTTAGAAACTTGACTGCTTGGCCTTTGTTTTGTTTTTCCTCCAAGTACTTAGTTATATGATATTATAGTACTGACGCTCATTCTCTCGTTAGACAAACAGCTACAGCATTCTGCCATTATTTCTCTCAGATATTTTTGCCTCGAAGGCAATAAAACTATATTCCAATGAAAATCTGAAGAATTTATTACACTGCTCACAGTAGGTGAATGGAATAACCACTAGTCCCAGGTGTGAAAAGTTTGTCTGAAGAGAGAAGCGTGGAAACGATTGAGTTTAAGTATTCGTGGGATAAAGATGAATAAAGTATGAGAGCGAGAAAATTTCGAGCCGTTAGTAACATACAAAGTGAGTTACCGAGAATTCTCACTCCTTTGCGATATGACAACTTGCTAGGTTAGTTGTACGAAATTCATGCGATGAATGGACGACACGTACATCGGCATGACACCTGTAATATAAATAAGTCATAAACGTTATTGTCGTTTATGAGATGCGCGCGGTGAGTTGGCTTTAACTTTATTGAGATGCTGTCAATGCATTTACCTCTTCGGTCAGTTCATGTTCATGCTTAGTACGAGCAATGATCAATGAATGCAGCGATGCGCGAATGTTTCTGTCGGTGTGAATTTTGATGAACGCTCACCTGGCTTCAGTGACAGCAACAGCAATTTGCTGTTACCATACAGTATTCACTCAACAATGCGATAGACATGTTACACTTTTAATGCACTCATAAAATAATTTCCGGTGATTTTCTTTAGTAGCTGAAATAATGAGTGAAAAAGTGTGAAGTACAATTAGGCAAAGCAAAACGCTCTTAAAAATAGACACAACTCTTGAAATTAATTAAATAAATAAGACAGAGCGTGAAGAAAGGAGGCGCGGGTGGCAGATACGTTTAAACAGCGCATGAGAGCCGTGTAAGAACAATTATAATTCGTAGACAATTGCCACACTTTATACATTTAATTAAGTTGCTAATTGTTTTCGGCAGGCAAGTGGAAGAAGCACGCGAATAGCAGCAGCGAGTGGTAGAAGCAACCACCACCACCAGCATCCAGTAGTAGCAAGCGAGCAAATAAACAAAACACGGGAACGGGCGCGAAAAGATGAGAAAATCATCATCATCTTTCGAGTGCACTCGCGTTGCACACGCTGCCAGCGAGCACATTTCATGTTCGCACTGAAATGCTTGCCGCCGCTGCCTCCGCTCGCTCTGCTTCCTTCAAGCAAATTGTGTATGAACGCGTGATTGTTGTTATGTGTTACTTCACACTTGTGCGCGTTCTTGCGCGCGCCACGTTTATTTCGTTTTAAAAAGCATGTTGCCCGCATTGTGCGCGTACACCAGTTCATAATGTACACACACTTTTTAGAACAAGACGAAGACGAAGAAAAATTGTGAGAAACATTATATTGTGAGCATTTCGCAATGAGTTTCGTTTGTTTTTCTCGAGTACTAAATTTAAACGCGTTTTAAGTTGATGATGAACCAAATACTTGCTTAGCAAGGTTTAATGTTGCACTTGCTCTTCACTCCCATGTTAATTATAAATGAAGAGTAAACTGTGAAACGTTGTATGAACAGCAGCACTGTTTGAACGTGGATGCGTTTTGTGTGCAAACAATTTTTCCGAAATATTTAAATATTTACGCATAGCTCTAAAAAAAATCCGCAGAGATATTTCATGCGTAGTTTCGTATAAAAGTTGCATTAAAAATGCCACTCGTGGCATATAAACGGTAGATATACGAGACCGGAAATGAAGACGCCAAATACAAAGTGTCAAAATCCCCAACTGCAAAAGCACATTCAATATTTTATAAATAAACACCCTTCCCTTTTTTTATCATCTTTGAGGGCGTTTTGTATGACGAATTGTATCCGTAGAATCTGTGCCCAAATCCGAATAACAACTCAATGTGCGTAAAGCGAGCAAGCGTTTTATGAAGAAGAAAAAAGTTACGTTCAAATAGGTATTTGAGACGAGTAATTCGATACATTTCATAGGCGTACGTTTTTTGTCATTATTTAATCATCATCAAATGGCAAACCCCACATGCTTTCCATCATTACACTTGCTGCTTGGCGCTCTGCATGGAAAGGAAAAGAAATCGTTTGATTTCTTCTTCATGTGGTTTTTCCTCCTGCTTATGAGAAACGAGAACGTACGTATTAGATGTCTTTGACGAGTGGTGAGCTTTAAGCTTCCATTTGGTGGATGCTTTATTGTGATAGTAAAACGATATTTCAGGTATTGAACTTATTTTGATATTTGCTTGTCGGTTTCTCACAGTAATAAGCTTATTTCTTTTTGCCGAACGCTGCTTTGTTGAAATGGAATTTTCATGATTGAGTTACTCACCTGCTTTAGACAATAATAATTTTTTATCGAGTTTCAAACAGGAAATCTATTTGCAAGTTGAAGATAGTTGGCGAGTAGTGTGCGATGCGGAAATAATTAGTTTCTTATCAACGCGGTAACCGTTCGTTGCGCTCGATTAAAGTTGAATCGAAATAAAGTTGCAATTGAATGGTGCGCTATTAAAGCATTTAGTGGTCTTGAGCGGCGGCGGCAGCGGCCCAACCGTGCCTCCTAATTCAATATTGTTTCGCGTGCGATCGCTCAAGTTATTTGCTAGCGCGCGGTGGCGGTGGCGGCGGCGGTGCGTCAGGTGAAGTTGCAAGCCGCAGGGCTTTCCGTATTCTCTCCCGTTTATTTCACCCATTTCCATTTTATTCAACTGCACATCGCTACAGCTCTCTTCGCCACAATGCGATGCAATGCGCGTATTGTGCAATTGATCAATTCAACGCGCAACGCGCTTTTAGTGCATCGCTTTACCGCTTTCGCATTATTATTCTGAATGCAATTGGCTCTTCTTATCATCAATTCCTATCAATTGCACAATAAGCTTTTCAATTTGCAATTTCCAAGTGTGCTATTATTACTTGTTACATTTCACAATAGCTACGTGCAATTCAACAATTTCTAGTTGCGTTTACAATCGCTGAAAAGCACCCCTGATTGATTTTTTCAGCGCGCGGACGAAAGTTATAAAATATTTGAGGCAATTCAGTATTGTCGTCTGTCGCTCTGAATGATGATGATGCGAGTGCCACCCCTTGAATCAACACGACGCAGGTCGGCGGCATCTGAACGCGACCAATTACAAATTGCTTAATTATTCATCAGTTTCACAAACCCTCTCTTGTGCTGTCCTCATTGTACCTAGCACTCGGTGCCCGCGTGCGCATAAATCAATGACAATACCAATATCATGCCGCCGCCAATATGGGTACAAAGTTTCTGCGAAACAAGGTTTAAAATTTAATTTTTTTCATTAGCATAACTTTTCAGTTAAACAACGAATAGCTCGATTATCCTGCCAGTAATATTAACTAGCAAACAACGAGGTTGTAACACGATGCAAATTTATTGATATTAAGTGCAAGCCCTTTAGTGCATTTTACACATTGCTTATCACAATCGCAATCACAATGAGTTGTCACAGGCTGGCTAGTTTGATGTTGTCCACGTCAGGGTGCATATTGCACAGTTCTCCACTTTGATTGCAACCCTCTCGCTGGCTGTCGGCGGGTGGCTGGCTGACGAAGCAGCAATAATGAATATGCAATGGCTGTCGTCGTCCATGTTCACATTGTCGATTTTATTAAAAGCTAATATTTGAGTTTAATTAATATTTTCCTCCAGCCGACCGCCGAGTCTGCTCTGTCGCTCTGCCAAATGAACCGAACCGACCGCAGAGAGCGCGCCAGTCAATAACAATTATTTGTATCAGCAACTACTATAAGCTAACCGCGCACATATGTTCAAATGCTTTTGTTTTTCGTTTTGATACGTACCCCCTTGCGTGTGCTGCAGTTGTTGCTATTCGGACTGTTTATTGTTTTGTTGTTTTATTTTACCAGCTTGATGGTTCGGCACGTTTGTTTGTTGTTGCGCATTTCAAAGCCGTATTGATATTCATATTCAGATATTTATATTTAGCCTATTGCAATACATTTTCTATTCCAATTGTTATTGTCTCATTTTGTTGCAGGTGAGTGGTGCATTTTGACTGCATACGAAGGACGTAAGGGGATGAGGTAATCGTGCATTTCCAAAGAAAATATTCCATCAACGAAGGGGTGAGTCTGGTTTATTATTGATGGATTATTGGCAAATATATTAAACAAAATATTATCGATAAAGCCAGGGTAAAGTTTTGCCTTTTTTATTGTTAATTCAAAGGCGTGTCACAAAGCTTTGAGTGCATAATATTCACATTATAAAAACAGTGTAATTATACACTCTAATTAACCTTCGCTTATTTATTATTTTCGCGTGCAATAATTGTACAGAGTGCGCATGTACGGAGCGCATTTGGCTATTTCGAAAATGTAAAAGACAATATCATTCAGGTGCAAACGTAGAATTTGAGGGATTTTATTAATGCCCTTTGGCTGGCCATCATGACATGGCATAAAGAGCGGCATCGAAAGCAAGCAAAAAAAGGTGTATCAACTTTCCAATGAACCGCAAAATTCTCCGCTTGAATTTTTCCCTTATAAAGTTCGGTGGTAGGTACTTTGTGTGGTTGAAAATGTTCAAAATACCTTGCGTCGCGTTCTCCACGCTTGAAAATACACATGCGCGCGTATACACAGTTCGCCGGGGTGCTTTTCGAATAGGAATACCGCAACCGAAAATCGTAAGTAGAAAAGAAGTTTGCCATTTACGGGACGCGCCCGGCCCGATAAAAGCGAGTGCGACAAATCTGTAAGCTATTTAAATCCATGTCGAATCAGGTCGGCGATTGCCCATCGGCGAAACGTCACAGCTGAAGTCGGATCGCATTTTTTCCCCTCTTTGGCATAGCAGCAGCACGAGTGATATACGTTGTGTATTAAACGTCTTTAATGTGTTTCTAATGCGTTCATCTTGATTGCACAATGCGCCCAACGATGGCGAAGGCACGAAGAAGGTGTGATTGCAATGGGCAAAATTATGCGCGAAGTTGTCACACGCGTGGTGCAGAACGAATTTTTTCATTCGACGTTGTTTGCGATCACCTCGCAAACGAACAAGCTGCAAACATTGCTTTGCTCATTCGCCACACACCGCCTGTAATAATATGCCTTTGTTCGCTTGTAGCTCTTTTAATAATCGCGGCTTAAAGTCAATGAGGGAACGTGCCTTTCTGTATATTGCTTTTTAAATCGTTTGTAACTGATAAATCCGGCGCGGTAATGGGTAAAATTTTCAAATACCTAAATCAAACAAATTTTAAACATTAATGCAAACACCCGCACTATAAGACGCGACTTTTAATATAGAAAAGTAGACTAAAATTATCAATATTGCCAGTATTAATAATTACATAAAAATGCAGTTTCCTAAAAATCGTCTTAAATATTGTGATGAATTTTGTGCGTAAAAGATCTGGGAAATATGGAAAGTTGAGTGGAATTTTTGACGAGCAACGTGAAGTACGGCCGGTTAAATAAAAGCGAGCGAAATTATTGAAATACATTCCAACCGCGTGACGTCACATGGTGCACACTTGAATACTGCGTCAAAAAGGGGTAATTTCGATGCACATATGTGTGCTGTTGCTGGTGCTCCTGCTGCTCCTGCGGTTGCTGTCAAGAGCCATAATTTCGAACGCAACCGTATTCTTATTCCTAGCATAAAATAATCGAGTGTGCGCGTCGCTCAAGTATTTTCGACAGCAAAAGCAACGACGCGCACGCTGCACCAACAGCAGCAATGTCGATGCTGTATAATATCAACGTTAGCATTTCCATCAATTTGCATAAGCAATACTATAAGTGGAAACCATGCACCTGATATTAATATCCCTCGTCGACTCCGACGTTCGCTCACTTAGTCTTTAATAAACCTGGCTTGGCGTATGCAGCGCGGCGCTGAACGTGTATGAGAAAAGCAACAAAGTCGCATCAAGATTATAACATACGTCCGCGAGCGGCGCGTATTTTCACATTAATATTCACATTGTGTATGCGCGATGGATTACACTATAATTTCACGTACGCATAATGATGAAATGTTACATAAAAATGGCTGAGTTTCCTGGAATAGCAACCCTGTCTCTTGTAATTAACAAACTATTAATCAAGCGTATTAAATACTCCTTTTGTTAGTTTTGCCAATTTTGCGAGGTAATGTGAGAATTAATTTTATATTTTATGAAGACGGCTCGAGAGCAAGAAGACATTTTATTGTTATTTCCGGGCATCTTAAAAGTAAATTTCGCAAAACAAAGACGGGAGACGTGAGCGACACGAATGAAATTAAAACTTTACATTTCATGAAAGAAGCGCGTCCGGAAAAAAGATGAACGAGGCTGCGAAACAAAACTTCTTAGGGTCTTAGGAAAATTAGTAAGGTCACCGCTTTTTTGAGCGCATACAAAATGGTCCGCTCGTTTTTTCTCCCTCATCCTTGCGCCGCGACTGCAAGGAGAAGGACAATATGCATTGGTCGCGCGTGCGCATAATTTACGCGCCTGCTTCCGCTTCCTGCGACGACGAGGACGTGCCGCCGCCGAGGTGCGCTTTTTAATTATTTGCGCTTTATCAAACTCACGCCGCCACCGAGGCCGCATGCCTTTCATGCATGCTTTTCTATCGCCATCGCCGTCGCCCGCCGCTGCCACCGCTACCGCCGTCGTGGCACTCTTTGCATAATACCTTAAGTTTGAAATTGGGTCACATCATCAGCCTCTGCGCCGCTGCTACGCGACTTCACTTTTTGGTGCGGTATTCTCTCTTCGCCTGACGTGCAAAATGCGCTCGCTCCACACACGTGCACGTTTAGTGTAAATTTAAACGAGAGACAAAGTTGCCTTCATTAAAATTACTTTATTATAACGTGCTGCCTGTCTGCCACGTTCACAAAATGCACGTGCGCAACGAAATTCCCTCATGCCGAGAGTATGCGCATGGCATTCCCATAGGTTATACCTGCTATAAAATTAATCTAATATTATACTTTGCGATTAAAGTTGGCTCAGCGCGTATTTGCAAAAAATATTAGCCTCGAATTAATTCCGGAAGCGAACGCGACACACTGGATGGAGGAAATATTCGCACTAAACACAAAGAAATAAACAGGAGACAATTTGCATCAGCAAACGTACTCAGAGTGCAGAGACGAAAGGCAAGTAGGGCAAATAAAGCGACGCGAATCAGAATCATTGGGAATTTACTATTCGCGTTTAGACGACGGGCGCGCACGCGGCTGATGTTGGTGGAGATGGCGGGATTACGGCTTTACGAACAAGCAGGCAGTAAAACCTAATTAGATTTAATCATTGAATGGAATGGCAACGAGCGAACGACGGCGGCAGCGAGCACAAGAAGGATGCGGCTGCCGCTGAATGAAGTTGCTTTACACGCAGCGCGGGGGCGGCAGGTTCAAGTGGCGTGGAGTAAGCGCGGACGTGTAAGCCGCTCAAAAAGATCACCAAAGGGAAAAAATAAAGTGAAATAAAATAAAAAGAGCGCCTACCACATGGAAGCGCACAGGCAAAAACCACCGTGCCCGGAAAGACTCGATGGACCCTTCAAGTGGTAGTTAACTGGGGAAAAGTTAGTTTATTATATTGAGCAAATTAGAACTTCCTGTACTGTGGAAATTGCATTCATGATGAAAATACTCGAAGAAATGTAATAATTTCAACACTACACCAGCTAAAGAAATGCAGTTTTCAGTGATATGTAGATTTTTTAGAATCACGTCTTTGCACCTAACATTGAGTCCTTTGGATTTTCTCTATCTATCCTTCCACGAAGCCTCAAGCCCGAAGCACGCACTCCCAGTACCAAAAACCGAATGAATGGATTCGTGCTGAATCGTAGTGGGGTTCCCTCACTCGAAGCTCGACGGCTGTTCGGAGTTGCCTCGACCGTCTACCGATGACGCACATTCAGTCCGTATCAGTTGTTCGTCGAGTGTGGGAGCGTTTCGTTATCTCGCTGCGAACGCGCTCCAACAACACGTACGCATCCAAATACGGTTCACCGCGCTTCTCAGTCGTCCATCCGCGAGGAGAGACATGCTGTAATCACAACACGCGTGTGTGTCCGCATGCATTACGCCGCGAGCAAACCGAAAAAATGATATAGTAAAACGCGTATGCCTTCGTCAGTGAAACGCAATTACTTTTCCTTTATTATTATTATCGTTAGTTAGTTGAAGTTCACTCTTCTGTGTACGGTCGTAAAATTTTATTATTTACGTCCGAGAGGAGGGCATCATGAGGTTCAATTTGGATTTGTTTCCTTGTGGATTTATTAATTTTAATTTAACTGTAAGTACTTGCACATTTGATTACACGCATATTTTCTGCCAATGTGCGCAATGCAAAACAAGTTTGATAATTCGTAAGCGATGTTTACATCAATAATACTAATGTGCAACCAAGTGGGTAATTGGAGAAGAGGACCATGGCGCAAAGCACATTGAATTAAAGGCAATTATATCCTGCGTTATCAGTGTTTTGGATCGCGGCGCTATTAGTCGATAGTACAAACACACGGGGCGAGGTCGACGTGCGATAAGACGGTAGAACATGACTGTTAATGCAGTATTTGTATTGTATCGTTGCATTACCAGGACGAATTGAGAATCGAAAAACCAACAACGTGCCGTACTTATCACCAAACTACTCACCTCAGCAAGCTGCGGATGACATTCCTGGGAATCTGAAGTTTTCCAGAACGTTCAACACGCGCCATGTACTTTGTTACCGCATTATACCAAAGTTTGTTTATTGTTTACATCGTTGCAATACGCAATAGAGGGCAACCTCCAGGCAGTCTTGAACCGTATTCCACACGGAATCAAACAGTTTGTGTGTCCTTTCAGGATATTGCGTTAATGATTTACCGATTATGTGCTCTAGATTCAATGAATCATGGAAATTGTTTTCGTCGTGTTGATGTTGATGTTGAACAAAAATGTGTTTAGAATCACGCCGTGCATTTGCGATTACAATGTTCTAAACATTAATTTTCAAGGATAATGATAAATGAAGTATGCTTTTGTTACATTCCTAATTGATTGATAATTCACTGTGTTCGACTAGCCTAACTAACTTTCACACACACGGTGAGCGGCGCGCGGCGTCGAAATGAAATCATGACTTTGTTTTTTATTTAACAAGCTCGCATTCTTCCTGGTGATGTTACTGATATTGCCATGGAGACGGATAAAGTTCTTCCTTTGTTGGTTGCGCCATCACGGCTGGAGCTGATATCATTAATAAGGCCCCGTGCGAGCGGAGCGATGATGCTATAGATGATAATGATGATAAAGTCGCGTTTCCCATGCATAGCCAGTCACGAAATCGTGTCCTGCGCTCGCGCGTTCGGTCATACTACAAACGAATGCATTTGTTTCGCATAATAATAATAATTCACTAGATTTGCGTTTACTTTCGTTTGCGCCCCGCGCGCAAAAGACAGCGGTGGCGCTCGTGGCGTGCGCGAGGAGTTTTTAGTATTCCGCATTTGTCTCTCCCGGAAAGCTCCGGCGGTCTTAGTTTTTAATATTGCATAGTTGCGGAGTACGTGCAATTCGCTCGCGAGGCGAAGTTCTCGCTTCGCGCTCGAGAGTTTGAGATGTCTGAAGAATAGTTTATCCGGCGATTTAGCAGCGCGACGGCAATTGGAGTATAAAGTCCGGGCCGCTCGCTCGCTTTCGATGAAGAGCAGCGCCAGCGAGATTAAACGATAACGCTTCATACACGTTCGCCAGCTATGTAAGAGCGCACTACGCTCTCGACGCGATTTAATGCTATCAAGCCTTTCCGTTTTCTTGTTCTCTCAACGCCGAGCGGAGCGTATGCATAAAGCGCAAAACTAAGATTTTGCGCGCTGCTTCGGCGGCCCTACTTGGTTTGTTCTCCGCTGTCGAGTGTATAAACAAAACTATTGCAAGGAGGAAACTTTATTTTTATGAGTATTTGTATTTAAAAGGAGCTTAACTCCTTCTTCAAACTTTAAGACCTGAGATTCTAAAGAGCGAACTTGCAGGTCGGTATCAATCGACAGAGAGAACAGCAAGCAGCATTATATTATTCAAACACTTGAAGCATTTCCTGCGCCTTTTTTTCTGCGATGCACTCCATAAAAACAAGAGCGCTCTTGGTTTGCACCTGCGTTAAATTCATTGCTGCGCCGCGAAGACGCAAAGAAATTGTGTGAGTGCTGCGCGCAGAGCGAGCGAACGGTCGAGCGCAATTGCTCGCTGAGAATGTCAGAACAAATCCAATTGGCATTCCATTCCAATGGCTTTTGGATTTGCTTTACTCGTGTGTATTTTTTGCGACGTCACGAGAGCGGAGAAGAAGCGCTGACGTTCAAGATTGCCAGCCGAAGAAATACGCGCAACGCAAATAAAACGTGCAAACAAATAAAAATTAATACAATAAAAGCAGCAAATTGCATAAGGAGCGCGCGCGTCTCACGCTCTTCGCAGGCGACACACGATGTGAGGTGAAGAAAATTTTCATTTGCAGTTTTTATCCACGGCTCTCGCTTTGTTTTATTGCTTTGTCAATCATTTTCCAAGGCAACGAATAAGTGCTTCCCTCTTATTTTGTTCGTTTGCTTTCTTTTCACGGCGTAT
The DNA here is from genome assembly GCA_030264675.1 of Anaulacaspis nigra. NCBI lineage: Eukaryota > Metazoa > Arthropoda > Insecta > Coleoptera > Staphylinidae > Anaulacaspis > Anaulacaspis nigra. The sequence goes on from JARJDV010010302.1 coordinate 219,109, forward strand.
GCTTGTTGCGTTTTTCACCCCGGAGCAAATCAAAGCGCACTAATTAAAACAGGTTTCTTAATCGCTCCGCAACTTGCTTATTTATTGCTTCATCTTCATTTCACCGTGCGCACACGGAAAGCACTTGTGCGTTCGTGTCTCGACTTTATCATTGTTGTTGTTAGTACTTCTCCTGTTCCACTGCGAGCGCCAAAGAAAGATTGTGTTAATGCCAAAGTAATAAGAAACGCAACACTTGGAAGGCATTCAAGGAAGACTCGACGCGAGCGCGCGCGCAACTAGTGTCAATATTTTTATCCTGCTTCCTTGCACGCGAGCACAAGGCACACGTAGAGAAGACCAATTGAAAAGGCCAAAGAGATGCTAATTAATAAATGGAGGTCGGGCGCGCCGAGAAAACCTCTATTGATCCAATCAATTTGTATTTGAGTTTTAATTAACACTTGCGAGCGCCCGAGTGCTAGTGCCGTGGCAATGCCAACGCACTTGGCACTCGCAGACAGGTTTCTTGCTTTATTATTACGACGAATCTTCCGACCAGCAGAAATGCACCAGGCAGCAGCAGCAGCATTAAAACGCAACAAGTCGGCCGCGCCGCCACCGAGAGGAAAAAATTGAAATTGATGTTAAGTGCCATGATAAGTGTCATTTTTTTTCCTCTCGCGTTGCGCTTCTCCTTTAACATCGGGGCTAGTTAAATCTAATTATGAGACAGCGACATGTTTAATGAAGTAATGTATGCCGACGACACTTTCCATGGGTGTTGCATTAATTGGAAAAACATGCGAGCAAAGACGCATTAATTAATTTCTTGGGTGTCAACACACGTAATTAAATTTTCATCGCCGATTTTTGCTTTATTATTTTACATTTTACATAGGTAATTGCATTAATTATGTAAAGTACGCGCCAGGTACATTATCATTGAGTTTGCATTAATAATTGCGTATGGGAATTTAATGTTGTTGCGAAGGAAATTGCTTCTTTCAATAATTATTGCCCTTCGTACGCTTATTATTGCGGCCTTATCTGATGATCATCATCATTGATGTCTATCTTCCATGCAGATTTCTTAGAGTATGAAAGAGTAATTGTACGGTTACTGTGCGTAATTACAATTAAATTCAAAACGCGAATAAATTTCTTGTGCATATTGTTGCTTGTGCTGGCTGTGGTACGCACATGGACAATAGATTATATGACTTGCAATGAAATAAAGTGCGTGCCCCGAGGGCGCTCCTCGTAAGGCGTTGTTGTTCTCCTTTTTGCTTGTTTTTTATCTGTTTGCTCGTTCCGTGCGCACTCAATGCGGGGCATTCGTATTCTGCGTTTGAGTTTGATAGCCATTTCCTCTCGCGAAGAAAAACGCAGAAATATGCACTCGCGCGCGCGCGTATTCCGTGCTTTGAGTTTAAGTATTCGCTTCAAGTTTCTCTCCCTGACATAAAACGCGCCGTGCTTCCTCGCCACTCATAATAATGCGAGAGCATAATAATATAATATTGAGGTGCATTCGTTTGTGTGTGGTCATTGCAAGGCTCGGGCGCACGCACGATAGAGAAAGAGTTATGGGAGTAGGGGATAAGTTGAAGGATCTTGCAAGAAAGCAGATCAGCGCAAGCAACTAAGCAAGCATGGAATGAACTTAAGCAGAGCACACGCTTTTTGTCGTCTCCGCGGCCGCGTGCATGTTCTATGATAGTTCAACTTGTCTTATAGGCTATTGAACTTGCATTTGCTGTTATAAACTTGCCAACTTTGTAGAATATTATAACAAATATCACATGAATCAGGACGATTTCTCGGTACCAATTAAAATGCAGGAGCAGCAGCAGTAAATTTAGCTCGTAACGAGATTTTAATGTTTGCAAAATATACTTTTGATTTTATAATGCGCAGGTAATTTGGTGATTCATAATAAGTTGGACATCACAACAAATTATTTGCGAGTTTATTATTCGACTGCGACGTGAATTATGAAAATTGATGGAAAATTGAAAAGTTTATTTATGAATCAATTGAATAAAGTTTTAACAAGCATACTTGAAAATGTATTCGCGCATGCACATTAGTCCTAATTGCATCAAAGTTATGACTGGAATAATTTAAAGTGATGCGATTTAAACGCTTCGTATTTATCTCACTTGCGAATCAATCGGTAATGTATCGTGCGTTGCGCCAAATTGAAAAGCGAATCAGAAATTCAATTAATATTTCCATTCCACTCAGTCGGTTCGCATGTTATGTGTTGTCTGATTGATATCGATGTTCGGGGACGTGTTTCTTTTCCACGCGGTGGCGGCTGCTGCTGCTGCTGTGGCGGAGGCGGCATTTGCATTAACATGCGCACGCAGTGAGAGTGCTGCTCTCGCAGCCGATAAGACTCGGCCATAAAATACAAAGCGCAAAAACGTCCAAAATGAACGGATTTATTTCTGCCATTTACGTTATTTATAGTCGGAAGCGCGGGTGTGCGTCGCGAACGCGCGCGCGCGACCACACGAAGTGGAATTCATTTCCACTGTGAATGTGCGTGCGGTTGTCTACTTTAGTCCTTCTTCCTTTTCGCCGAGTTTCGCTAGAAATTCCCGAATTCGACGATGCGAGTGTGCAATGTGTGGGTGCTGTATTGAGAGGCATCCTGGCATTGAATTGAAAAACGAGTGATTCACTGTTTTCGACTCCTTTGTACATCATGTGCGCTGTGTTGCATTCCCACATACACACATATATTGAGTGGCAGCAGCGGCGACGGCGGTGGCAGTGGTGGCGGCAGCATTCGGGTGCTCTTCTCACAAGTTCTCTTGTAGTTGTTACGTTGCTAGCCCGGATTGGAATTTGTGGTCTGGTCCGTGCACGTTTCTTGTCTCTTCGCGTGCTTTGGGTCCAAACACAGCCAGCCAACGCGCACTAAAAGTATTTGGAGCACGAGCAAATACTTTGTATACGAATAAACGCGTGTGATCTAATGCAAGTAAATTTCATCGAGTGCCACTACCGCCGCCGCCGCCGCCGGACAGCCGATTGAATTGCGAAGAATACCCAGCGCGCACTGTGCAACTGTAATACATTCAGTAATCGGACGCGTTGCAAGAAAACGCGAACAGTTTTGCTGTATAAATTGCATTTGAACGCGAGCGAATACATTTACAATTCTCTTTGTTTCGTGCTGACTGACTTTAAACGCAGTTTAAAACTCCCGGAATTGTTTTTCTAATGAATTGCTCATAAATAAAAAAATTCGTTCTTCCTCGGGAAAACTTTCAAGTGCCCATATGTTGTTTTCCGCCAACCCGGAAAACTGGTCTGTCAACATGCAATCGAAACATAAAGGAAAAGTTGACTTAATTTATTTCACTGTTTGGTCATCATTAAACATCATGAGCGCTTGGTGCGACTTCAACATATGGCCAAGCAATTTATTTAAATAGGCAACCAAATGTCCAATAAGTCTACAGCGATGATTGAATTGCGTTCCTTCAGTTATGTGTAATAACGGCAGCAGAAGCAGCTCGCATGTTGGCTCGTTTTGCGCCGCCGTCGATAATGAGAGTAAGGGCATTCCGCATTATGGCACCACTATTGGCACAACAGTAGGGTTCGCATGTGCACTTTGGTCATGCACTATCATCATTAAAAGAATTCAATGAGGCGCAGTGCGCGTGAGTGACTTGGACAAAGCGACAATAATTCTTCGACCCCCATGCATCGAAGAAAGAAACGCCATGTGATTGCCACTGGGGGCAGCGACTAACTATTCGGGGGGTGCAAGCGTAATGAAAACGCTACACATGTTCCCGCACATTGTGCGTGCTCAATGCCTCGCGTTCGAAATGCATTCCCTCGGCATTAGCGGCAGGCAACTCGCGATGGCTGGTTAGTCGCACAAGCACAAGCACGGTGCACATGCATATTTTGTAAGGGGAAACCACCCCTAGTTGTTCGAACCTCACGCATGCATCGTTAATGCGATAATTCTATATATGGTGTACACGCAAAACCGAAATTGCATGCTCTCCAACATTCCTAGAATTGTTTAGACTTTTACTAATATTTAACATAGTTCCGAAGACTTGAATGAATTATAAGCTTATTGAGAAAGTTGTCTTAAAGGGGCGAAAAAGTTGATAAGTTTTCTTGGGGATTTCGTTTACACTTTGGAGTGTTGGGGAAGATGAATTCATACGCAGATGGTTATCACCCTATCGCCGCCCGCAAAACTGGGAAATTACAACGTAAATTGCGCGCGTTACTACTCTTATGACTGTGCGCACTCCGCAACAACAAACATTGCATTCTCTCTTGTGCGCAGCGTTGTTGAGAGATGCTGCCTCCATGCTCCTTCATATCTCGCGCGCGTTTGTATGCATAGCGATTCAATGCTCTTAACTCATCCACCGCCGGCGGGGGCTTTGTTGTATTGTGATGCGTTCTGTTTGCACTGCATTGCATTGCATCGCATTGCGCTTTGAGGACATGGCGCGTCGCATTGAACGCCTATTGAACGAAAGGACGATGACGACGCGTCTGCTTTCAGCGTTGTCTTCGCGCTGGATCGACGTCCGCGTGTAATGAGGAGCAATTGCCCCCAAGGTCAATTCATTCTCCCTTCGCTTGATGCACTAAGTGTCTTTCAATTTATTATTATTTGCGTCCGCATTTAAAGCATTATTCGGAGGCAAATATTTATCGGAAAAAAATTTAATTCACTCCAACACGGCGCGCAGCAACAATAACATAAACAACATTATAACATGCGCGTTCACCTTGACTCGACGTTCTTAATCATGTGCAAACACCTTGGACGAGGACCAAAAACAACTCGCGCGTTATTTATAAATGAAATTAAAGTTAAATAAAATACAAAGTGATAAAAGTTGTACTTTTTCAACGTGCAAACTCGAGGTGGATACACCGAATAATTAATATTAATAGAAGTTGGTCATCATACACATTGTCCTGATTTAAATAAGCATTGTTGTTTGCCTTTTGATTTTTAAAACGGTTTTCATGTTAGGCTCAATCACCAGAGTTCACACAATATTCTTTGTTCTTTGTCGATTTAATTCCATTATAATTTTTATCGAATGAAATTACGCATTCCCGGTGCCTATTATTTTATTCATGTCGAGACGCAAAGAAACACAAACGACAATTGCAGGTGCACATTCTGAACGAATAAGTAATTAAAATGTTTTCCACGTTTTTTATGTTGCCGCTTTGTACACACAACTCCTTCGGCGTTCAACCGTAATTACCCGCTGATTATATCAGCATTTTTAATGCTTTGTGATTTGCATTGTTTCCGTTGCATTTTTACAATTTGATCGACGTGCACATTCTTAAGCGGTTTCTATGCAACTTAATCCTGCAGTTTTTAATTGAATTTTGCTACAGTCAATGGCGAAATCAAAGAGCGTGTTGTGGTTAATGCGCGAAGGAAATTATCCTATTTGATGATGGGTTAATATGTGAATGCAATTAGCCGGTAATAATTTCTACATTGTGAATTCAATTAGTAAGAAATGAAATGCTCTATGTGTTTGATCATTAACAGTGGTGTAGTAGAATTTTCCGGTATTGCGTCGTTGGACACGAAACACTCTTTGAACTTTGTCTGTTCATTTATGCGCATTTCCGCCGGCCATTTGGTTAGAGCGTGCGAGTCACCAAAGTCGTACACGCGGAATAATAACAACAATATTCCTATAAAGTCCATGCATACGCATTGAGTCGTCATAGTACAGAGGCGTCTCCTATTTGCATAATGATGGCCTGCACTCTATGCGCTTTACTTTTCTTGAACGCATGTTGTAACACTTTGCAGCCCACCCGACGTAATGAACATCCGCGTTCGCTGCTTTTTCTCGACGCTTCTTCTTCTCTCATGACATTGAATTTCGTAATTGTATGCGGCGGAAGGCATGAAAACGCATTTTCTGCCGCCTTGTGCGACTTAATTGAAAACCGATGAGATAATTAAGTTCTTCGGGGGCCGAATTTAATTTGAATTTTTAATTGGCATTTCTTATAATCACATGTGACGATGACGCGACATGCAGGCATGTTTGATTACAAAGTCAATTTTAAACTTCATTAATGCAGCTTGCAGTTACTTCATCATCATCGTCGTCATCTCCGGCTTGATAATCATACACGAATGTGGCTTTCGTACAAAGCGCCAGGTTGTAAAAACATAAACAAAGGCTTTTATCTCGTGTCCGTATTTGTGCTTCTCTTTTATGATTACTTCCCGTCTTCTTAAGCACTTAACTGGATGGCGCATTGGAACTATTCAATTTGTTTGCCGTACTTTGCTATTCTTTTACTTCTTGCTATAATAATTATTTTACTCTATTATTATGAGAAGTTAAAAGAGCTTGATCAAATACTGACTGTGAGTGAGTATAGTAAAAGAGGAAAATGTAAGGTTAAAAAAATTGCATCATACATTAACCAATGATGGGCTTGCAGAGTATTAAGTGTTATGTAAATTTGCATCCATTATTCTTGTACTCGTGTAGTTACACTTGAATAATGTGGAATTTGTTGCCGCGGTCGTTGTTTTGTTCCATCGTGCTGTGGCGACATCGCGCATTCGCCCATTCAAAGTGCATACACGCACGTCTTGTGTGTCGTCTTCTTCGTGCCGTGGAGCGAGCGCAATGCAAGAGACGAGTCCAGTCCACTCTTCACGATCCTGGCGCGATCGCGGTTGCTCCTCGCTCCTTCATTACTCGCGCACGTATATATTGCATGCGCGCCTGCTTATAAAATATATTGCACTTGTAGTTACTTTCGTCGGTCGCGGACTGTTCTGCGCCCAGTGCGTTTGCGGTCAGTGGTAACGCAATACGCCGTTAAGGCATTTCATGCTCTCGTGCAGATGGATGCAGCTGCATCGCATTACAACGGCGCATTGCAATGCACAAATATAAAAATCAAAATCAAGAATGAGACTACATATCAAGAGTCGTCCGGCGCGTCGAAGACACAACGTAATAAATTCCACCAGAGCGCGAGCGCGCTTGAATAAATTGTAATTTCGCATTTATGAAACGAGTAAAAAGTGCAAAGCGTGTGTATGCATGTACGAAGAGAAGAAAACGCTTGCACATCAATTTGTGTGTATGCGTGTGCGAAGCAATGCGCTGCAATTAATCTAAAAGCGGGGTTAGCCTTTTACTCAGCGCTTTTGCACTTTGCCGTCGCGGCGATAATTTTTACGCGAAGCTGAACGGCATCGGCGGCGGTGGTGGAGGCAGCAATGGCATTTTGTGTTCGTGCCCTATCTCGCCCGCAAATAGTGCACTCTTCGTGCTTTGCGTGACTCTTTACAGCGCGAGCGCGCGATAATTATTGTTATTGTGCTGGCTCATTGTGCGCGCACGCTTGTGCTTTTTCTTTTGCTGCTGGTGCGGCGGCAGCTTGCTGATTGCGGGCACACACCATGCGCGTTTAAATGTGTGTAAAAGTACTCGAGTGCACTCGTTGTCGTCGACGTCGTCCTCGTTGTAACCGCGCACAGCCGCCGATGAATCCAATTGCGCAGGAATTACCTGTGTGCACGTGAACACCACGGAAAAAAGGAGGCGCACACGACGACGACAACGACATCGTCAGCCAACCGCCAACTTAATGTAAACGCTAAATTCCCTAAAGTGGATTCAACTGAATTCCATTTCATTCTGTATTATTACTTTAGCGCCATGAAAATAATATCTTTATTACAACTCCGTCTCCTCGTCATTATTGGGTGAGGCAGCAAAAACTATTAATTAAAACGCGCGCGCGCTCATTTATTTGTTAATTAAATTAATTATTTTGTGCGCGTATGCATGAAGCAGAGGGAATTGAAACATGCGCGTGAAAAACATGCTGTTAACGAAATGCATATCGGGGAAAAAGTCGATTCGTCGAATTGTTGATGATTGGCTTTTTGCGTTCAAGTCAAGCGTGGAGCTCGCGGATGCTGCGCTCCTCTTGCCTGCTGTTCTGTTGTGGCTCGTGTGCCACACACGTCGACCGATTACATACAGACATTCGTTCAAATGATCGCCGACGGATACAAAAAAATGAAGGTAAAATCAACATGCACGGACAGCCGCGAAACGTACATGGTTAGAGTGCAACCCGCAGCAAGAAAAGTGCGGAACTGTGGCGAAACGCAAGCGCTGAATCCGACTAATAACAAACCACAGCTAAACATCAAATGCTTCGAACGCATTCAATTCTAATCGCTCGCAATTAGAAATTTGTTTTGTGCGCTCATTCAACTACATATATTCACCCACCCCTTTTGTATGGCCAGCCGTCCACCGAGTTTGGCGTATTTGCTTACCATTTAATTACTGACGCTTACCGCGAATGCGAATGACAATTGTCTACTAATTTAGTATTAGTGTTTTGAATTAGAAATTGCATCATTAACAATCAGTTTAAACAACGTTTTGCGCCGCTATAACGCCCATCGAATTTGTCTGACGCCACTATGAATAAGACATTAAATCATTTGCAAATGTAGTTTAAGTTTTCGCGTTTGTTTTGCGCATAAATAAATTTCCTAACAAGATTAACCGGATTATAATATAAGTAGTTAGCCACTTTATATTGGATTAGTAATTCCATCGTAGGCGTAGCGTCTCGCATATACAAGATTAAATGACGTAATGTTATAAAGATTTTCGCTAGACTTGTCGCAATTAAATTCATTTCGCATTCGCAATACGAAGTAATAAGCAAAACGCTTTTTAATAATCACAACGCGTAAATTTATAAAGTGCATGCAAATGCAGAATGCACCTTCGCTGCAGTTCGATTTTTGTCCATTACGTAGTAGTGTGTTGTACAAGTCAATTAAAATTTTAAAAATATTGCCAATCAATTCATACACAACACACAACTTCTCAATTTATTCTACGACATATGCACTAACCGGTTTTCGTGTCAATTAACCAAACGCGAGATGTTTAAAGCGAAGTACACTCATTTGCATTTCACCTTGCAATATTATTAATGCCGACTAAAAATAAACACGTGTCGTACAAAATTCGCTGATTTATGTGCTCGATTAATCATGTTATAAAACGAATATTGCGTTGCATTCGTTACGTTAACGAGTTGCATCTAATTTCACTTTAGTTTTTATTCATGCGTGATGGAGGTACACGGAAATTCATTTGTTTTACGCAATACAATTTCTTTGCTTGTTTTGAGAATTTCGTCATTTTATAATTTGACTAAATTTATTACATCTGTTCAAATACAGGATGTGGCAAGTTGATTCGGATGTTTTCCCGAAAAAAAAAGGAGTGAATGAAGAGACTTGGATATTAATTTCTTAACTCATTAATCTTAATTTGTTCATTATCTTATTATATATATATATCAGAGCAAAATATTATAAGCTCGCTCGTCACATCTCGTGTACTCAAGAGTTTAGTTTAGTTCGAGCAAAGTAGAATTTGCAATAAGGAGAGTAGTGCACGCCTTGGTTTTGCTCTCTCCCATCATCAGCGCGCGCGCTACTAAGTCGTGCATCTTATTCATTCGGGTCGCGCTTGACAATTTCAGCGATCTTGAGACTGTGATAAGCAGGCGAGCGTGCACGTTTGTTAGAGACACAATGGGGCGCACGTTTGCAACCGAGCGAAACTGTAGATAGTTGTCGGAATAGTGGATGTTGCTTTGCAGTACGCAATTACATACAAGTTTTGCTTGCTAGATTTGCTTATTTGATTTTTCTCATTAGCCGTCGTACAACATACAGCTTTGTACTCAGATTTAAAACTACATATGCATGTGACGCATGGATGACTGACTTTCTTACGGTCTGCATGGGGAATGCGCGTGATATGCGCCTGTATTCGGAAAGTCTTTATCAGACGCAGCGCGAAACAAGAGTTTACATGAGCGTTTGCGCGCCGCGTCTTGTATACTTAGTCGCGATTACTGGGGAATTGTGTAACGGATTCCGGTTGGTTATTAACCCATTGGGGATTAAGGGGGCATTGAGAGTTGTGCCGCTGCCAAGTCAGAGCTGGAGTCGCTGCCAAAACGCAAGGGCGATAAGAAATTAAGCGAATGCGAGGGCGCGCGGCGTATCTCATAATGGAACGAATGCTTTCTGTATTTGTACAGTTCCACGGAGTCGTCCAAGAATCAGTGCCATGTTTGATTTCGATGAATGTACGAATTACGTCGTTGTGCACAATTCGATTACATTCGAAAACTAAAATCGCAAACTAAATAAAGGAATTTCGAATAAAATATGACAAAGGCCTTCGAGTTGAACGCGGAAATGGTTGTAATTTAATAAGAAATGCATTTGCAATACGTACACGTATATTACACAATTCAAAACCATAAATTGTGGTTTAAACGTTACTTTTTCATTGTTTTATTGCACATAGGTACGCAATTCGAATTCCCATCATGATGGTTTGCTTCTCAGAATACAGCCGATTAATCATCTCCGAGTGTTTTTATCACTCTTATTGTTAATCAAATAATTCATCATCGTCAACGTACAACGTATCATCCTCGTTCAATACGTCATTTATTTATCCATTGAGCAATAAACGTTTCGCTTTTGCAATAAGTACGTCAACAGAAGAAGTCTTCTAATGGAATGCAAAGTACACATTACACATACTTTGTATCTGAGACGTCGTCCAACGTATATTTTCGTTAAAGTCACATTAGTTAGGCTCTCAAATAGTTGAAATTTGTTTGCTCGCAGTGCGCGCTGCACCTTTATTTGCGTTTTGACTCTTCGACTTTTACGCTGCGCGCTGAGGTAAGCGCGTCTCAATAATTTTTAACTGTTCCCGCGATTGTTGCAACACACTTTTAACAAAATGCCAACCGCGCGCGCGGTTCTCTCACAAAACGAATTTGTCACTCTTCATTCGATTCGCCGCTGTATGAAGTGCATGTGTGGCAAGCACACGGCAGTAGAAGAAAAGCCTGATGTACGATTATGACAAGCGGCGTCCACTATTCCGTAATGATGTAATTTATAAGAGTGATTCGTGATTAATGTTGCCATACACCTGTATGACCTGCACTCCTTGCGCCGTTATTTAATTCATCCGTTTTTATTACATCGAATTGTACGTACATGTACATTGTTCAGCTCGCGCGTTCGCTGAGAGCAATATACGATCATAAATAACAGCAGCGGTGCATGCGGAATTTTTTGCGCGCGCGTGACATTTCATTAATAGCGCGCTCATCACAAACGCTGACTTGAAATTGATTTCAATCTCATCGTCGATCATGAAATTGATGAACGGCGTTCCCGCTGTGTGTGTTGCTTTTCCCTTCGCCGAGCGTTATGGTGCTGCATGTGTAGATAAACAGAAAGCAGTCATGTTGCGTTGCCTTCGATAAATATTTGCGCGTTCTTCGCGCAAATAAAATATACGCACGTTTAGTGGTACGATGTATTGGTACATAGATTGTGAAATTGCAAAGTAAACGTTTCACGGTTTGCCTTCATTCATTCGAACGCACACTCGACGATAATGATGATTGTTCGTTGAGGTTTAGTGCATCGAACACTGCGGATACTACATACTTCGAACACTGCGGATACTAAAATTGCGCAAAACGATGACGACGATGACATCACGAGCGATTACTGCTTTATTTATTTATTATGATATCATTATTTGCATTTCGTTGCAGTTCTTTCGCGTCGACCAAATAAAACAAAGAGTGTATTTTAATACAAGTTTAATATGCGTTCAAGTTGCGCGCACCCCCCAAGTGGTTTAATTTGAACGCATGGCAAATTCGTGAAAATTCATGAAATTCACAAAATTCGCCCGCGGATTTACATTGCAATTGGGAATTGTGCGCACGCGGTGTGAACATTGCACGAGCGCTGCCATCCGTGCTCTCTTCTCGCCTGTGCCCGCTTCCTTGCGCACTTTTCGTTTTTTTATCCTGGTGCTATATTATATATTCGTAGGTACATATCTGGCACGAATATTTTACGTGCACACGTTCCCTTCTTCCTTCTCTGTCGCCTGCCAGGATGTCCGCAACACCGCGCACATCGGGAGAAAAAATCTCCCAACGTGATTTCCGTTTCGCTCCCTCACGATTTTTCGCATAATTTTCGCACTGAGTGTGCCGCGAATTTTATCACGTCGCGGTCGCATTCCCTCGCGCAGCATTACGTGCGTTTTTCTCATAGCACAACCTAGATTTCCCATGTCGACGTATTTTACTTTTGGAACAACTTCCTCGCAAAACACACCCTGACACACCGCCGAAGTAGCTTGGCAAAACGGTGGTTACCTACTTTGCCATATCAAGTCGCGCGCCCGCACCACCGCTCACGTGTCGGGAAAAATATTCGCCAATAATAAATTTCATCCTTCCTTCGCTTGCGTGCCGTGTTTGTTAATATTTGTTTACTCTACAATCTATTTTTTTCGCAGCGCGCTCGCTGTGTGTTTGTTGTTGTTCGATGCAAGACGCTTTTTGCGGTCGCGCAAAAAACAGGATATTTATATGCGAAGACGTCGTTTGCAGCCACCCACTTTTGCGCTGGATAGTATATATATACATCTATACATAGCCGCCCGCGCGCGCCAAATACCCTTATAGAATAATAATAACCCTCGCGCCGCAAGAAACTCGATTGCAGAATACAAGGACACGTTGTTTGTCTCTTCGCGCTAAGAAGTTTCTTTCAATGAGCGTCCACTGCGTTTGCTGCTGCTGTTTCGCAATAATAACCTCCTTCCTCGCCGAATTTCGTCGCGTAGTTGTTTGGCGGTTCTCATTTTGAGCATGGTCGCAGAAAGAATTGCCCTGCAAGAGGGGAAGCGAAACGGAACGACGCGACGCGGCAATCTGTGTAATGTGCCCCAGTAGACCGGTAAGCAGCTTACGTTAAGTTTTCCTCTCCGGCTGCCGCCAACCGACCAACAATGCCGCCGCATCGCGCCCCCAAAAATCCATTCCGACAATGATTGGACTGAGACTCATCCCAAGAACTATTATTAGATCTTAGTATTACTCGCATTTGTCAGTCTGCATTCTATAATTTGTTTTGTCTCCTTTTTTTAGATGAAAGCCATCATGGTACCACTCGCTGTCTTGCTAATTGCGGTCTGTGCGGATGCCGTTTCCGCACTAGGCTGTCCGGCTGGCTGCGAATGCAATGACGATACCTTCGTGGTCAAGTGCGAGAAAAGCAAGCTGGACGTGCTGCCCATCACGTTGAATCCGGCCATCCAAAGGCTTGTTCTTCGCAACAACAAGATCAAGACGGTGGATGCGGCGTTCCAGTTCTACCGTGATCTGCAGTATGTCGACTTGTCGAACAACCACCTAGTGAGCATTCCGACAAAAAGCTTCCTGTATCAGGAGAAGCTGCAGGAGTTGCATCTGAACAAAAACAAGTTATCGGCAGTGGATAACCGGACATTCCAGGGATTGAAGTCGTTGACCGTGCTGAATCTGCGTGAGAATTTCCTGGAGGAACTGCCACGCGGTCTCTTCTCTATTTTACCGAAACTGGAGGAGTTGAACTTGGGCCAGAATCGTATTTCAAAGATCGATGCGTTGGCTTTCGACGGGCTGCTGGCGCTACGCGTCCTTTATTTGGACGATAATCAGCTCAGTGCGGTGCCGACGCCTTCGTTCTCAGTGATGGGCAGTCTCGCAGAGTTGCACGTCGGTCTTAACGACTTTACGCATCTGCCTGAAAATTCATTTGCTGGCTTGGGCAAACTGTCTGTTTTGGATTTAAGCGGGGCTGGATTGTCAAATATCAGCGAGAATGCGTTGAGCGGTCTGGCAGGTCTGCGCAGTTTAAATTTGGCGGACAACCGATTGAAGTCGATACCAACAAAACAATTATCGCACCTTGCCAGACTCGAAGAGTTGACGATTGGTCAAAATGAATTGGTCACCATTGAAGGCAACTCCTTTAAGAGCATGAGTAATTTGCGAAAGTTGGACATCACCGGTGCGACATACTTGGAGCGTATTGCCAAGGGAGCCTTTAATGATAACTTAAATATAGAGACCATAATTCTCGCTAGCAATCGCAAGCTGGATCAAATTGAAGACGGCGCACTAGTTGGACTTCCGAATTTGCGTCATCTTATCCTGCGCGAAAATGCATTTCGTACGTTTTCGGAATCTATGGTCGCCTGGAATGAATTACGCTCACTCGAGCTGATCGACAATCCTATCCACTGCGACTGCCAGCTGCTGTGGTTAGGTAATCTCCTCGCGATTAAGAATCTAACCACGGTGCAATGCAGCACACCACTGCCACTCAAAGACAAGACGCTGCGCACGTTGAGCGCAGATGATTTGGGTTGCTCCTTTCGCGACCCGCGCCAAAAAGCCATTCTCGTCACACTTGGTGTGAGCGCACTGCTGTTGCTCTGCATCATGGGTTTCTTGCTCTTCAGGTACAGGCAACGGGTTCGCGAAGCGCTTAAGCAGCACAAGTGGAACAAGCGCGCTGCGATCAGTCGCAAGGAGCACGAGTACCAGAAGACCTTCTCCGATGATGATTTCATCATGCGCCACGCGCAACAGCACCACATGAAGGCAATACCGGTAACGGAATTGTAGCTAGAACTGAGCGCGCCGCCGACCGGAGTTTTCTGCGTGGATGGAGTTGATGTGGGGCGGCGTGCGAGGACTCCACGCGGTGCGGGCGGCACACTACCCGTCACCGGGTTCACATACATCACCGGTGACACGTGCCGCGCGCATTCGCTTAATCGGACACTCAACAATACTCCAGCAGCAGCCGAGGCTCATCGGAATGGCCTGCCTCGGTACCACCATCATCACAGGGACATTTATCAACATTAATATCATGTGCGGCCCTGTGTTCGGAGCATGCAGACACTTTTGAAGCGTGCTGATCGATACGAATATAGATTCTGAATTGCAAGTACGAAAACAAACAAAGAAATCCATTCCGCGATGTGATTTTTACGAAATTTTAGAGACTGTACAGTATTTAAAGAAAATTATTTAATAGATTATAATGATGAATATGCGGCATAACTTTCCACTCTGAACAACATGATGAAGATTGTGATAATGAATGAAGTGACTGCATTGGCCGACCAGTAACTATTGAAATTGAATAACGACTGATTCATCGTGTTCATTATTACGTGATAGCTATTTTATAATTCATTTTGTTGTTCTTTGCATTACTTTAGCGTTATGCTGCGGGGAGCATTCATTGCACGTGTTCATTTGCAACGCGCACTGAATGCGATTGTGATTTATATTTCAGAGATCAGTTTCATTAGCGTGCTAATGCAAAAGGTACAAGTGCCAGATCAACGCAAAATATTTGCGTGTGTGCAGTTGTATACGATAGCAGGCAGCTATTTCCAATTTTGCTAATGCAGTCATTTTCTATTTATATATCAATGCAAATGAAACGGCGCACATAATAATGTAATTCGAAAGAAAAATGAGAAAATTGTCATTGATGATGCGGCATTCAGCAAGCTAACAAGTATATGTAAATATGATACGAACTCACTAATGTGAGTATGCAATACTATTAATTATAATAATTGTACACAACATAAGAGTATTGTAAATATTAGAATTTAAAGATCGAATGGCGCTGAAGTTGATAACTTTTCAAAGTAGAGTGATTCACGTACAATTACGTCAATTAGTTGGCTTACACTTAGTAATTTGCATTTAATATTATTCTATCATTATATGAGTGGTTGTGATTATGTATTTTATGTAAAAAAAAGTTCCAATGTGTCCAATTTACACACTTTTATAAGTAACTGTCTCACTTATGTTATTTTACTTGTCAAAAGAACATTTGGTACTCGATGTGTCCAATCAGTTAGTGGAGTGAGGTGGATAAGAAGCTAGTCAACGTCTCGTAATTAATTATTACTTGCTAAATAATAAATAATATTTATCAGCATAATATTACGAAAGGAAACAAATGAACGCATTGCGTGATGATATTTTTCTGGAGCGTGAAAACTACATATGCAGTTTCAATCGAAATTGTAATTATTGTAAGTCACTTCATTATAATGTCTAACAAATAACGGACAGGTTTTATATCATAAAGATGTAAATATAACATATAACAAATATTATTATGATATTATATGTAAACTATATAGATTTTTTGTACATAATACGAATTAATTTAATGGCAGCAAAGGAAATTTAAATTATAAATGAAAAGAAATTAAATTAATCGATTGTATTTATAAAAAAAATATTAAATTTTTCCAAATTATGGTGTTGTTTTTATTAAGTAGTAATATGCATCCGAACATACTTTAGACTATGTGTTAATATGCCTAATTCTCATATGAGAAAACTGATCCTTTTTTTTCTAAATTAAAAACCAAATTTTAATAACTAGTAAACTCAACCTAGCTATAAATGCGAGAAATAGAAGTTTTACAACAATAATATATAAGCTGTTCATGGAACAGTGAGTACAGGGCTTGACTCTGACTTAGGAGTTCCTGCTTCGAATCCCAGCAATGGTCGGGTTTATCTTCTACCTAATTGAATATAATAGTGAGCCTAGTAGCCGTAGGATGGCATTTAATTAGCAATGGCGCTTGAATTCAAATCAAGCTTTTTCCAAGTCCCAAATATCTTATGACAGAATTATAAGACAACTCGCACTTCGTCCGAGCTAGTCGACCATGTCGGGGTAGGTTACGTAAAGGCCTGGAGGCCTGAAGAAAAATAGGGTCCCCATGAACCTCCGAGGAGTCCCTCGGATATATCGACAGGGGAAACGTAGGCCTAGAACTAATTGTTATCCCAACAAACTGGGAACCGAGGTCCCTGTACCGTTTGCCTATATCTTCATTGCTAGGCTCTTGGGTTTTATTACAGCCCCGGATTTTTAGCTGGCATGCATGGTACACTTTGAATTTAGAAGCTTAAAAAATACACTTTGATGAATTCGAAACTATGAACCCCCCAGTTGTATGTAACATTACTTGTTAGTTATAACCACAGAACATGTTATAACAGTCACTAAGCTATGGAGCATCTGACGTGACAAGTGTTAATGTTGATTTTAAAGGAATGTATATTTAAACATAAAATAATGCGCTGACTAAGCAGTACATTGAGCTGACTAAGCAGGACATTAGAATGGTTCCAAACTTGAATGTTAAAATCGTCAGCAATCGAGTATACTTGTATGTCGCACGCGGGATCTGAATATTGATTTCAAAAATTAGTACTTCTTGGATAATTGATACTCAGCGAGTTGTAAAATTTCCTCTACGATAAAGTCTGCATGCTAATATGCAAGTTAATAACTCACTCCATAGGGTGCGCTAGTGTAAATCGTACCATCATTCTGGTTCTCCCAATGATTATGTGCTACGGGTTGCCTAAGACAGTGTTGAAACCAATGTGAAATTTATTTTATAATATATTGTTATATTGTGAATGGGAAAACATCAAGAATATTTATATTTATTTTATGCTTTGTAATAATACTATTTTTTGCAATAATCCGCATACGACATACTTTATTTATAACATTTGCATTTCACGTGGTTTTGCAGAGAAGTAAAGATATTCCTTTATCATAACCGATTTTGTTTAAGAATAAACAATATAATATTTCCTTCTTAATATATTTTCAAACCACTAATGCATAATTTGAAATAAATTAATAATATGCGATTTAAATAAAGTTAGTAATAAACCTAAACTTGAAAAGTCACCAAATTAGTCCATGCCACTCTAAAGCATACACCGGCCACGTCAATTCCATCTGATGAAACTCGACGTGTTTATTTTCAGTTTTCTTTGATATTTACAGTGCCGAAATTGATTTATACGAAAAGTTTATAACAAAAAGTTATTGCCGGTATTTGAACAATTTACTTTAAGATGGTAAGTGCTAATGATTATCACGTTTGCGTTGTTATATTCATAACAAACATAAAGTATTGCTGGCCTACACATCATCACTATTTGATTTAATTAACTGCAACAATAATCAACATTTTAGCCTTTGAAATTGGACATCAAACGTAAATTAACAGCACGTTCAGATCGTGTGAAGAGCGTCGATCTACACCCGTCAGAACCATGGATGTTATGTTCACTTTACAGTGGTATCATTAATGTATGGAATCATGAGAATCAGCAACTTGTTAAGACCTTTGAGGTATGTGATGTTCCAGTTAGGGCAGCCAAATTTGTTCCTAGAAAAAACTGGATTATTGCTGGCTCTGATGATATGCATATCAGAGCATTCAACTATAATACATTAGACAGAGTGCATGCATTTGAGGCACATTCTGATTATGTTAGATGCATTGTGGTTCACCCAACACAGCCCTATATTCTAACTTGCAGTGGTATGTATTTTGAAATGTGATATATGCGGCCAAAAGCAATAAACAAATATATATATTTAAAAAATTATTCATTTTAGATGATATGCTCATTAAACTATGGAATTGGGAGAAAGCATGGGCTTGCCAACAAGTCTTTGAAGGGCATACTCATTATGTTATGCAAATTGCCATCAATCCAAAGGATAACAATACTTTTGCATCTGCATCATTGGATCGTACCTTGAAAGTCTGGCAGCTAGGTTCATCTACAGCCAACTTTACACTGGAAGGTCATGAGAAAGGAGTAAATTGTGTTGATTATTATCATGCAGGTGATAAACCATACATTATTTCTGGTGCCGATGACCGATTGGTGAAGATATGGGATTATCAAACCAAGACCTGCGTCCAGACTTTAGAGGGTCATGCACAAAATGTAAGTGCAGTTTGTTTCCATCCTGAGTTACCAGTTATTCTTACTGGTAGTGAAGATGGTACCGTTCGTGTTTGGCATGCTAATACGAATCGTCTTGAGAGTAGTCTTAACTATGGATTCGAACGTGTTTGGGCAATTTGCTGTATGAAGGGATCAAATAATGTTGCAATCGGTTATGATGAAGGAAGCATACTCGTAAAAGCTGGACGTGAAGAACCTGCTGTCAGTATGGATGCAAGTGGTGGCAAAATCATATGGGCCAAGCACTCTGAGCTTCAACAGGCAAATTTAAAAGCCCTGCCAGAAGGTGCTGAAATAAAGGATGGGGAACGTTTACCAGTTGCTGTTAAAGATATGGGTGCTTGTGAAATATATCCACAGAGCATCCAACATAATCCAAATGGTCGTTTCGTTGTCGTGTGTGGTGATGGAGAATATATTATTTATACAGCAATGGCTCTTAGAAATAAATCGTTTGGTTCCGCACAAGAATTTGTTTGGGCACAAGACTCCAGCGAATATGCTATCAGAGAAGCAAGCACAACAGTACGAATTTATAAAAATTTCAAGGAAAAGAAAAGTTTTCGACCAGACTTTGGCGCTGAAGGCATATTTGGCGGCTGGTTATTGGGTGTAAAATCAGTTTCTGGCCTAACGTTTTATGACTGGGAAACATTAGATCTTGTACGCCGCATTGAAATTCAACCAAAAGCAGTTTATTGGTCAGATAATGGCAAATTGGTCTGCTTGGCAACTGAAGAGAGTTATTACATTCTTAGCTATGATGCCGATCAAGTGGTCCGAGCTCGTGAGAATAATGAAGTTGCTGAAGATGGTGTTGAGGATGCATTCGATGTATTGGGAGAAATAAATGAAACTGTACGTACTGGTCTTTGGGTTGGTGATTGTTTTATTTACACGAATGCAGTGAATCGAATCAACTACTATGTCGGTGGCGAGTTGGTCACAATTGCACATCTTGATCGAGCACTTTATGTCCTCGGTTATGTGCCCAAAGACGACAGACTTTACTTAACCGACAAGGAGCTTGGTGTAGTCAGTTATCAGTTACTTTTATCTGTTCTTGAATATCAAACTGCAGTTATGCGAAGAGATTTTGCCACAGCCGATCGTGTATTGCCATCCATTCCGAAAGAGCATCGTACTCGTGTGGCGCATTTCCTTGAAAAGCAGGGCTTTAAGAAGGAAGCGCTTGCTGTCTCTACCGACCCAGAGCACCGATTCGAACTGGCATTGGCCTTGGGTGATTTGAATACCGCCAAGTTGCTTGCTATAGAAGCAAATAATCCGCAGAAGTGGAGTCAGCTTGGGGAATTGGCTGCAACAAATAATAATTTGGCCCTTGCGAAAGAATGCATGCAAAGAGCGCAAGATTTTAGTGGACTATTGCTTGTTGCGACGAGTACGGGCGATGCTGACTTGGTACGAAAACTCGGCGAGGATACGCTCAATGAAGGCAAAAACAACATTTCATTCCTATCGTATATGCTGCTAGGCGATTTACGCAAATGCTTGGACATTCTCATTCAAACAAATCGACTACCCGAGGCTGCATTTTTTGCGCGATCATATTTACCTGATCAAGTATCCCATGTTGTTGAATTGTGGCGGCAGCAACTCTCTTCGGTTAACTCCAAAGCTGGCCAGAGTCTCGCTGATCCCAAAGAGTACGAGAATCTTTTCCCTGGCATGACTGAGGCAGTCGCTGCCCAGAACGTTCTTGAAAATGAGTTGAAACAACTTCCAAGTGCATATTTAGCTGCCACGTTGACACCAAACGCCGAAAGGCGCTTGATTGAGGAAGTGAAAGCGCATCGAGACGGCCCACCAGCAGCCACTGCATCCATCAGCAATGATATTGGCGCAAGTATTACTACCGAGAAGATCAACTTCGATGAGGACGAAGATGATATTGATTTAGACCTGGAAGGAATGAATTTGGATGAAAATATTGACACCACTGTAAGTACACGCACTACCGAAAAAAAGACCATATTAATAAATATTGTGTTTCTATTATAGGACATCAACTTGGATGATGACTTATTAAACGACTAGTTATTTAATGCCTATGGAATTTAAACCTTTCGGAATATATTGATTATTGTTTTAATTCATTGCTTATCACGCAAATGAAAATAACCGAATTGTATAAAAACCACGGATGCAGATTCGATTTATTCATCATCGATAAATTTCATCATATGTTTTCGCGCATCAATTATTTTATTAAATATATATATATTTGTAGTATTAATAAGTAATAATGATATGTTATATAATAATAATAATCAGATTTATCGACTTAATTTAAATTTATGTAAAGATATTGTGCATTATGTTAATCATTCCTATTGCGATTATTTCAAATTAAACTTATTTTCATGTGATATTTTATGGATTTTTTTAATACCCCGAAATTCATTTGAACTGTAAAAATAGCATTTTTATGTGGTTTTGCGAATAGTTAATTAAGTCAAACCAAATGCTGGGTAAATTATGAAGACAATGCGATGAATTTATGGATATTTAAGTTTAATTTGCCACACAAACATAAATACATCCTTATTTATTGCATGATTGCATTGCCTGGCACCTTGCTTGAATATTTCTTAAATATGTTTACACAGCAGCGCGCACAAGCTCTCAGGCGGTCGCTGATGCAAAACACGCTAATCCCCTGCAACAACAACCACTTGAACTTTATAACACATGTACGAATGCATGAATGAAGACATATTTGTGCGTTTAATCAGCGGGAATGTATGATGGTCGATGCAAAGAAGGGTACTCGCATCGTAAGGAATTTGCTATGATTCGCAGGTCGTATTAGTCCAATTAAGCGCATGCTGTAAGTCACAATTTAGAAATTAGCAAGAACGCACATATCGCCTGAGGCAAAGATGAATATTACGCAGGTTGCGCACACGTACGATGCCGGGTAGTTGTTGCGGGGATTTATACGTATTCCGAAATTAACTTGGATGTGTATTAGGCATCGCGCTGATAAATGAGGCTCATTTGCCGGCTCGACAATTTGTAGACGTTTAGGAAAACGTCCGCATCGGATCGTAAATCACGTTTTTAATAGCTACCATACAACATACGTGCATGTTTGAAAATGTCTACGAAGAAGAGCGTTTGGGGTGCGCGCGAATTACATAAATCTTACTTTAATCACGCAGCCACCTCCGGACTGAATCGATAATTGAAATTCATCTATCAATTTAAATCATTCGTTTCACAGACTTTCTATTTGCATCCGATGAAAGCGAATTTGCATGGCTGGGAGGCCAACGTATAAGCACCTATTAAAAGTTCATGAAGCATTTAAGATCGGTGACACGCACTCGCGTGCATTGTGGCGCGTACGCATTGTTAGAAATAGCCGCCGTCCTGCTGCCGCATTTTGCCACACAACCAACTCTAGAGAGAGAAGCGGGGCACTTAAATCACGTTCTAAAATAATAATAAAACGTGTATTAATTCGAGCGGTCGGGCGCGTGTTGCGCTCTTTGACGCTGCTCTCTCACCTGCGCACCGCACGACCGCGCTTTGATGATGTGGCGGCGGCAGCGGCGGTGAAGCGCGCCCGCAATAACAACGCGAATTATTCGATGCCAACGTGTCTCGCCCGAAATCGTCGCGTATTTCTGGCTAATGCAATTGTGCGGGTGTACCGCACATGCATATGCGCTCAAGCGCTCGCATATAATAAATTTCTCTTTATTACCCAGTTGTCCCAAACGCATTCGCTCGCACTATATGCATTTCGCAATCAAGCAGACAGCAACGTGCAAATAATAAATAATACAACCAACCGTCGCTGCCTCCGTCGCCGCCAACACTACATGCGAGACAATCTGATTGTGTGTATAAATTAATGGCCGCATGACAGATCCAAAGTTTTTTCTCTCGCGAGTTATGTTTTTGGATGGATTTCTCATCAGACGATTACGCTGTTGAAAATATGTGAAGCGTAATTACTCAAGTCGAAATCTAACTCTAAAAAGTACCAACGCAATGAATTACTTAATATCATTTGGACATCTTTGGCGCGCCGCAATTTAATTGACACCCCAACATATTTCATTCAATTTTTCTCGCTCAAACTTATCTGTTTCCCGGTTAAAATAGTAGCTGTTTTCCTATCCGGATTGTCAGATTCGATTTGTTATGTGCCGTCTAAAATTTGTTGAACTTGTTAAAATTCAATTTTAAAAATTGCTTTCAATTTATTACTTTTGTTATCCGCACAAATCTGGATGCTGATGAAATAATGAAACGAAATGAGTTTGGCAATTATAAAGCCAAACATAAGACGATTTCGACTTCGATTTTCATTGCGAGCAATACCGTAATAAATAATGTTTAGATGTTTTATGCTTATCGGTTTATCAGTAATTAAAATGGGTAATGTAAAGTTTTTCCTCAAAAACATTATTATGTCAATCTGCGCCATGATCAAAACGTAATCTTTTTGTTTCGGAAAACAACCCAAAATACCCTCGAGTATAGCTTAAAGTCTTGTAGCGATAACTTAATCAGCCAATTAATTAAGTTACGAAAATGAATTCCTGATTGTTACGTGTTTACTAAATATGGAAACTTCCGAAATTGTTATTTCGATGCTGATTAAACCAGAAGTATTTTGTTTGAAAACATTTAGAATGCGTGGCTAACATTGAACTATAAAAGTGAGCGCCGCTGCCGTCGCGCTTCACTTACCTTTTTCATTTTTGTTCTCCACGTCCTGCATTTACCGCTCGCGATCCTTGCGCATCTTCTTCGTCTTCTTCTTCACGTTCTGGAGCGCAATGAGAGTGCACTCATAATGTACACAATTTGATAGGTGCTCGCGCATGACACTGATGATACCTAAATTCATGAACACGAAATGTTTCTTGCATCTTTTATCGTACTCTCTGCAACTGCTCCCTGATATTGCGTCTGATGATGATGCACTCCGTGAAATGCATACGAGAAGGACTTCTCTCTAAGTACACGTACAGCTGTTGCTACTACGTCTTCGCTGCCCACGCTGTCAGCTCGCATCTCCATTTGCTCGAGCTCTCTTATTCGAGAAAGCTATTTTCACATATCCTTAGCAATTCTTCTCCACCGAGTGTACTACAACACACGACACTTGCGAAATAAATGATATTTGTATAATAAAATATGAAATGAAATGAACCATTTGATAAATCGTTATTGTGAATTCCCCGAGTTAAACGAACAAATAAATAACTTTAAAGTTTGCAGAAAGCGAAAGACCTAGTGGAATTGTGACATTCTCAAAGTTTAATCCCTCGGGACCTACTTGTCTTCACTTTATTAGCTATCCATCCATCCGCCCGCCGGCGGCGCATGCATGTATCGTGCGCGCATTTTGGATTAAAGAGTCAACCAACCACTCACTAATATCTAGCCCAGCGTCGACGACGACGACGACGCACGACGTCGCCGTTTATTTTTAAACAATTTCTGTCGAATTTCACTCACTTTGTTCGTGCATGCTTGTAGCAAAGCACGAAAAAAGTGGTAGCACAAAGAAACGAGATGCAACAAGAAAAAACGTGGCGTTTAAACTCATAACGCATTAGCCGAAAAATGCGCGTGACATTTATGCTCGTATTAAATGCAACACGCTAAAGAGCGTTTAAACAAAGAAAATCGAATAAAAATGAGATTGCATATCGTATTTGACAATGACATCTAAATATACAAGCAGTATTTATGTTGAATTTGTGATTTTCAAAAAAATGTTTTTCGCATGTCGTGGTCTCGTAAAATTGTTACACGAGGAAATAAAACGTTTAATGAGGAGTAAAACGTTTAAGTGCCTTACACCAGAATTAATATCTACGTAAATTAACTTTGTTTAAAAATGTCTCAAAGTGTGAAAACTAAATAAATTCAAATGTACTCCGAGTTGGCTTACGAAATTAGTTAAACTCTAATATAACTTACAAGTCGTAAGTATTTCCGCAAAGTATAAAACAAGCAAAGTAACTTAAGCATTATGAGCGCGCTTATGACATGAGACACTTGAATTAACAACTACATACGCCCAGCACCTATCCTACTTGCTCGTTGTTGTTGTAATGTTATAGACTTTTCACTCGCATGAAACGTACGTACGCGCAGTTTTACTAGATATTTTGATAGGTGTCATTTAGTATCTTTATGTTTTGTAAACGATGCCGACACGCTTTGCCACACACGGCTTCCGCCGTTTGCACCCAACCAGGCCAGATAATTATCAAATAGATGTGAAGACGCTTCAAACAATCAACACGCACCGCAAACAACTTGATCCTCTTCTTATGGCCAAACATTAAACATCTTTGTAAACAATCTCTGATTAAGTGTGTCAATCACATCGCACATCACACAACTTTTATATAGATTTAATTGCTACACAACTATTGACTTGTACAATGACAGTTAATATATAAAATATTATATTTTTCGAACATTATTTAACGTAACAATTTGTTATTGAATGCTATCACAATTTTATCAATAAATATATGTCGTAATATATTTTCCGTAATGCCATCCCCGCATAAAAATATAATGCGTGTAAAACATGTAAATATTTGTATCACGGCTGCATTGCAGGTGGTAAGTGGTAAAAGCTTGCGGCATTAAAGTGCCGCCATTGCATTAAACAAAAACGTTCGTGTATATTGATCTGTCAGTGGAGGACCAAATAAATGATAGCAATTATTTTTTATGGCATTTTTCAATTATAATATATAAATAATAATATCATACAAAATACACATCATGTATTTAAGTGACACTTAAATAAATGAGCAATTGCTACGCTAATTTAAGTAAAATTATTGTTGCTGAAGCATTGCGGATCGCATCAAATTAACTACGAATTTTCTATAGATTTCCAATGTTTGAGTACAATCCCATGTAATTCGCAATTATTCTTTTTTCGCTGCTTTCGTAATTGCGTGAAATCTTACATGAATAAATCTCATAAAAAACTTTAAACATGATTTAGTGAAATCGCTTTTCAAGAAATGGGGAAAAATAGAAATTTGGCTAACGTGATTATAATTTTAGATACACGTGCTTTATGCACGTGGAAATATTCATGTGAAGAGCACACCGCTTTAGAACTTCCCTTCGGGGGGATCTTTGAAAATCTTTCGAAGCCGAAAAGCACCGGATATGCGTATGCCACCCTCTACTAAAAGCACGTAGCGAGAGCGCGAGTTGTTTGCAAACACGTTGTACGAGAGATTTTTGGAGGTGCACGCGGCCCATCAATAAATAAACACATTAGTGTTAAGTTCTCCGGTTAAGATGTTACTAAGTGGAGGATGGAGGAGTCGAAAAGTTTGTTGGCGTCGCTCCTGCTGGCGCAGACGTCTCTCAGTAATGCAGCAGGCGCGTTCGTGTTCGGCATTCGGCGCACAGTGGCGGACATATATTAGTCAAACGTCTTCATAAATCAACGATGCGTTCGCATGTAAATCACAGGCGGGCGTTTCGCGCGTCACCAGCGTCGTTGCGCTGCTATTTCAAGTATTTTTTCATGTTTTTCAGGACGCTCCGCGCCACATCGAATAAAATGCTCAATTTCTTTCCATGATATGTGTGACCAATCTTTGCAGTCTTTAAAATATCTCAATTTTAACATCTTTTTCATAACGTAATAATCTGCTGATCCAACATTCTCACCTTTTCAAGAAACACTCAAAGTTTGTTATTGATTGTGCATCTTTTTGTAATTTAAGATTACAGCAATTTTTAGAAACAATGGCCTGAAATGAACTGAAAATGTTAAAGCGCCGCCCGCAAAAGCGCGTAAAAAGTGACGGCGCGAGCAATTTGATGATGAATGAAACTCAAGCGTAATCCATCAATTTCTCATTTGTACATTTAATGGCACGTAATGTAAATATCATGGACGGCGCAGCTATCAGGGTGGTCTCCTCTCACCTACGATCGCTACGTACACCTCGCTCTTCGCGTCGCTCGCGCTCACGTCAATAATGTCAGCGGTGCGCACGAAACTGGTTTGGCATTAATAATAGCCCATATCAAACACGAACAACTATAAACACAATAACAAGCAAAACGCGACATATTTAAAGTATGAATTATTGCAAGCGGCAGAATCACATGCAGAGTCAACTTCTCCCATGCTCCCAACCGGCGGTGACGATGACGGCAAACAAAAGACGAATGTGTGATTACGGCTGTATTCATTGGTGAGAATGAACAATTACATCAATGTCAATAGCGCCATTCAATTATAAATTAATCGCAAACTCCTTCGTAAAAATTTCAAATTTAATAGATCTCTCTGCCATCAAATGAACCGGATTGTCTATCAAATTATGTTTGTGTACTTGCTGCAATTAAATAATAGATCGTCAATAATCAGTGCTTCAATGCTGTGTTTACGAGGTGCAAAGTGCACCGTATTTACAACATGGGAATTTCGGTTAATATTGTGCAATTGCTTATCAATTGTCCCAAGTCATTAAACGTACGCGCAACTGTGAATTGCGCGCAGAAAGCAGTCGTTAAAAACGCTAAATAAACATTCCAGGTATTGCAAGTAAAAATATCAATAGACCAGCCACTCACTGTGCACTAGGGGTTATCTTGTATTGTTTGCATTGTTTGTAACAAAACAGTTAACACTTATTGACGATTAATAAAAATTTAGTGAATTATAATCATATTTATTTGGAGATTATCCTTGCGTTGCATTTAAAGACCTTAAACTAAGCCACATACCTTATTGTTGTGTTGTAGTAGATGCATGACTTTCCAATAAAACGATTATTTATGCGCATTAAATTAAATGAATTGATGCACTACTATCCTGAATAGTTTGCACTTCATTTCACTTTTATGATCTCCAATTGAACGCTAAATTTGAACGCTAAACAATTGACTACACATGGACCGCGAGGTTAGAACAATACTGAGGCGGAATTGTTGTTAGCTTATCAGTGACCGTGTGAGCCTGCGTAAGTGTGTCAGAACGGGTTGCAACGTGATGCTGTTGTTACATCCGATTGAATCATGGTTTAAATTTACATTTAAATAGTTACCTGTCTCATCCCATGTGTTGTTCATTCATTTCATATTTGCATTTTTATTTATATTTATTTTTTCCTCTAGCTGTAAACGAATCAGTAAAAATAAACTAGGCCTGAAAATTTCCTTGTGTGTAAATAAAAATATAAACGTGAAATGTTTTGTGTAAAATCGTAAAAAAAATAAGAATATAAATCTCGTATTTTCATTTTGCCGCTTGGGCTATCAAAACAATGAAATTAATAAGAAATAAAATAAGTTTTACTGTCGTATTTTGATATGCTATTTTAAATTATTACGTTCTTATGATTCTTTACGTAATTCGCTTTAAATAATCTTGGCCTTTATTGCATAATTAATTTTTCGGATATTATATTATTGTTAAATTATATGTATTATTAAGTTTTATAAAATTGCCGCATTGTAAAGAACGTATAAATAAATTTAATATTCTCCGAATCCAATAAACGTAATGAATAAAGGAATGCATTGAATAAAGGCTTGCATTAAAATATTATCTGTGTGTGTGCACGCATTGAATATAATATGCCATTGATATGAATGCATGTGCAATGACTATTCAGAAATGTAATTCTGCAATGCGTTGAAAGGAGACATTGGAAATGCGCACAAATTTACACCTCGTTAAAATAATAGATGATAACAATAATTGTCAATTAGTGATCACACCTAATTAAAGTAATACGTGATAATAGGCGTTGATTGTTCAAAATCAATTCTCATTTAAATACGAAAGTGAATAATCATAATTTTAACCGCAATGTTTTAATAAGTAGAAATTAAAGCTTGCATTGCCAAATAACGCATTAGTTTTCGAAGGGTACGCAAAAAAAGCAAAATAAACATCTGATACGCATTGTGATTATGTACAATAGAACATATATTAACTATTTAAAATTATCAATTTTCACGGTTTGCTCTTAACTATTATTTGCTACTCAAGTAGCAAATATACACATGTACACAAGTATTCGGGATCCTCAAAATTTTAACATATTGCTACAGTAACATCCTGTATTACAACCACAATAAACTCATAAATAAAATTCTTACATGTCGTTGAAATATTATTGCTTATTGCTAAAATATACACATTCACATTCATCACTAATGCATGTTTGAAGAGAAACGAAGAACATATCTTTGACATCCTCAGAGAGAAGAGAAATAGATATAAAGTAATAGGTGTATATATAATAGTAAACCAACAACAACAATTATGCATTTGTCTGTGTGTCAATTATATGTGTTAATTACTCTCGGCTCAACATAATTCTATCAATAGTGTAATTGCATATATAGATATTGTTTATTTATATTATTCATCATAATTTAATTGGTAATTAATTAAGCAATTAATAATGCGGGCGCACTACTATACAATAAACATTCAGAAACGTACAACTGCATTATTATTACTATTAATAATGATTATGACTGAGTAATCATGTGTGTGTTTGTGTTACATGTTGTGCGTTTTACTAAAAGGACGGATCATAAATAAAGTTCATGTATCTAACTAAAACAATTATTAATAAAATGTAATATCATTAGATTTGTTGTATAATTTCGTGTTTGTGTATATTTGTATTAAATTTATATTTTGAAGAATCCTATCGACGTTACAACCAACAAACATATACAATTACATTGCGAGGGTGAAAAGGGCACAACAACATTCATCAGATATTTACAAAAGAGAGAAAAGAAGGACTGCTAAGCAATCAAGTGAAATTTTTAATTGATTCACCCTGTGTCAATTGGACGATAATTTAAATTACTATGTACGCGCCGTAATCAAGAAATGAGAACCGAAAACAAATGCAAATCCACACATTCAAAGACATAATAATACTCGATTAAAAATAAATACTTATTCAACACTTGTATAATAAAGATTGAATAAATAATTGCCTAAAAATCCAATAAACGATGTGATGACTGCTAAAATAACACGAATTATAATTAATTAAGTAATAAAATTAAAAGTAGTTAAGTAAAAAATACTTTTCATTAGTTTTGCCCCGTTTGCATTTATTTTCAGTTATCCTTTGACTTAGTCCTTTCTTTTTCTTTGATACTGCTTAAATCCTTAATCTATAGTTATTTTATATTAATTTTAGGTTCATAACACGACGTTTGCTATATTTATATATATATATTTCTCAATAGTTGAAGAACTCTTTCTTTGATTAATTATCAAAGAATCACCATTATTTTCATTAAAAGGTCAATTGAACTACGAAATAGAGAAATCACACTGAATTGAAACATTTCGTTGTTGATCCATTTCGATGCTTTTTGTTTGGTAATGTTTTCATTTTTTGCGCAACTTTTGCTAGTGAACACATCGAAAATTGCAACAAATCTACCTAGGAGTACGGCTGATGCATACTGCCGCGACTTCGTCGGCGTCGAGCTGCGACTGCAATTGCAAGTGCTGCAAATTGATTACCTGCTGCTGCTGCTGTTGTTGGTGCTGTTGTTGTTGATGTTGCTGTTGAACCAGCGGCTGCATGATGGAATTTGAAGAAGACGTGGACGCCGACGGCGAAGCGGCAGCCATAGGTCACCAGAAGATCGGATCGGCTGTCGAAGGCGAGCTAAGTGTACTCGTACTGTAGTCGCCGTCGGGTGTCCAATAGGCCGGATAGCGATTCGTTTCCTGTCGCATCCCGCAAGGGCTGAATGCAGTTGAGGGTGCATAGCTTTGCTGCGGGTAGCCAGCAGGCGAACCGCAACTTGTGCTGTATGCCAATGGTGATTGGCCTGCAAGAATCGAGTCAACTACAATGTAAACGAAAAGTAACTCAACATGAAGGATGAACGATTCAAAAAAGGAGGAGCATCACAGGTAAAAGTTGTTTGACAAGACAAGAACTACAAGAACGTAGGTGATTGGACACAACTATCTGTTTAAAATGGAAGTGGAAGATAGCTTCGAGAATATTTATTACTCAATTCACTCACCATGTATCCAACTAGGATCATATCGAGAATACGCAGGAGGATACGTTGTGGCCGAAAAGAGATTACGCGCCAACGGGAGGCCGTGCTGCGCGAGGGAATCCCCGAAAAAGGTCTTGCCGTACGGCTGCGCATTGCGATAGGGGCGCTTCATGCGTCGGCGGCGGCGGAAATTGCCATTCTCGAACATGTCCTTGTACTGTGGATCCAGCATCCAATAGTTACCCTTGCATTGGGTGCCACCCTCGCGCGGCACTTTGAGGAAGCACTCGTTCAGACTGAGATTGTGCCTTATCGAATTCTGCCACCCTTTGCAATTCCTCTGATAGTATGGGAATTTGGTCTTTATGAAGGTGTAAATCTCGGAGAGAGTGGCGCGTTCCTCGGGGGAAGCCCCAATCGCCATGGTGATGAGCGCCACGTAGGAATACGGCGGTTTCTGATGCACATTACTGTTTGACGATGAGGGCTGTGGTGATTGAGTTGATGTGGCGCGCAATTCCTCCGATTTCTCCGTGGATGTCGGTGTCGTCGTCGTTGTATATGAACTTGTTGGTGCAACAATAGCACCTGTAACGTAATTGTTACCATTATGTTAACTAGCTACTGTATTTCTAGATTGACGATTGACATTTTGTTTGAAAGAAATTATACGCAAAGTGTAACGTATAATTGATGCGAACGTCATAAGTTAAGTGGAGATAACAGAAACGCGCGGACGCACGCACGCACACACAATATTATAACGTAATGAAATTTCGCAATCGAAAAATCTCAGAGAGGAGTAAACGGAATAAAGACGTTTTGTATATAAATAGAAATCGCTGCGCCTATTTGAAATCCGACGCGGGATGTTAAGAGGTCATCAGTACGAAAAAAGCGATTATTGTACTAAATAATCATGTCATGGCATTGCGCGCATGGAGAGATGGCAAGAAGCGCAGAAAGCACTGAGTACGAGGATGATAATTACGAATTCGCGCTTGTTGTGGGTCATTTGCAGTTCGTTGTTTATCGATTCGCGTGTTTTTTCGCATTCGCTGCGAGCACTGCCGTTTTTTAATTGATTCATTCATTACGACTGTCCATGCGCTCGCTGCTTGTTTTCCAACAAAATCACTTTCATCACGGAACGCATCACAACATCCCAGCAGAGAGCGCGCGCGCGGCCGCGCAATCGTCTTGTTGTTGATTTATTTATTTTCTCTCATTTAATTTATTATTTATGTTTATACTTGGTGTGGTACTACTGCACACATAATTGTTATTAATTGAATATCATAAACAAAAACAAAATTTGATTTTCCCAAATATCTCGCGAAAAGTTTCCCATGTTCCAAATTTCCCACATCGCCGAGTTTCAAGTCTAATCTCTCGATGACAAAAGAGAGTGGTGGTAGGTTTGCGATTGCAGGTCGTTTTCCAGGTACTTGGTCGAATCGGAGTATTGGTACGCCCAGAAATGCAAAATTCTGATTCGCATCTTGTAATCGTAACGCAATTACAAACTAATTAAATTCGCGATGTCGGATCATTAACGTCAGAAGTTATTTACTAGCATGTACGCTAAGTGACTGCGTTATCATCAGCGCAAGTTGTGAGTACGCGCTTGGCTCAAGGAACACAAAAGCCAGTATGCGTATAATTATAAAAATTATGAAAGCGCAACACAATAAATCATTAATCAATTTACATATATGAATGAATTACGCATTGAAAATTAATTACACATCAATGTACGCGCGCTCACTATTCTACTCCAATCTGCACACTCTCTCCGTCCGCAATTATATATTTTACATTTTATTCGTACACGGCGAATGCAGTTATGTTTATTATTAATCCTTATGCGAAAATTGAATCAGCGATTGTGTTCGACGCTTTGATAACGCCTCACAATGCATTTATTTCTCTAGGTGCACACAAGTATTGTCAAAATACGAGTATGGGAAGTACGCCCGAACGCGTATCACAAACAAATATGGTAATTACGCTAATTAGTCGAGGAGTGCGAGTGGGAAGCAAACGCGTTTTCGAAATGTGATATCATTGGACACAGGCAGAGCAAAGCAAAGATTCAATTACGTAACGTTGATGATGGTGGTGTATATTCCGCGCCCCCCTTTAACCGGCAAAGAGATAATGGAGTTCGCGTGTGCCACGTGTGCATTACGTACGCCCAATTAGGCGACTAATGCACGCAATTGCCCCCGGGCAAGGAATACAACAGGTAGAAAGGTTACGCGAAGGCAGGCGAGCAATCAAAACCAACATTGGCTATAATGAAATGACTGCCAGCTTTATTATCAATACGTCCTATTTGTTTGCGATTTGCATTCGTACTATCTCAATCACTACGCTAATTAACGTAATGCTCGATATCGTATTTAGGATTTTGTTTATTTTGTACGAATTCAATTACAATCATGTAATACGTTACGCTACGAATGGCTGATAATTTAACTCTTTTTAGTGAGTTATACAGCAAATTGCTGGAACAGGTGCGCCACGTGATTATGAATGGGATACGCGTAGGTGCGCGAGACTTTCCCAAGTCGTTTCGGCTTTCCGCAGCTTCTCGAGTGAAACATCTGTTCGCACATCCCATCACATAAAACGGTTTGTTATTTATTAGAGGAGGACTACATGTGCGTCTTCAATAAATTTAAGAGGATTGTGGGTCGTGCGTTCTCTTGGTGTGAGCGCGCGCGCGACAGAGTTTGAAATTTCGCGACCCAGATGGGACGCGTCGCGATGCGATAATCTCGTTTGGTCACTGCGCGTTGTTGTTATCACCGGCAGCGAGAGGGAATAAATGACGATAATCGAGGCACTCCGCACTGGACACAAAAAAGCCTCATGTTTGTTTCTTATTTGTCCCGGTGACTTCTAACCTTTTACGAATATGTGAGTATTTAGTGTGTGCGCGTTCATGTCCATCGCGATAATCATTAAACGACCTAATCACTTTCACAGCAGTTGAAACAAGTTTACAGATTTTAAGCAAATCCCATCACGACGCGAAAATGTGGGTGGGAAAATAATTCATTCGAAATTTTCATAACGTCGCTGGCAAATGAAACAAACACGTGAACAACATCAACGCGAGAGTGGTAAATCACCTCATAGATTTCGGAAAAATGCTTATTTAAAAGCGACAGGACCTCAAACAAACAGGACATTAATTTTAAATCGAAAAAATAACATAAAATTACACGATTATTTGGGAAAATGTTGATTTAGATAGTTATCGATTGCTGAATTATTAAACGTAAACGAAAATTTGCACTCAATGTTTGTAAACTAAAGTTGGATATTTGGGTGTTGTATCACTAAAGAAAATAGACAATTTCTGACCAGTGCTTGACCGCTCAATGCATATCAACCCCCCCGCATTGAATTCGACTGAAACATTACTTTAAACGCTAGAAATCCATCTTAATTCTTTCATTTTCTTACTCTTGCTCGTAAGTCGTTAAAAGTGCACACGTTCCCAGTGATGTCTTTAACATTTCGTGCTTGCGCGCTGCATGCCGTTGCATTGTTGCGTTAAACTCGACACGTACCAATCTTGTTTCAGTGCCTCTTCAGTATCGGTTTCAGTACGCGGCGTGGCCATTACCTCTTTAGCAAGCAAATTGTCGCTAAACACATTTTTCTCGGCGTGAAATTTGCATATGCTTTACTTAATATTGGTGCATTAAGCCGTGTGCGTGTACGACGTTTTCGCAACAAATTGCCGTGAAAATCTCAAAGCTAATATAATTAACTCTCGGAGATCTTTATTAGTGCCTTAAATACGAACTCGCGAAATGAAATGGAAGAAGAAGTAACAAGAAAAAATGGAAACTTACTCGAATGAGACTTACTATGAGAATGCACCCCAAGCGTTGAAGTAAGTGGTGGCAATGAATATCCGTTATCAGACTGCTCCGTTTTTATCTTCTGATGCAGAAGATCATTATTCACAAGATCCTGAAAGCAAACAAATGCACAAATTAGTAACAAAAATTGAACCGTATCTATTGTTGCGTTTTACGAGCTTCTTCGCGCGCTGAGCAAATACGGGATAATGATAATTTATTGCAAAGCATAATAATAATGATGTCGCCATAATGTCAGCAATAATTTAGAGTGGAAATTGGAACAACGCGATGCGACGGCTTCTGCTTTGCTATTTCCGGCTTGAAGGCTAACTAGACTATTCCGATGGGCACTGCAGCGAAGACCAACAGCGAAGTTGCATGAATTTTCACGCGCAGAAAATTACTTAAAATTTATAGTTATTCTTGACATTTGAATTCAAATTAATTTAAGCACAGCGCTCGGTACTGTTTAAGAACCAAGTGGTGGCTGAGAAGCGAGTTCCAGATTAAAAGTTTGGTGACATTCGTTTTGAAAAACCTAATGCCGTTTTTGTGCATTGAACGCGATTGCATATTTTATGGGCTTGAAATTGTATTCTGCCGAGTACCTGTGGGTACTGCTGCTGCTGTATGTGCAAATATGCATTCGCACTCGACGAGCGACGATAACGCGACGTGTGTGTTTGTGGCAGGACGGTTGTGCAATTGATGAAATGAAGTGTTATTGGCGTCGATTATATATCCGTTCGTTCTTTTTTGCTGGTGAGCGGCGCGGGACCACCTGCGAGTTCAATTAAAGGTATTGCGCAGCCATGAAATGAGCGGAAAGAAAGACATTATTCAACATTATTGCTACTACTCTTCAAATCCAACTTAATTTACGTGCACGCTTGTACGTAATTGTATAGAAATAAATCATCCGACAAATATCCTGATCTACTAGTTTTTATATGTTAATACAAAATTAATTTCGAATATGCCTTGCTCGAATCTTCGCAGAAATTAACTACTAAAGGAATTCGCAGCGTTAATGAACTTTTTGCGTATTTTAGAGGAAACGTAGAGTGGAAAACAGCAAAGATTCATAAAACAAATGGAAGAAGAGAAAATGTTTGTTTTCCTGCTGCCCGCTGGTTTTGGATGCTGTTGCTGCTAGTGTTCTTTTGCCTTTCGGCAGAGCACTTTCCCCCCACGTAAAACATAACGAACGCATCATAAAATAGGATGAAACTGGTGTTTTCATTTCGGACGATGTGTGTTTATAAATAATCTAATGATATTATTCAAATAATATCATCACATTTCATAGCAGGGCCATCCGACGTTGCTAGAGACTCGGCGTACGCACTCTCTCAATGCATCTGTCTCCATACATCAACTGTAAATATTAATATTGAAACGCACAATTTTATTCAATTTTCCATTTGTAAAATTTCAATTTCCACACGTATTTCTGCGAAATCCTTAACGGCATTCGTATAAAATTGGCACCAACTTTACATTTTGTCATAATACTCTCCTCGTCTAAAATACGTATACGAAATTCTAGTAGTACTCAACAAATGATCTATCAAGTTATTCCAAACAAAAAAATGTTTGCAAAACACACAAAAGTCTAACCATTATTGTTAACAAGCGTTGCGCTGGAAATTGAAAATATTTACAAATCAATAAAGCATCTGCTTATTCCGAAACTTGCTCAAAATAACTTCATATAATGTATAACAAATAATGCATCAGCGGCGTTTGTTATTAAATATACATTCGCGAATCTGTTCACCGCCGCACATATTACTTTAAATGTTTACATGTTTAGTAAGGTCGCAGAATTTTGTTCACTTTAATAACAAATAACAAAATACACACGGCTGAACAATACGAAAAATTATGGACTCCCAACATATAAGCGATAGTAACACACTTTAATGTAGAGTTAATTAAAGTGCAACATGCACTTCATCTCGGTGCGCGGCGAGTCGGTGATGGATTTAATAGCAAGATGAGCAAGTGATAATGTATTGGAACAGGTGTCGGCGGAGGCGCGGAAAAAATAGATGCAACTAGCGCTTTCCTGGAAGCATTGCGTCGAAAGAATGGAATGAAATGGATTAGAGAAAAAAATGTGCGCTCAGAAGTACACGTACAGCATGCGCGTAAATTATAAAAATGATGGACGCAGTCACATGCAATTTCTATAAATGGAGATTTGATCAAATTACATGTTTTATTATTCATCTTTCTACATATGGAGCATTTAATGTTGTGTAATACCTGCTAATATCTCTGATAAAACTCAGCGTTATTACTATGGAATATATTATTAGCACGTGCACAATCTAA
Organism: Anaulacaspis nigra; assembly: GCA_030264675.1. Lineage (NCBI taxonomy): Eukaryota > Metazoa > Arthropoda > Insecta > Coleoptera > Staphylinidae > Anaulacaspis > Anaulacaspis nigra. The sequence continues at coordinate 256,206 of JARJDV010010302.1, forward strand.
TACTTGGTAAAATTCGTAATGAAATGATGAATTGAAAAAGAGTTGAGATTAAAGTCATTCAACTTTTTATCTCTAGATTTTCAGAAGAAATACAACTAGACATTTTTGCATCTTTAGTCCATTGACATTTCGGTTTACTCTCAATTGATAATTTTTGCTGATAAGCTGAAAATCTGGACATTTACTCAACATTTCATCAAAGAAGAAGACAGCTTACTCATCAGCTAATTAAATCCCTTTGAAAATATTTTCTCTTACCGTCTTAAACAAGCAATTAATTGTTTTATAATTCAAAGCCGACTTTTACCATCTTTTGTTATTTATTTCTAGTTGTTTTTGTTACAGTTTCTGCTACATTTGAACCATTTGTCAACAAACATTTGAGCGTAGTACTGCAGCGTTCGCACTGTTTATCAAAACTAATAAAACATGGATTTTAGTCGCTGAGAACTCGACGCAAAGCTTAAATGTCAAACAGAGCCAGCAGGAAAAAGCCGTAAAACCTGACAAGCGATTCCCTTCGCGAGTGCACGCTAACACCAAGAATTGCGGCTCAGTTTCGCCGCCAATGTGCGCGTTGAAATGGGAGACAATTGCAAAACATGTTACAATGCATAAAGCACAAAATATCCACCAACATGCGCTATAATACATACAATGTTGTGGTGCACTTAACGCGTAATTAGATGTGAATTACTAATTAACAGTAATTAATATGTGTGTTTAGATTCAATTACAATCGCGGCGATTACTCGAGGAAGGATCCGTTCTTATCGCTTCGCGTGTCTTGTTCACGCCATTAATGCAGCCATGCTATTTATCGGATATCCGTTATATCGGAGAAGGATAATAAAAATGAAATTGAAACTCTCTGCTTTGCCGTCGGACAAATCCCAATATGAAATCCTGCGTATGATAATCAAATGGAAATCAAATGCGCTCGTTCGTCCTTTGCGTCGAGCAAGAGAGAATTTGAACCAATTAAACACAATCGTCATACAACATGAGGGCTTCTCGTTTGCGCATTAAACAGTAAAGCAATACGAATGATTGATGTGAGAAGAAAGTCACGTCGTGAACGCAATATCGGCGTGAAATTGCGTGCGGGATTTTATGAGGAGCGCGCCCCGAGAGTACCGAAATACGCGACCGCCGCCTCGTGCATTTCGCATATTGCCAATTGCGATTGTCGCCGCGCGTACAAGAATCAGCCGGAGAGAAAAGAATAAATTGTATCGAGGACAAACCGCCGCGTACTCTCGGGGCAAATGAATGCAAAACCTGCATTGCCAACGGCAGCAGCAGCCGCAGAAACTAACGAAGAACACACACAACGAGGACGGCCAATAATGCATGGCATTAATGATTGAAAATTCTTGTATTGCAATGACCGCGCGATGACGGGGAGCTGGCGGAGATTTCAATAAAATTTAATTACAATTCCCATTTGCTTTTCCACGTGAAATGCGAATAATAATTTTAAAATTCGATTTAATATATTGACGTATTATTTAGTACTCACCGAAGTTGACATAATATGATTAGCGATCGGCGAAAGCAACGTGCTTGATGAAATGGAGAGCACGGACGCCCGTCCGGCGGTAAAATTGAGTGCCTCCCCTGGTAAATCATTCATGATGACACTTTTTCTTATCTCACAAGACTCGTCCAGCAACAAATACCCCAACGAATCAAAACACAATATCGGAAATACTTAGATCATTGCCAAAATGTTCGTGGGAAAACAAAAAATCCCAAACGAGTGGGAAACTGTCACTCACTGGTTTTCGTTTACGACTTGAAGTTGTTAATTGCGCGAGCGACGTAAGGACGATACACTGGACGCAGGACAACGCGACGCACACACGATGATGCGGACGATTGATAAGAGCGGCAAGGCTGAACGTTTTTATGGCCGGTCCGGCCGGCGCGTTTGCAGCGACTACCGCGTACGGCGGCGATGACGACGAGCACCCGATGCTTCTCGCCGCGAGCGCGCCCAGAGGAGGTGCGGGTGTGTGCTCCTCACCGCGCTCACTCCTCGCATCCTTGAGATCCTCACTTCCTTTCCCGATCACTCAAAAGACGCTATCTACTCATCACGTACCCCCAAGAAATCATCAAAAATCTTACATTTAATTGCATCTGTCACAACAACGATTTCATGCGAGAAATCGCAAATTAACGCACGCCTTTTCGGTCGTTTTTTTTTATTGGAATCTACGTTTAGTTAAGCGAGAAATTATTCGAGCTTTTTTCCCATTTAAATATTCTATTAAGCTTTATATTCTGTTATCACCAAAACGCAAGGTTCCAAAAGAACAAACAACGGTGATTTTATCATCAATTAAGCTTTTATTGTGCATTGTATGTATAGCTTGACGTTTAATTGAAGATTGTTTGCTACGGGTGCCATAAACGCAACGGCATAATTTGATTAATTTAAGTGCGCGCCGCATGTGCAATTTGCAGATCATTATCATCATCATCGTGGCGGTGCCGTGCAAGGAAGCAAGAATCAGTGAGAATATGCGCGCGCGCTGTGCCTTGCCGGGGAAAATTCGTCATGCAGGAGCGAGCGGAAAATTCCTGCTGGCCAATCAAAATGAGCGTGCGCCTGCAGGAGCAATGGCGGCGCGTCGCTTAGGCGTGTCCTGCGAATGCTGCCCACATGCACATTATGCGTTCATATGGCCATATATGTGCAATTCGCAAATGCACCCAGACATTTTGCATTATTGCGTTTCTACGCGTGCATGCAATTTATCGTAAATTTGCACAATAAAATTATTATTCATAACATTCTCGAGAGGTTAAAACTAACTCCTTTTCCTCTCGTATTTGGCAAATGTTTTGTTATCAGTTACTTGCAGGACGAATTTGCTCATTTTGTTAGCACTGTTTTTAGTTATTTTATAACATATTTCCATTTAATCGCTATAAATAAGTTTTGTAGGATATTCAATGCGCGATTATTTTTATAACGTTTCAGTGCCTTTGTGTTAGTAAAGTGTTATCAATATTATTATAAAGTTTCTTAGTTTTGCAAACTTTCCAGATTGTGTTATTTATTTGAAAAGACTAAACGAATGCATCAATTTATTATTACATAATCTACGAATAATGGCGTTCATTCATTGATGCGACTTATTTATTTAATAAACTTCTGATTGGTGTTTAATTAACTTTGAAAAATTGTTTTACGTTTTACGTAAATCAAGAAACTATTTGGAATTGAGAATTTTATTTTGTTTTATTGTATTTGTTAAATATTTATAATTAGATAAATTTGTATATGCATCGAGTGTTTATTTATTTATATATCTCATACTAATGAGTTTATTGATTTGTAATTAATGGTAATTGGTTTTTGGGATGATCAAATCACTAGCCTTACTCAACGCGAAATGCAAGTTGAATTTTCACTAGTTTTATCAATTTTTGAATGTTGCTCAAACATTTTGCAAATGTTTGGTAAATAACTTAATAGCTCAATTAGCACAAGTGTTATTATCATAATTTTCATGTTACAAGCAAATTTCTTTATTTTAAATTCATTTATGTTTATTTAATTTGAATAAAATCAGCGTTTTCAATTGGGCTGTCTGAAAACTTTTACTTTAAATTATTATGTCACAAATGGATTGTCAATTCACTAGTATTGTAATAGTTTCAATATAAATCAACTAATTTATTAAATCATGATAAATAATGTTTAGTAAATAATTTAATCGTGCAATTAGTTATTAAAGGTAGCATAATATTATTGAATTCATTTATTCTAATCGGGAAAACCGCAATTTAACAAAAAGAAAAATGTAGCATTATTCTTGGGTTATTCAAATTAAAGCATAATCGGATAACAGAAAAGCAATTTTCCATTGAAAGGAATCGTATTTTCACGTTTAAAAGTAAATAAACGTAACGAATCAGATGATAAATCGTGGATTAAAAGAATAGAGTGCGATTGTATTGCCTTGTCAGCCAAAATATGCTTGCAATGACCCACTAGCCCAGGCCGTATGATTGGCGATCGGTCACTTCTTTCGGCAGTGCTTGCTATCATCATGAACGCATTGCGTGATCCGCGTGCACTTGTACAAAATATAGGTGAGTGCAAGCGTCAGCAGAAACGATTTGCAATACAATAACAAAAGCTCACATATGGTGACACACTTTGCAAAATATTTAGTGAAACATACATGCGTAACACCCGCCGCACGCTCTATTATGACATTGTTACACATGCGAACAAGCATTGTGCGCGAACGACTTAACCAATCGCACAAGAATCGAACTTCGAATCACGTAGGTACCATAAGAACACCTTGTGTGTTTGGACAAGTTTGCAGAAATGTACCTTTCCTACCTCAACATGACTTGCAATCGAGCACGCGTTTGTTGGTGTTCTCGCTGGTATCAAAGTGCAGCAAATTAAATACAAATACAAGTTATTTGTAAGACGAACCAAGAAGTAGCATAAATTCGCAAAAAGCATGCAATGTTCGTGTAATAATTGGGTTCGTTTAGGGACTTTTTTCTTTCATGTTGGGCTCGTGTCATTTGATATTTTAAGCGCCACGGCTACCAACGAATTCGAGCCCGAAGTAAAACGAAAAAACGACTGCAATGAAGTGACTGCTGGCGCCCCATAAAAATGCATAATGAAATCGTATCGAAATTCATACGTGCATGGAAATGTCAAAATGCTTTGCTGACTCGTCAAGGATCACTTTGGGTTTCTTGCTGAGCTATGGAAGTTTATTCTTATAAAATACACCTCGATTATGTCAATGCATTTATTTTTAGACGAATATTCAATCGGAATTATTCAAATGTATGGAAGCGCATTGCAAAATTGAGTTTTATTATTTTCTAATTGAATTTTATCAATCTTTTCAGCTTATCCTTGACGTTACTTGAACATAACACTTAGTTTTTTTAACGTTTGCAATGACATTATGTGTAACTCGATATTGCATAAATGACGAATATCACGTCATTTGCGTGCCATTCGGCGAGTTTCGAATGGCCGTCGTCGCCATCATCATCGCCGCCGCCGCCGCCACTCGTGATCAATCCTTTGCGATTGTACATATCAAGTATCAACGGTTCGGTCGAGAGCAAGGAAAGATGCAAATGTGCTATGCGCACATTTGATGCACACATACATGTATGCATTGAATGGCGCTTTTGCGAATCATTCGATGATAATGCTTCGTACGCAAATTCGTAAACATCAAACCCCGAAAAAATGCGGTCGTCAGCAGATATTCGACATTATCAGTGCGCGAACAATAACATCTCGCATTAGTTTACTACAAGTGTTCTAATGATTGCCTTATGTTTCCGAAAACATCGTTTTCGCTTGCCTGTAAATAAACCCCATTGATTGTGTCAATGGTCCGCGATTTCCTCCTGCTGCTTGGAGCACAGAACAAAGAATTACATGGCTAATTGACCACAAAGCGTTCGACTGCTCAAAGAAAAGTGGAAGCGTTTTTCCTCGCGTGGAATGGTCGGACGATAAAAGCTGAGTTATGTGTGCATTCGTAGCGCGCTGACCCAATAAATGTCTCCAATAATTCAATATTATTAGTGGAACGTGACCGTCCTGCTGACTATATTAACGACACTAACGACACGAACGCGTCGAAGAAGGCGTCTGCGCAGCTAAAGCCCCAATGTAAACAAGCCTTTTAAGCTCTCGTGTAACCAAAAAATGAGCAAACATTTAAGATGAAGGATTGAGCTGCGTTGCGCATAAAGTAGCGCTAGTATTTCAAAAATCCAAAACGTGGTAACGAGGTAATTGCAATCTTAACAAAGAAACCACACTTCCTGGACTTTTCATAATTTTAAATTAATCGTTCAGAATGAGTAAGATGTTTTATTAATAGATACTCACATCTTCATTTACTTTGTTGCATCATTGGATACGAGATTCTGAAACAGTGAACATAAAATATAAATGCAGTATGTACTGCGAGCGTGCGCAAAAGATTCCTAAATGATCAAGTTACCCAATTACATCGTGCTCGAGTCGATACGTTTACATGCCCTTCGCGAAATTCATTAGAATCGTCTACGTTTTGTTTTAAGCTAGGACTACAAAAGGACAATTACAAGTCATTCGATTCGGGTCCCCTACATTAAATGTTTTGCTGTTTTTCATCAACAATCCGCATGCCCTGGCATCGTTAATGTGTTTCAATGCCTCATTAGCAAATGATAGCGTGATCGAATGTCGATCACAGCCAAGTCTTACATTATGGTTTTAAATTCGATAGATGCTTTGAATTTACAACTTTAATCCATCGATTTGTCAGAGTACTTTACTTACTGTATTGGACATTTTTGTTATTGTTTCCGAGTCCGGTATCATTACAGTGCGTCTAACAATAATAAATTATGAAAATATTGATTTCCAATATTGCAATCATGTCAACAATTTCAATTTACTACGATGACTACTTGCTAAATAAAGTTGCGTTTGTTGCTAGGGACGCTCGAAAAATATTTTGATTCATCGGCATAACAAACGCACACATTATGCATTTTCAATGTTAACCAATCATTATTTCATGCCTTATGTAATGATCTTTATTCCTAAATTACTAGTAAATATTTATGTTAATCATTTTCAACCAATTTTTTTTTAATTTCAGGTTCAAACTTATTTTGCGTCTGGTGCAACCCATAGCGCCATCTGCAAAGCTATGTTCGAATATATTACAGAAATTATGTTGTTAATGTTTCATTCGAAATATTACTTATTCAAATCTGCGTGAAATACTAATTATAATACATTATGTTTGAACATTTGCTCTTTCTCAAATTAGTTTGATATATCAACTTAAATTAATAAACAAAACAGAAATACAAATATTCAATTAAATATGATCACCCAGCAGATTCTTATCTATTTTAAAATTATAAATAAATGAATATTGCTTCGCTAAATAATAGCATCTTATTATTCATTTCCTACTATTCCCAAAAAATAACGTTATCTTCCACAGCTTTATCGCATTATTAAACAAATACATCCATTTCGTCAAGGTGTAATCATATGTTCAGTTGCATACGTCGACAATGCGAGTGTCCACGCATTCAAATAATTAAATTTAATACTAGATTAATAAAAATATTTGTGGCACAGTTAACATTTTTAAATTCCTCATTTACATGTGCGTATGTTGCGTCACTGCGGGTGACAATACAAAGCTTAGAGCCGCATTGTCCATCGACTCATCTCACGTCATCATCAATAATAACAAAGCAATACGAGAAGTTTTACAAGCCGGCGAATGTTGTTCTTGCAATAACAAACAGCAATCGAGTGTTTATTGTTATATCGACGCGAATTAAAGCAACAACTTGGAAACATAACCAAACAACATGGCGTTTAATTTCCCAGCCTTATCATATATTATAGCGTTAATTGTCGACGCCTTTTTAATCTTCTTCTCATTATTTCACGTAATTGCTTTCGACGAATTGAAAACTGATCATAAAAATCCAATAGACCAGTGCAACAGCCTCAACCCAGTAAGTACTAAATGAGCTGTAGTGCACAATCATCACACTGTTGTATTTTTAGCTGGTGCTCCCAGAATATATTCTTCACATATTCTTCAATGTTTTGTTTATGGCTGCTGGCGAATGGATCTCACTGCTCATCAACATTCCTCTGATTGCCTATCACATTAATAGATATGCAAGGCGACCTGTAATGTCTGGGGCTGGTCTATATGATCCAACAAGCATTATGAACATGGACCAGCTCAATAAGTGCCAGTATGAGGGATGGGTGAAGCTGGCATTCTACTTGTTATCATTTTTCTATTATCTTTATGGGTATGTAATTGCATTGGAAAGAGCTCATGAGCATGTCACATGATAAGCTCCACTGTGTTTTGCATTCAGTCTTGCTTTAAAGTAGATGTAAATAATATAAAATTGTCCTTATGCAAAAGGTGGACACAAATTTTTCAATAAGGCTACCTATTGATATGAACATGATAGTATTATTATGAAATAATTAATATATACTTGATATCTTGAGTCTCAATTTTGTTGTTGTTTCACTTACAATGGTAGGTGTAAGTAAGAACCAAAAACGCCGAAATAATTGTTGCTTGTTTTTCTTGATCTGTTACAGAATGATTTATAGTCTGATTTCGACATGAACAAGTGCCGTGTTGTCTCGGGTACACGTGCGTATACCTCTATGTACGTATTGCTCATTTGGAGCCGTGGTTTCATTTAATAATTTCATATGAATTGCCAAGCGAACAGACAGACAAAAATAGCGATCAATCGAAACAAATCCAACTGTAATCAATAATCAAATATTTTAGTTCATTTGCGTACAATTATTGACGAATTTCTGGTACAAAATGTGTAATTTCCATTGTGCTTCATTGGGGTTTTGGTTCTTACATTACTTATCTTAGTGAAGACATTTTTGCAATTATTAGTTATGTATTATATTATTTTACCATTAATACCTCCAGTAAAGTCAAATAAGTAACATAAGAACTGAAAATCTGTGCGCACTACATTAGCGAATATTGGCAATGTTATTGATTTTGTATTAAAATTATTATCATTCACTCAGTTTGCATTAATCTATATAACATGTATACTTGATACAATTAGTATAGTAAAACATTGTAAACTTTTCATCATTGATTATTATTAGAATATCACCATTTCTTAGAAAGGGATAATAAAAGTTAACTTGTGATAATGGGGATGAATGAGGCTTGGTCTCTATTTGGTTCATGCGATATGAGTGAATTTATTATTCATATAAATAATTGATAAACTTGCTTTTAAACAATAAATAGTTAACAGAAAATATAAATTTGCTATTCGTTTAATTTATAAATTCAATTCTATTCTTGGAATTTACGATATTTTAACGATATATGTATGTTATAATTGTGATGTGTATTATTTACTACTTTGCAAAACTAATATGCATAGTTTAAGCGACTATACCACAGACTTATAAATCAGGCATTTATGGTAATCTAATATACAAATAATCACAATTTGCATTTCTTTTTATGGCAAAACTAGAGTCAATGGACGTTTGCATTAGGCTACTATTACTTTTCGCGTTTTATCCCAAGCTTATATAGACACTGATGTATAATATATATAAAAATTATTAAAATTGCTTCATATTCATAAAAATTTTATCAAAAACCCTGATGGCGTGCCAAAAATGATATTGTCTTATCAATGAGCAATTTTGTAGTAAGAAAATTTGGCAAGTGAGTACAGCATACCTAACACATTAGTAATACTTAATTTGGATTTATTAAAAAGAAAATTATTTTTCAAGATACTGAATTTTTAGTATTGCATATGGCAAGACATCTTTATATGTAAATGCTTCCAAATATTTGTACTTGTGTTCCTTGTACATATTGAACTAATTACCCAATTTTTCTAATAGCCATTCTTCTGACAGATCTTCAAGCTCTCTGATCTCAAATGATCTGGTTAATTCAGCTTCACGTTGCAGTGAGAGTTTAGAACCTGCATACATCATTTGCAGCTCTGCATGGCTGTCACGAGGAGTGTAAAATATGAAGCAGAGAGGAAATGAGACGCGCCCATCTGCATGTTCCCGTCTATAGGACAGGACCACATATCTTGGCTGATGACCTGGCAATGCTTCCTGCAGATCATCTATGGTGATGTTCTCATGTTGCTCATCTAAGACAATCAGTTGCTTTTCTCTGTCAACTTTCACTGCATAATGAAAACAAACAAGTTACTTCTTTTGGTAATTTGCAAGACGTATGGATTTAATTACATATCAACGCAGAGGTATCTTGCGCTTTGCGAAAGCGGAAATCTTTCAAGAGCTTTTTAATATCGTCAGTTACAGCACATATTGGATTAGACTACAAAGTAATAATGTAAGCGGCTAATTTAGGAATTAATGTACTGTACTTGCCATAATTAATCGCGCTTCCTTGTTTTAGATGCAGTAGCTAGTTGATCATTTGGTCTATTGTGGGCGGATAATAGAGTAATGAGTCAACTAGTAATTCTTTGTTACGATAATGAATAACAAAGCAAGAATTTGACAGGCGGAATATTTTTAAAAGTCAAATTATCTCAATTATTTCGTGTGGTTTCTAGGGATATTTATATAATTTTCAACAAAATTTTGCCGCTAGGTTCGCTGACTAAAGCGAAGCGTTTCAGCAGCCATCTAGATCGTGTTGTGTCTTTTCAAACCTCGTGGTAGTCTCGCAACGTGCTCTCAGTAATCATGGCCGACCAAACTCTCGCAAGTGCAATTGTTTTCGACTTTTTGAACAAGAAAGATAAGGCTGTTGCCAATGTATTTCAAAGCAAATGCAAACCGGTATGTATTAATTTTAGCTAACTTACTTGTCATGGGCTTTTCCTTAGTACTTTCATGCGTCTTTGAGCTTTTACAAGCTAACCTTAAACACGTGGATCCTAAACCTCGTGTTATGTTATATTTTGTTATATCTGCAAGTTTAAGTATTGTGTTGTATCTATTTTAGCAACAACTAGCCGCTGGCGCACCAAGTATTGTTGAAATTGTGCAGCACTACTTGAAAACAGGCCAACATGCAAAGAAGCTCAAATCTGTTAGTACAGAATCTAGTAGTGAAGATAGCAGTGAAGAGGAGTCAGCGCCGCCACAAAAGAAAGCGCCCGTTGTAAATGGCAAAGCAGCAGCCAAAAAGGCTGAAAGCAGTTCAGAGGAGGAATCAAGTGAAGAAGAAGCGCCAAAAGTACCTACAAAAGCAAAACCAGCAGCAACCAAGCAGGCCCCAAATAAAACAACTAAAGAAGAATCATCTAGTGAGGAAGAGGAGGAGGAACCCAAGAAAGGAGCAGCCAAACCAGTAGCTAAAGCTGCCCCAGCTAAAAAGGGTGAATCCTCTTCAGAGGAAGATAGCAGTGATGATGAACCTGCTGTGAAAGTGCCTGTGGTGAAACCTGCACCTGCAAAGGCTACTCCCAAAAAGAAGGAGTCATCATCAGAGGAAAGTTCAGATGAAGAAGAAACTCCATCAAAGAAGGCGCCTGTGAAAGCTTCTCCTAAACCTGTTGCACCAAAGGCAGCAGCAAAGAAAGAATCTTCATCAGAAGAGGAAAGCTCTGATGAAGATGAGGCACCTGCCAAGAAGCCAGCACCAAAGGCGGCAGTTCCAGTCAAAAAACCTGTGGTTGCCAAGAAGGAAGAATCATCTTCTGAAGAGTCGTCTGAGGATGAAGCACCGGCTAAACCAGCTGCCAAACCTGTTGTAAAGGCCCCAGCAAAAAAACAAGAATCGTCTTCAGACGAAGACTCCTCTGAAGATGAGGCGCCTGCTAAATCAACACCTAAAACGCCAACCAAGCCAGCGGTGAAGACAGCTCCTGCCAAGAAAGCCGAATCTTCATCTGAAGAAGACTCTGATGAGGAAGAAAAAGCACCAAAACCAGCCGCAAAAGCACCGGTAAAGGTTGCAAAGAAACAAGAGTCATCTTCTGAGGAAGATTCATCAGATGAGGAAGTTGCTGCTAAACCCGCGACTAAAGTTACGCCAGCAAAAAAGAAAGCAGAATCGTCAGAAGAAGAGAGTTCAGATGAGGATGAGCCCCCAACAAAGAAAGCCGCTGTTGTAAAGAATGGTGTCGCAACTCCTACACAGGGTACCAAGAGGAAGGCTGATGATGATGAGGAAGGTGATCAAGAAGTGTTCAACTCGGCGAAGAAATCCAACTACAGCAACTTTGTAAAAGAAGGAGAGAGCAATGGACATCAAAATGGTTTCCAAAAGGTAAATTTACTGAATTAGAAGAATGTTTATTTAATTATTTCGTCGCCTTGGCAATTTACTCAAAAGTGAAATCTCAAATTATAGCGGCATAGTAATGGTTCTACACCATTCCGCAGAGTGCGAGATGACGAGGTGAATGTTGATCCACGTCTTCAGGATAATTCTTTTGATGCAAAGGTAATGTACGACTCGGTATCACATGAGGCGCGTTATCTTCTTGTTTTCGCCACTAGTGGAAAACTGGGAAATATAGGTACAACAACCGTAATAGCGAAATGTGAATTGAGATCGTACATTATTGAGCACCACTACTTTATGTAAATGATGTGCTGGGAAGTTGTACTGAATATTTCTCTTTTTTCCACAGAACGGTGATGATAAGCGCAATAGCTTCGGAGGCGGTCGAGGCCGTGGTTTCCGAGGTGGTCGCGGCGGAGGTGACGGCGACCGTGGGGGCTTCCGTGGTGGTCGCGGCGGCGGTGACGGCTTCCGTGGTGGTCGTGGAGGGGGTGACGGTGACCGTGGTGGATTCCGCGGTGGTCGTGGTGGAGGCGGATTCCGAGGGGGCAGAGATGGAGATGGCGGCTTCCGTGGGGGACGTGGTGGTTTCCGAGGCGGCCGTGGTGGAGACCGAGGTGGCCGTGGCGGAGACAGAGGTGGTCGCGGAGGCGAACGTGGCGGTTTTAGAAAATCGTTCGGCAATGATAGCCGAGGTGGTCGTGGCGGCGGCGGATTCAGAAGTAGTTTTGGCGATAAACCCGCAGAAAACAAGAAGATAACATTTGATTAGACTTTAGTAGATTTATGAACCTATTTTTGTATATAAAGTAAGAATTTTTTGAGCTTTGATATTGGGAGAACAGCAATTTATTTCTTCATATTATAGAGAAACGCACGTGGTTCTTGGGGAGAACGAGCAAATCAGGATTTGAAGCATACGAGAGGAAAATCATTCCGACATGAGAAGACAAAAAAGAAACGAGGATCATATCGTGGCGGAGCGATTGATATGAGTGTGAATTCAATCAAATTCGAAGATTAGGGTATCTATCTCACCAAGAATTACGACTTTACTGACATACACACTGTTTTACTTTCGAATGCAAGTAATTCAACATATACATATAGGATGTAAGCTGTTTATAGTTTATAAGAGATTGGAGACGAATTGAAAATGTGCGGGTGAACGCTCTGGCAGAACGAGCCAATAAACATTCATACCTTAAATGCGAGTTATATTTTACGAAATGTATTGCTGTGGACGTTCCGGGTATTTCGTACCACAACATGATGCATTAATTGTGTTAATGCACTTGATGTAAATGATGTAACAATTATTGAAGTATGTTCATTGTATCGCAGCGTAAAATTGTGATACGAATTATTTGTTCCTTCACGAATCATGAGAAAACTGTTGTTAGTATCAAAAAGCACCTTAATTGTATTTTATTTGAGCGTCATATTAACTTATTGTAACTGGATTTGATAACTATTTAGGACGTTATTACTTTCTCGATCTTTGCAATAAATTAATTCATAAATGATTTGAGAATTTTGTTCAAGTTAAATAATTTTCTGATTTCTTTTTTAAATAAAATTTCTGCCTTTCATTTACAACTGTTTTATTTTTAATTTCATGTTCAGTATGGATTGTGGAAAAAATAATACAACAGATATCTTTAAGCCTAAACATCTCAAATGTTTTATTACTTTGTAATCAAACAGTTACAAAAAAATATATACTTATAATTCTCAAGTTACAATGGGTAAAACACTTCATACTCATAATAAAATATAAACCATTTCATAGTCAAAGTAATAAGAAAATAACCCTTACTTTGTGGAACAATAAAACGTTAATAAATTGGTTTGCCAAACAAACCCTGAATTAACCTTGTTGTTGCTTCTTTGATTCTGGAGTATCCTTTGCAAAATTTCCTTTGCGTTTCCTACCAAAATGCTTACCGCCCTTGCGGTGTTTTTGACTTTGCCTATCATTCCAATTCTTGTAATATCCAGACTCCTCCTCATCTGTTAATAGCGTTGCTGTGAACTCTGCATCACCTACTGTAAATTTAGCATCAGTGAGTTTCTTGATAAATTCGTCAGCCTCATTTTCCTTGGCAAAACGCATATGACCATCAGTTTCATCAACTTTGAAGTTTACATGTGCAACCTCCATTTCTGAGACTTCTGTTACTCTGGCTTTTATCTCATCCCATTTCAACTTCCCACCAACTGTATTGCCAGACAATTTAACAATTGACTTTTTAGGATATTCAAATTTCTTTTCTTGAACATTATTCTTATTGCCTTTATTCTTTTTTAACTTGCGTGCTTCATATTCAGCTTTCTTCTCTGCAACAAAAGCTTCCTGTGATAACTTCTGGAGGGTAACATCTTTGTACTTGTCTTCAGATTCCAAAAATTTCTTGCAGTCCTCTTCAGTTTTAAAGATAATATTAACAGATCCCTTGAATTTACTTTCATTTGTTGCCTTATCTTTGTAGTGCCTCATACTAAGTGAATCAACTTCTGCTTGAGTTTTGACAAATTCCATAATATTATCAAATACTTCATCTTTGGGAAAACCTTTAGCATATGCTGTAACCAAAAATTCATCTGTTAAGTATCTGTTAACGTTTTGTATTAGCATTAAATCCTATGAATAGTAAAACTAACCTGTGCGAGGCTGAAGTACTGAAGCACGTTCCTCGTCCGTAAGTTCAGGTAGGGGTTTTTCGACAGATCGTCGCAATTTCTCCTTATCGTCGCTAATTTCGACTAACTTAGCGTCTGACTTTTCAATCGCGTCCACAATTACCTTCTTGTCTTTAGATAAATCAGCAAGACGCTTAAAGGTTAGGAGAACGTCGAGCGGGACCCAACCGCCTTCGTTTTTACCAATTGTTTCCTTAAGGAATTTATCGCGTGGTAAATTAATATCACCAAAATAGTATTCCACTTGGGTGATGATTTTCTGTTCCAAGTCATTTGCCATGATTAAAAATTTACAAGAAACTCAACTAACCAAGTACACTTCACAACACGTGTTACAGAATCTGCGACCCGCTATGACCTCAAGCGAGACTGACAACCGTTGACCTTGTATTGTGCTCATATACTAAAGCACGCATGTGCGGTAGTGATTTAAATAAACATTTGATTAATATAATTTATATTAGAAAACCCCTTCCAAACCACGTATATCTGCCATCTATAGAGATTTATAATGTGAAGAAGTATTGACTTGAGGAATTATATTAATTCTTCAATTGTGCATTTAGATTACATTGGGTTGCATATAGTTTAAAATGATAGCATAGTTGCCAACTCGTTGAACGAGTGTCTACGGACGTCAAATCGTTCTTTTTCCGTCGAACCGCTGTGGCGAGTGGACTACTTGTTGTGCTGCGATCAGTGAAACAATCCACAAACATCCACCAAAATGAAGATCTTCAAAGATATTTTTACTGGTAAATATTACTTCTGTGTGATTCTCTCGATGATTTAGCCCTTATTAGTCGGGTTAGAAGTTGCATCTTGATCTAGAAATCAAGGCCAGCCAGATTGGGTGACTAACCTCAACATATGTGTTTTTTCCAGGTGATGAAATGTTTTCAGACACCTACAAAGTTAAATTGGTTGATGAAGTCGTTTATGAAGTCTACGGCAAGCTGATCCAGCGCAAACAAGGAGACATCTCTATTGATGGATTCAATCCATCAGCTGAAGATGCTGATGAAGGTACTGATGAAGCAGTGGAATCTGGTGTAGATATTGTTTTGAATCACAGACTGTGTGAGACATATGCTTTTGGTGATAAGAAATCTTACACATCATATCTTAAGGACTATATGAAGAAGTAAGTGCTGCATATTTTTTTCACCTGTTTGGCACAAATTGGTAATATGACTTTTATTTAATAGATTGGTAGCAAAATTGGAAGAAAGTAGTCCTGACCAAGTAGATATATTCAAGACAAACATGAACAAAGTTATGAAGGACATCCTGGGAAGATTTAAGGAGTTGCAATTTTTTACTGGTGAATCTATGGAAATTGATGGCATGGTTGGACTCATGGAATATCGTGAGATTGATGGTAACTCAGTGCCTGTAATGATGTTCTTTAAACATGGCTTGGATGAAGAAAAGTTCTAATAGAATTTTTAACTTTGATAAATATTATTTATTACAATCTACCATCAAATAATTGAACGCGCATTTGGAAATTTCTGTTGTGCGACCGTTATATACTCGTCTACTATAAATTTTATGGACTTATATTTTGGCTGGCTTAGTTGCGTCTAATTCCACAACGATGCATTGAAGGAATGATTCTTTTATATATACCAATCTTCTTTTTATTTGTATATTAAATCAATTTCTGCTCCAGATTAATAAAGAACTGTTAATAATATGAAATTATTTTGCTTATTTTAGGAGTAAGTTTCAGGCTGAATTAAAATATACCTATTTTAATAAATAGTCTGATAATAAAATAGCATATTAACAATAGACTGATAACTATAACTATGATAGATACATATTCAATCACTGTGACTTCATCATCTTCTGTTTTGCAGTGCTGGCTGAAACCGGACTAAAACAAGAAGATACTGAAGTAGTAAAGTTTATTTTTGAAATAGCAAAGTTTGATCTGTTAGAAATATTGTACCCACCCAACCGCCGTTACTTGCAATCCATTCTCCAAGATCATCTTCAAGCACTTCAACCATTCCTTCCATGAGTCCATGTAAATATTCAGGGTGCCCCTGGCAAACGCAGTCAACACCTAACGCACCTGCAACTGCAAAAATAGAAACAACTTTTCCCCAAGTAATTTCTGTTTTGAACAAATCATGGCCAATTGCAGCTAAAAGATCTGCGGCTGCTTTTTCTGATATTAAGACACCCCCAGGTGTATGGCTCGCTTGTCTAGCAACATTGTTGTAAACTTTCGGATTTTGTCGTTCGAGTTCTGTACCGGCAGCCACTAAGCCAGGAAATACATCTCTAACAATAAATGCACTTGAAGTACCAACCATGCTGCGCAATCGATATAATCCTAATTTTTTACTGAATATTCCAGAACGTTTCAATCGATTGCGAATATATTGTCCGCAGAGCACACGACCTTGTGCAACAACATGTTCTGGGGGCACACTCGGCATGCGCCATCCAATTGTTGTTGACAATTTGCGCGAAACAGCATCGCTTACATTACTAAAGCGGCGTTTCGCATTAAAGTGGTCTTCACTAGGCTTGCTCAACGGTGCAATTCCTAATAGATTTGCATGGAGCGCAGCGGGAAAACTTAGTTTTCTAAGATGCGCCCGTGGTGGACCAAATTGGCCCAACGGACGCGAAAGCGGTGTGTTTAAGCATATCGTGGGTGTATCGAATGTAACTTTTCGATCATGCAATGAATGAGTTGTGGTTGTTGAAACATTATCCATTAAGTTGTTTTACCTGAAACAATAAGAATTTTGGGTCATTCTTCTGCCGCCTTACTTAAAACAAAGATGGAAAATATTCATGTTTTAGCAAACTCAGTATTGTTACTTTTTATTCAGGAGACTTGAGCACTTTTTGCTTTCTCGTCAAGTGTCGCAAAATACAAGCCATAAATCACGATTTAATTACATATTATCAATGGATATTGGGACAAATCGTGACGGCCGAATTTGGGTCCGCATGTTTTATGCGATGGACATATTCATTACTTGTTTGCACTTCTTATTGATGCATGTTTTTCATTTGTGCCTCAATTCCTCCCAAAAAATTACAAATTGCTACCGGGTAGGAAGCTATAAATGCGTAAAACAGTCACATTTCAAGACTAGTGTTCCAAAAACTTCAAAATGATTCTCCACATTTCGATAATTAAACAAAGTGTAATCTTCTATTTAATATTCGTATATAAATGTGATTTATGTTATTGTGATTATTTATATTCAAATGTCCCGAGTATTCCAAGCACACCAATTTTACCAGAAATCTTAATTAATAGAAACATCCCTCAAGTTGTAAATTTTGGTCAAGGCTACGTTTATCCAATTCCCCAAAATCCTCTGTTGCCTCCAACGCTCTTACCACCGTTACAAGATGAGATACCGCTCAATGACTATTTACCGCCTCCTGACAATAGTATATTGCCTTCATCAAGCGAAATTCCACTACCGCAAAATGATTACTTGCCACCTGCGAATGATGTTCAACCGCCAAGTTCTTATGGAGTTCCTGCTAGTAAATCATCAATTGTAAAAGCAGTCACAATGTCTTGTTTGGATTCAAGTCAACAACGGTTTTTTAAAGCAACAATTCAATCTCCAGATTTTATACATCGCACGCCTGTGTTTCCAAAAATGAACGCCGGGTGCAATTTAAATCAGCAGTCATTAGACACAATAACCATTCACTTAGATGGTGTTAAAGTTGGTGATTGCGGTGTACATTATTGTTCAGACAAAAAGCTTTGCTTAAATTTACGAATACCCGTTGTTAAAGGATTGAAATTACCTGAAGATAGTGTCATTAGCCTGCAATGTATTCCGCAAAGTTCAGTTGTGAGTGCAATAAAGACATTGGCCATTAATCCTCAAGTAGTGTAAGTAATTCAAACAACTAAAATTTGCTTATAAGTATACATTTAATTACTTTATAGCCAAGGAAGGGTCAGGAGTCTTCCAGGTACTATCGCAACAGGTGGTGCGCAAAGGAACTTTGAGCCACATATTGCGGTATACCGCAGAGGTAATGGATTTGAATACAATCAACTGGTTGAAAGTGGTAGTTCTGTTCTTCTGGGGGAGGAATTAATGCTTAGGAGTTCAATTAGAGAATCCGATGGTACTAAATTTTGAAGTAAATTGTAAATAATGTACTCAAGAATTTACACATGTTCAAGGTTGGAAGTTTTCAAAAATGGGCAGTGTTACAATTCAACAAGGTATTAAGAGAAACAATGCAAGAAAATCAGTAACACTAGTTGACAACTCAGGATGTCGTGTTGAAGAAATGAAATCAATTTGTCCTGAACATCCAAAACAACTTAACAATTTTGTTATTGCCGTTCCATTTCGTGCGTTTCTCTTTCAAGATGCATCCGAGAGTGATGAAATGCTCTTAAGTGTTCGTCTTTATGCTTGTATGAATTACGAAGATTGCCAGGTAAATGTAATACCGTTTTTCGGTTAATTGATAAATATGAGTATCATTACTTACTTCTACTTTAATTGCTGTAATCTAATCATCGTTTAAAAAAAGTGCATTAAAGTTATGGCAATGTAGTCATGAATTAACATATAATGAGGCACAAGCAATTAAGTAGGTAAGTTGCGCAACTTTATGAGAAAAAAATTAAGCGGATGAAACTTTAACTCACTTGAAGGAGTTTTATTTTTATTGCTCTGCTTATAAACTACTTGCGCGTATGCAGCATTAAATACCATCCATAATTCAGAATTATTCATGGTATTCGTGTGATATTATTATGAACTTATTGAATTTCTTGCCTTTAGGCAAAGCATTGCGAGGAGAAAGTCGTACGCGCAGCTGGGCATACCAGTAATAAGCGCCTTACACGTTCAATAAATGGCACGCAAATCGACGAGAACTTGGAAGTAATTGCGGCTTATCACAATGGAACGTCGACGAAAGGAAAGCAATTCATGCAGGATTACGAATCACACTTGGATTTTCGTGTGGTAATGCCGAACACTGCGTTTAATGCAATCGGCAAACAATCGCGTTCTGATAGCAATATTTTTAATTGGTATATAATCGTGTGTGCATTGTTATTTGTGGCTATTTTTGGCCTAACCATTTTAAACATTGCCATTTATTGGCATAGCCAGAGACGAACTGCTGCGAAGATATTAATGTAATTACAATCAATGATTGTTTTGTTGTTGAGAAATGATATTTTTAAGTGTAAATGTTTTTATTCATGATTTGCATATTTTTGTGCTAAATATCGGTTTGTTAAATAATCATTGGCATGCTATGAACCAAGGTAATATTGACACTTTGGAATTCAAAAGAATATCATTATTTCAATGAAAATTTATACGATTTCAAAGTGCAAAAGTGTGCGCTTTCTAAAATAGACAAGACGTTATTTATGTATTTACATTATCGCGCGATTTTTACAAGCATCTTTCGCTTTTTATCACTGTTGAATTATGTTTAAACTTAAAGCAGTAACAACTGTACGCAGCATTTCCAAAACATTTACTTTTGTCGCTTTTCAAACATAAAAGAGATCAAGAGCACCTTGCATATAGTAAAAGGCAAATATGTAGGTGGCAAGCGTTCAATGTAAACAATAAATTAAATTCGACTTTAGCGTAAATAAAAATTGCTACAGTCGCGGTGGAAATGAAAATAAGTATCTTTAAGTCTTATGCTAATAAAATGCTAGGCCATTTGGTATTATCTAAGAGTACGTTGTGTATTTAAATAGTTTAATTAAAGGAAAATAACTATTCAACCAACGATTGCTACTAGTACGGCATTATTTATCATATGTCAATATTTGGTGAGGTGATTCTCGTTGTGCGTGCTTTAACACTTAGCAAAGACGTTGTTTTAATTATTAGCTTAAAAGTACGCTCAGGTACGCTCGATTACAAACATTAAGAAGATGTGCGCCTAGCTACAATTATTGCTTCAATACACAAATGATATCAAACAGTAAACCTTGTACCTTAAATTAATTAACGCTTGTGCGTTTCACTTAACGATAATTACCGCAAAGCTGTCATTAACGTAATGGCAAATGCATTCAAGTTATTCGTTCATTATTTGAATACTCTTTTCATGTGCTTACTAAATTTTTTAAATTTATAGAATTGCCTCATAATATTTGGTAATATTGCGTTGACTTGTTATCGAATAATTTAATTGATAAGTCTCGCGTGAATTAGTGTGATTAACATAAAAATGTATTCTTTAACTTGGCTGCATATATTTCACCCGTAAAACTTTATTTATGAGACAGTTAAACCAGTTATTTAAAGCAATGATAACACATTATTTAAAGAGAAATTAAAATGAACATCGTAAAACATTAGCCAGAAGCGCATGAATTATTTATTTGTAGGCCATTTACATCTAGTTCAATGTTATTTAACACCTGAAATACATTTTGCAATATGTTAATGAGTTTCTTTTGCAAACGATAAATTACATTTTCTAGCTCATGAAACTTTTTATTTTCTTGTATA
Source organism: Anaulacaspis nigra (assembly GCA_030264675.1). NCBI lineage: Eukaryota > Metazoa > Arthropoda > Insecta > Coleoptera > Staphylinidae > Anaulacaspis > Anaulacaspis nigra. Next base: position 277,267 of record JARJDV010010302.1, read on the forward strand.
AAATAATGCGATATTCGGTGTTGCGCAGGATTTCATCGTTAAATTGCGGCTATTCTTTAACAGCACAATTAACGTGAAAGTTGCAATTTATGAAGCAGCGTTTTAGTTGAAGATATTTTGGTTGATATAATATATTGTTAATTCAAGAAGCGTGCGTTGAATGCAATGACGCTATTGATGTCGCAACACATTGTCTATCATCAATTCTATTGTGTGTCTTCAATCAAGAGCCTTCAATCACGAATTAATATGCATTGAACAGCAATGTTCCAGCTCATCAATCATGAAACGTGAGGCTACCACTTAAAATGTTCTATTATCATCATATCGAGTGATATTTCCCCATAATAATATATTTGATTTACTCGGTCATATGGAAATATTTTATAAAGTATGTAATTATCACAATTAGCATTACAACGTCTTGGTGACAATATAATACGTGGTTGTGCATTTCATTAAAAATTCATCGTCATTATGAAAGATATGATGATGTTAATGATTGTCCTAAATTTCATAACAAATAATTAGTTTTGTTTGTTCAAATAAATTGAGAAACGTGTTATTAAGAATATTCGTGTTATTCGTTTGTTAAGTTTAATTGGCGACAATTGTTTGGTTCAATTTTTGCTTTCCTTTGTTACCCAACATTTCAATTTTTTATTTCGACTTTTATTTGTTGTTACTCACAACTTATGACAATGTATCCAAAATATAGTTAACATTTACGCGGATTTTTGCACGTTAAAGTTGCGCGTGATATTTTAAATAGAAATGAAACCAATACATACTTTGCGGCTGTGATCAATATATATAAATTAATAATCCAGTCATACTGCGTTATCAACAATAACAAAACGTGTTACACCATATGCGCATCTTACAGGCACTTTTAGTTGAACTCGTATTCGCACTTTATTTTGATTATTCGGCGACGATGCCGCAGTTTACGCACTTGTTCGTTTTGTTATTTTCTTTCGACTGACCGGTCTTAACGCTCGCGCACTTCTCGCGTGTGTCTTTGGTAAATTCATTTATGTTTTCGGCGCTGATGAGAGTTGCGATCCGCGCGGAGTCAATCAATTCGTATAAACATTATGCGTTCATGTGTGGAGCGCACATACATCTGAGCTGTGCTCCATGCTAGCGAATATGAAAAGTTAGTCGCCTACTGCTACCACAGCCATCACATATCATATTGTAATACCACGTTCAACTCACGCTCAATTAAATGCCGCATATACATTGTAGCTATAAAATCAGTTCCAATAAATATGTCCGAGTATCGTATTGTCATTGGCGGTATAAATTATATTGCCATATATATATGTGGCCAAGTTTGTTTATTTCAACATTTCATTAATATTATATCCATGTATGGAACACCAATAAAATTTCACTTTTAATGTATTCTCGAAAAGTTAATGATGCATAAATTCTAATTTGCCTAATTTATTGTGCAACGAATTGACCTTTTCTAGTCCATATCCTGTTATGCTTTTCCGCTCACGTTCAGGGTGAACATGCATCATTATAATCGCTTGTTAACTAATTATAGGATAACATTCATTATTGACTTGTTTTTAATTTAATATGTGAATCACATTAAAAATTATGATCATTAACTTTTTATTAAATATAGGAAATACGAAAAAAATATTTGACTGGTATCCATGTAAGTTGCCAGGTGGGGAGTAATTTAAATAAAGTGAATTGAGCAGAATTTCATTCAGTAAATAGTGACTTATAACCATGAAAGAATATTTTTATTTCCTGAAAACTATAAAAGATAAATAAATTTTTTTTACAACATTGAAAATACAATCATTTCTTTACAAACGCTGAGAAAATTGAATTATTACGTCGTCTAGATGCCAGGAGTAGAAGAATAGAAAATTGATCCTATTTCGCAATGCTCGGAATTTCGGACTTCAATTTGCAAGTGGTCCTGGGACAGGCTTATATGAGTTACTGCAGGTGACGCTAGGCCGCGCCAGGTGTATTAGTGGGGCAAAATTAAAATGAATGAATTTTGTAAGCTGTACGACAATATCTATTTCAACCGTTTATTGGTGCTTTGCCTATAACTTTTGGCATCTTTTTATTCGTAGAATCTTCAAGTTCTTTCGGCTTATAGTAATGTGGAGCGACTTCAAGTAGCCATTTACTTTCGATTTCAATGACGCATCGCATGAATTCTTTGGTGGTGAAGACGAGTTCATGATAAAGTACCCATCTTGGCAGATCCTCAAATAATGCACTGTTTGGATGAATTGTTACTGACTAGAAAAATTATGTCAGACATTATATTGTATTAACGTTATCATATTGTAAATAATAAACCAGTACCTGATTGTGTTTTACGGTTTTGTAGGATCCTGCCTTTGATAAGCGTGCAATATGATAGAAGTACCCGGCAGTGATTGCTTTGCGAATATCGTCTGTTTCAGATACATTTGACACCATCTCAATTTCTACACGTTGCATTAACCCGACAAGCTGTTCACGAACATCTCTCGCTCTTCGCATTGATCTGTATTGTATAAAGTTCTCGTAACACCATTGCGTCGAGAAATCGCTATCTCTCCATTGATTATATACGTTAAGCAATGATAAATGATCGCCGCAAATGTGGTTAAAATTTTTTCGTGCAGTGTCTGCATGAATAATTTTATCCTTTGGTCGATAGAAAATTGCTCCATTGACTGATAGCATAGCAGCTATTGACACTGCTTCCTCTGAACATTTATATCTGAAATAATGAGAGTGTAATTTGTAATCTTTAGTACAAGAGTAACTTACTTTTCAGCTGCGAGTAACATTTTTGCCATCATAGGATCAACAGGAAATTCCGCCATTCTCCGACCCAATTTAGTTAACTCCCCATGATGATTGAGTGCACCTAATGCGTATAATTGTTCCAGAGCCAAAACTAAAGTTTCGTGAGGTGGGGGATCCAAAAAATCAAAATGCACCAAATCCGTTATGCCAAGCGCTTTTAACATTAAAACAGCATTTCCTAAGTTAATACGTTGTATTTCAGGCACTGTATTATCTTCCAATTCATGTTTATAAGACCATGCGGTGTACAATCTGAAAGTTTTTCCTGGAGCAACACGACCAGCACGACCCGCTCGCTGGTTCGCTGAAGCCTTTGATATGGGAACTACCATTAAACTTTCCATTCCTGTTCGAGAATTGAAGTGGTTTTGCTTGGCAAATCCCGGATCTATTACGTATATAATGTTATCAATTGTAACTGATGTCTCGGCAATATTTGTTGCGAGGACGACTTTACGAGCTCCCGGAGGTGTTGGTTCGAAAATTTTTGCTTGCATATCACTTGGCAAATTGGCATATACGGGTAAAATCATCAATTCTTTTAATTTAGATCCTAAGCGACGTAAACGATCTTGTAAAAGCTCTTGACAAGTTTCAATTTCCTCTTGGCCAGTCAAGAATACAAGAATGTCTCCTAGTGGTTGGGTTGCATGGATTTGCAATACGGAAACTACGCATGCATCAATATAATCTGCCTCAGGTGCTTTCGTGTAATAAATATCCACAGGAAATCGTCTTCCAGGAATTCTAAAAATTGGTGCATCATCGAAGAATTCAGAGAACTTTTGTGCGTCTAATGTTGCGCTTGATATTAGTAATTTCAAATTTGGACGGAAGCGTGCAATATCTTTAACTAAGCCAAATAAAATATCTGTGTGTAATGTTCTTTCATGAGCTTCATCAATTACCATTACACTATAAGATTGCAAATCTGGTTCTGACAAAAACTCTCTGTGCAGCGTACCATCAGTCATGTATTTAATAACAGTGCGTTCTGAAGTACAATCTTCGAAACGAATAGCGTAACCAACTTCATTGCCTAGTTTTACATCCATTTCTTGGGCCACACGTGCTGCTACTGACATAGCAGCTACACGACGTGGTTGAGTACAACCAATTTTTTTACCATCATCAGTAAAGCCTGCTTCATGCAAATACTGAGGAATTTGTGTTGTTTTACCAGAGCCTGTTTCGCCCTCAATTATAAGAACTTGATGGTCCTTGACTGCTTGAATTATATCATCCCTGAATGGATAAACTGGAAGACTAATCTTTGTTTCTGCAATATCCATGCGTTTTCTCTCCAGTTCAGTTAACTTTTTTTCATCTTTATCTTTAGTGCCAGGAATTTTTAATGCTTGTATAAATTCAATTTGGTCAGCTAGCAATAGTTCATATTCTTCCTTCTCCTTTTTCTTTTTAGCGCCAAATGAGAAGACTGCTGAATCCATCTGTTCCTTTTCCCATTTCTTTTGCTCTGACTGTGGCATTTTCTCCAATTCATCAACTTCAATATATTGAGATGTGGAACCTTCTCCCATATCTTGAGGCATATGATACCTTTGTATTCTTTCAAGTTCTCTAGCGCGTTCATGTTCTTGAGCTAGTTGCAGCAATTGTTTCTTGTGAGCTCTCTCCTTCTTCTCTCTTTCTGTTAGGATCTCCTCCTCAAAAAGGAATTCATCATCTTTTATGTCAGCCTCCAGCTCCATGAGTTTATCATCTTTGCGTTTTTCTAGATATCTACGCCTAGATTCTACTCTCAGTTTAGGAATCATCTTTTCCCTGTCCTCTGCTTCCATTTTGAGCCTCTTTGCAGCCTCTTCATACAGCTTCTTCTCAGAAGCATGCACAATGTTCCTAGATTTTTCTGCATCGCGTTTCTTTAAACGTTCAGCAAATTCATCACGTTCTTTTAAGTCTCGCTTTCTAGCTTCCTCTGCACTATCAGAGTCTGAGCTGCTACCATATCTTTTGCTTCGTTTACTCATTGTGCCTATGAATCACACAAATATGTTGATGCCATTTTGTATTATAAAATTAATTACCTGTAAATTATTTGCCACCTGCACATTAACCATACACTATTAATGTAAATATTTAATGTATTTAATAAACTTTTACTGTTTATTCACCATAACCTTAAAAAACCTAGAACCAAAACATTGCGAACCGCATAACATGCCGTATGTTAGAGAAAGTAGAGATGGAAAGAGATGGAAATCGGTTAACTTTGAATTATTACTCATTTATACGTTTTGTAATCCAGGTTTATTAGGTATGGAGTGAGTGACAGGTGTAACAAGTATTTGCATTTGATAAATTGTTATCTTTTATTAAAATTAAAACTCTTATAACTAAAATGTCAACAATTGCATACCAATTCAATTGTTGTTATTTACTTGCTTAGACTTGTTAGATTTGTGTATTGTATGTAGCCTGTGCAAGCATGTGTATACCACCAGTTGTGTGTTTAGTCCCAAGTAATTTAATCAGTGAATAATATAATATTAATTAATGAATAATATAAAAATTTGCGACAGTATGAGTAGTGATTTGCCAGGGTCCTGTGGGAAGAGTTCATTTCGTGGAATATCGAAACTGTGAGTACAACATTTGATTTACTTCTTAGTTTAATATTGTTTAACTGGTTGGTGCATAAATATCACGTTAAATATGAATACGTTTTAATTATCGACATAACATAACGAAAACAAATGGCAATACAGCAAATTGAAAATAATTTAAAACAATTAGAGCTGATATTGAGATACTTGTTGCTTCACGGGGGACTTATCAGAGCACAAATGCAGCAGCTAGGAAACCAAAAGACATCTGTGTAAAGATTGCTTCCTCCGGGTTCGAGGGCAACCAATCTTTTCTGTATGAATCGTTGTTCACACTTTGATGAATAACCATCAGGTAGGTTGCAAAGTCTATTACAATCTGTAGATCTACAAATGAAGATAGCATAATTGCTTAAAGTTTATAACCATAACAAAGTCTGCTGACCTGCAAGTTTCGGTTTTGACTAGCTGCGAATTTTTGCCATCATTTTCTGCCATGTTTACAATATACATCCAATCACCCTTATTGTTCATTGCAGCTCGCGGCATTATATAATTAACGAAAGTTTGACATAGTTTTTCAGGTTGTGAATCATTTTGTCGTTTCTTTCTCGATTTAGTTTCAGGAACATCGCCTAATAGCATGGTGCTCGTTGCATTAAGTTCGTTGTTAATCCAACGTTTGATCAATGAGCGTTTCTTTCTCATGTAATATTTTTGTTCACTCCTTGAAGAATACATACTTATAATGAGGAATAACTGTATAGAGTGAGACATCATACCATTTAGACCAAGGATTTTGAGTAAATCTACCCAATTCTGGCGGTTGTAGAGTTTTGAAATAGGATGGGTACTGAGATGGTTGTTGGTAGGTATTTTGAAAATGATTGAATTTATTTTTAAATGAGTCAATTCCGTGGATTTGTGGGCTCGGATATGGATAAAACGTATGATTATGTGGATATATGCTTGATGGTGGTGGAATATATGCGTTTGGGTTGCGGTCAGGGTATGGATAGTTGGGTATATGTTGATTAGATGGTTCAGGCGTTGGCGTCGGAGGTCCATACACTGGTTTTGGATATGGTCCATAGCTATCACTTGCAACGTAGAAGTATTCTTTTGGTGATTCGTTTCGTAGTAGTGATCCATGATCAAATTTCCAATTTTCTAGTAGTTCTGTGACTAAATCACTAAAAATTGAAGGAGGTGTTTTTGAATTCACAATGGTGATACGAACAGGATCCTTACAAGTTTAAATATAAAGTATGGTACAAAGCATAAGAGTTACTATCAAAATAAGACCGTGAATATTTGCATAATAGGTATGTATGAAATACACTTCATGATGAATTACCTTGGATAATGTTGCGGATATTCACAATACGTGAATCCATTTTTGGCACAAGGTGGGCGTTCGCCTGGAGGTGCTGGCACATACGGTTGCGGTTTTGCCCCATACGGTGCCGAAGAGTAAACCGATGTGATACTCTCATATTTATTAAATAATAATACTAATACCTACAATATTAAAAATGGCATAGTAGAATACATCTACTTTTTCGCAATTCATGATAGATCGGCGACCGATCAAATGCAGGAATTAATTTGTATGAGCCACGAGTCGTATTGTTCAAACAGATTTTAATTTCCAAGAAACGATTGTGCATTACAATGCCAACTTTTACTTTCTATCCGAAGATCACGTACGACGCGTATGAATGAAAGAAATGAAGAAATTCACATGGTAGCCGCAAGAAAAAATAAGAGCGCATAATTTGGTCATTCATAAAAAATATTCCATCATCACAACAGCGCTGATGCATAATTCATGCTCGCATTTTCACTTACATAAATTGCTTCATTTCATTTCGTCTTTTGCAGGGATTGCATCTTTACGTACTTGCTTCTTTTGCAATCGCCATGAATTAATATATTCGTGTACGAGTGCTTGATTTATTGCTGCTCTGTTTATGTTACATATTTTTATATTTACTCATTTCCCAGGAATGCGATTATAATTGCAGTTATAGGAGCATTCGCATTTATTTATGTTTTTATGACGTTGCACCGTTGTTTTAATTAACCATGCATCTGTGTCACTTAATAATGTGCATCCTCTTATGCTATAGCAGTACAATGCTGTTATTGTACTACTTGAAAGACAGAGAGCAAATATGGAACTCGTGCGAGATTAATTGAAAAATTAATTGCTTTTTTTCGCGAACAGCATGGTACATTTAACATCAAGATCTTTATCATTTAAACACGACGAAGCAGTTGAGGAAGTAAAATTATGATTGCAATATATGAGTTTCAAACTAATTAATTATGCAAAATACAAAATATGAAATAGAATATTGAAAAGGAGAAACTGCTAAGTCCAAAATTTCTATATTAATATGTTATGATAACCTATTGAAATTTAAAATAATGTTATGCATTTATTATATAAATCAAAAACAAAATCCATATGCGTTATGCAAATACGATATTTAAATATCTTGGAAACAAAAAATATGCATAAAAAGGTTATAGTTTTGAATTTGCTCGTTGTGTCTTTGGCCAGCTGTGCCAAACAGAACCCAACCGCAATGAGTCAATTCAAAATCCTTGATTTAAATGTTGCATTATATTGTGTTATGTGCCATAATGTGCAGTAACGCAACGGTGCACATTAAAAAGATAACGCATGTCTTGCATTGCAAAATGTTTGAATTGTTAATATACGGCTGCCATGTGAGAATTTCAACGTTTGCTCATTATGTGTTTGTAAATCTAATTTTGAAGGATTACGCGCAAGACTAACTAAATCCGAGTTAAAAAGTAATTAAGTGATTACATTTAAAAAATTGAATCAGCCTTGAATAACGCTCGAAACTCGCATAAAATAAATTAAGCACCACAATTACAAACCTGTATAAGATAAACTTTTAAATTAGGCTTCATCGTAAAAAGTTGAAATTTGTTGTATCAAGTTTATTTAGTTTGATCGTTGGGCCACTTTGTCCATAACTCACATACACGCACTCTCGGAAACAGTGGATCGTCGGTTGTCCATCGAAGGAAAACGAAATTGGAACTGAAAGTACATTAATCGCGCATTATGCTTAAATAATTTCAATCAGTTTGTGCGCGCGGCATTAACATGCTGACACTGGCGCGACATTCGTTCGGCCAATTTCAATCATTTTCGAATTGCTACTTCGGCGCACGCACAATGCATGTATGTACATAGCATTTGTTAATTTGTTGCACATTTTTCACATTTTATGTGGCACGTTCGGCCTACTACTCGGCACGTTTTGCACTTTAATTGTATCATTGCATCGTTGCACATGCACGCACTACGGCAGTTAAGGATGGATGATGCACTTTGTGGCGGGTTTTCCTTGCAATTGATTGATGGGCGGAAGAAGCTTTGCTTAGATGCGAAGTGGAGGACCAACACGCGCGCATTGACGATGAAACGCGTGCTGTCAATGAGTTTTTAGCCAATTTCCAACGCGCGGTGGCAAAACGATGAGGTAAAGAGTGGCGTTGCTGGCTTGTTGTTGGAAGTTTTAGAAAGCGCACCACGCAGAAATCATATTATGATGCATATTACCGATGTCTCGTCTTTCGGTGACCGATTATAGCGTGCTCTATGGATTCGGAAGAATCAATTTATCGGCTTAACGAACGAGCGCTAAAAACGAGTTGGATTCCCTGTCAGTATTACGTGCCATAAAATACATGAATTATACGGCATTTTAAAACAACTATATTAGTGACTAAAACTATAAATAGTTTTTTTCTTCGTGTCTTTCGCGAGTTTTCAGCAATGATCGTCATAACGACAATAAAATTTAAATATTTCCGATAAACGCTGATGGCGAACGACAGTAGTGAAATTTATTGGCACGCATTGAAATATTTGTATTAAATCCATCGGATTCACGCAGAAAAAGAAATTACGAATGAGGATCTGTTCGACTCGGGTCACGGTCGTGTTTTGCGTTCTGCGTTCATAAAGCGGTAATGTGTTGATTACATTAGTGATTCAATTTTATTGCTGTTCATTCTGCAAGCGTCTCATTCGTGTATTTCCTCGACGCGGACAAAATCTGCGCGAAGAAAGCACTGCGGGCAAGTGAATAACTAGAAAAGGTTAAGCGAAAAGAAAGTGATGAATTTATTAATTTTGTTGGGAAAAATTACGATTGAATCAGGTGGACAAAGCGGCCGTATACGAGCCTAAACAAAAGAACTATTAATTGCTTTAATTAGTATGTTTCAAGCAAACAGCATAGAGAGAAATATACATAAAGATTGAGGATCTTTGCACAAGTAGGAAATGAATCGAGTTTATGATGTAAATGATTGGATTGTTGTTTGATTTTCTGCAATTCATGCGAACGTATGGGATTTCTTCTCCTTCCTCGCTTTCTTCATTAATTCATCTTCGTATTGGTGCGGAGACAACGCGCTAACTAATTACTAACTACTCGTCCGCTGCACGTGTCCTGCTGCTGGCGGCTAATGGTGACGGTTCGTTCACATCACATCGATGTAGCCGGCAAGTTGCACGGCGGATGGGAAACGTGACCTGACGTCATTTAGAATCCATATATCGAGCTGCAGACTCTTCTTCTTGAGCATGACATCGCGTTCGAGATCGCCACGCAAGACCTGCAGGCGCGCGTGACTTTCTTCCACGCCATGGAGGCGGGCGCGAAGCTCGGAGACGCTCTCGTTGAGGATTTTTACCTCGTTGATTAATCTGTCAAAAAAGAATTGCAATTTCTATTCGTCTGCAGGTAGTTTGCGGTTTTTGTGATAAATTTGAAAGTTTATCAAAATATGATATTTCGTCGTAAATATGAAAGGTAACGAATGCTAACGGGAAGAATAGAAAGGAGGCAATAAAATAATAATAATGCATCTAGGTGCTGTGTGCTATCATTACCCGTATTGCGAAATATCTCGGCAATTTTCCACCTTTGGCCGTATGGATTTATTGTCCAAACGTGTCTGTGCGACTTTCATGGGATAGTCGAGTTTTTGAATTGAATGTTTCAATTTGGGAAACATCGATTCGGCATCAGCAATTTTTCCCATCACCTACAAACGATTGAATCATTTATTACGTCGTGGTTTTGATGATGGAGAATTGGGTACTTTTTTTAATTCAATCTCTAACTGACGAACGATCTCATCCGTTTCCGCAATTCGATTCGATAGAGCATTCTCTACTTTGTCAGCTTGCACGCGTAAATCGCGCGCTGCGTGAATTAGAATCGCATCTAAAGTTCCACGGAGTTTTGCTGATTTTTCTCTTGCTGCGATAGCATTCTCATAGACATCCTTCACGAATTTGTTCCACAGTTCTACGGTTGACTGGCTGTAAAATTGGTGCTTTTGTTTAAGTCTAATCATTCGCAAAAATCTATAATAGACTATTCTCTGACTGTGTAACAAATTGTCAATTCACTTTAGTTGATTTAGCTATTAGCGGTTTATCAATGCAAGTGCTTACTCATTGGGAAAGGATCCGATGCTTCCGTGCTTGAATAAAATGTCTTGTGAGTGATTGCGAAGGGCACCGTTTGCCGATTCCAGAGCGAACGCTTTAGCTTTCTCTGCCCAATCGTATTGCATTTGACGTTTTGCGGACATGTTCTCAATCATTTGCAATTCGAGTTTGCGCTTTGTGTCCTCAAGGAGTTCTTTAATTTGTCCCGTTAGTGCCATTTCAGTTTTGAGTACATCTTCCACTTGATCATGTACCAGTTCGCTATCCATTCGCCGGGTGCGAATGTTTATACTTTCACTCGCTATAGATTGATCGCTGAATTAATTACTTGCAAGTTTGCAAAAATTGGCAACTTACCAATTGACATGGGTATTAAAACAATTTGCATTGCATTTCCCAAGCGTTCACGTTCGTTTTGGAGTAAGCCAATTTCATCAGCCATTTTTTCTATTTCGTCCTGCAACAAGGACTGCCATCGAAATATTTCCTTCTCTCGTCTCCATATTCTTTCCGTGTTGTCTTTCTGCGTTTGATCACTCAACATTGCTACATTCTCAATGCATTGTGAGCTGTGTCTTTCGGCATTATCGCACTGATTCTGCTCGTTGTGTGAACGCACTATTAAATCCTGATTTTTGCGACGCCATTCGCCCATGCTATAGTGGCTTATTGAATACGTATTCACAACTGGTCGAATGCCACGAAATCCTTCCTCGTGTGAGTACTCACCACGTGCCTGAGCAGAGTAATCAAGTGGTCCGAGTTTCTTAAGTTCAGTAGGATACCTCAGGAAGTCTTCCGCTTGTGGCATATATCTTGGAGGTTTATCGAAAGGGTTTTGGCGGTAATTATCAAGAAGTTCATCACGAGTAGTGTGGATGGAATATTCACGCGTAAAGGGACGATAACATGGTGGTGCTAATGCTGAAGGTTCAACTATTTTCGATGAGAAGTTTATGTCGTTCTTGTATCTAAAATCCATTATTCACTAATATTTAAAATTGCTATACACACAAAAATTTAACTGTGAGGTTGAACTTCAACCAGTTCGGGTATGAAGACTTGGAATAAACAAGGGCAAAGTTTTCCGTATAGGTATCTGGAACAGGAAATACCGAAATATACTTTGTTAAATCGATTGTTGCTATGGTAACAGGAGTCATAATGTTGAATCAATGGCATTCTGCTATTTATAACAATATGTTATAAAGGAATAACTAATACGCAAAGTCAGCATCTTCAAATATAGTTCAAAAAGTATTTTTAGATATGCTTTGTAGGCAATATTTAAACAAATAATGCAAATTTTATTTTTAACACTTTTAATACATGCTGTTGATAATGATAGGAGTTTCATAAAAACAGGAAAGCCGTACATTAAATGAATAGTAATTTTAAATAAAAAGATGGTTTGTCTCAGAAAATTGAAAAGGATTAGAGTTTACGTAAATAGGGTCATAAAAAATAGTCTACGTAAATATAGTCCTTGTTTAAAACATAATGTATATATAGATAATATATGTACAACTTATCATTCATAAATAATTAAATTGCAAACAATGTAATTATTGACGCATTAAGAATGCATTTTTAGCACTTGACATTTAAACATTTGCCTTTTAATTACATGGAAACATTAAACAACAACTATAAAATGTAGTTAAAGTATATAATATTTAAGATACATATAAATTAGTCTCTCTAATTAATATTAAGAAAATTGCAAAATATCATCTCTTTCTTGAACTCAGAAAAGAAGATATTAAACAATTTCATTTATCACAATAAGTTATTTGCTTCGAAGTTGAGCGTTCAATAAAACTTGACCAATGTATTGTATATAATACAGTAATATCTATAATAATATTATTGTCACGTTGTTCTTATCAGCATTTGAATTGTGCTCTTGCTGGCTTAAGTCTTCAAAGTTTCAACATAAGTGGCTGGAAAAATGCCAACGCTTCCGTTGCATTCGCCCAACCACCATCCGTCTTCCTGTTGACGGTACACAACTACTTTATCCCCGGGGTGTATTGCCAGCTCATCGGGTAGATTTGGGGTGTAGCTATAGAGAACTTTGCAATGTGCGATAGGAACGACAGCCGTCTCCTCATTTGTGCAGATTACGCCGCAAATACTGCTGCTGCTGTCTTGCGATGAAAATTCGTCTGCAAGTTTTGTTTTTGATTATTCAGTAATCAATAGAAGGATGTAGCGAATAGAGATAGAAGCAAGTTAGACAGAAGCCAGATAGAAGTTGAGCATTGAAAGATAAAATTCAATGAGTAGTACCAAAATCTGAATCATGCTGATTGGAATTTCCGTCGGCCATGCCTCGATCAATCCAATTGTTTTCAACGTCATAATCGCCATCTTTGCTATCGATTTTATCGATCTTGGTTTCATCCGCTTCCCTCCATTGTTCGCGTAGCCATAGCGGTGCCTAAAAAAGATTTAGATGAAGACTTACGCAATTTCCGATTTGCTTAATATTATTTCATAAGAAATATGAGTGCACACACCTTAAGTATACTCTGTTGCAATCCTGCTTTATCTCGCGTTATCGTAATATGCGATGCTAACGGATGCCCAGTTCTCGGTCGGCAGTCAAGTTCGGCCAATGCATTCTGTACTTTGTATTTAGCGCCTTCCAAGTATGTCAGCATAGATTTCATCTAAAACCCGTTTTAATTAGATCTTGCAAAATATTTGGATTACGAATATTTACATGATACAGTTTTTCAGCTACGGTTTGTTGTGAATCTTCAGAGCCGAAATTTGGTGTTTGTTTGATGGCTTTCGACAAATTTTCCAGGCCGTCTTTGGATTTTTTCTCGCGTTCGATGTCGAGCTTTATTAATTGCAACAACTTGACGAGTGCTTGCTTTCTTCGTTCGCGATTCATTGCTAAAGTTATGTGTTCACAGTAGAAATCGGGTAAAAGCTGTTCGGAAGTTTGCTGTGACGATTGTCGTAGACTCAGGAACGTCGTGAGATCCTTCTGCGCATCGCTGCAATCGACCGGTCCTCGTAATTTTAACATTCCGTCTTCGATTTTAGGCGATAAATCTGTATTGTGCTTAATATAAGAGGACAGGGTAGTTTTCAAATTGCTTAAGCGTTCTTCTTCTAGGGTTTGAAATGTTGAAGCACCTTTGATGACAGCTGATTCCCATTCTAACCTATAATCGTCCAAATATTTATTAGAAGATGTACTGAATAATTTAAGAGAAATATTTACCTTGCACGTTCAGATCTAACACAATGCGAATAATATTCAATATCAGCCTTTTTAACTGCATCTTCTGCTTTTCGTTTCTTGCCTTCCAACTAAAATTACCGAAAATAATGAAAGATATTTTATACTGAGCAATGAAGAAAATTTTACCTTGGCTGTATCCTTATCAGAATTAGTCTTATGAATATTTGGCAATTGAATCAAACTAGTGCTCCTTGACATCCTGTTATCCAACATCGCATCCTGAAGTTTTTCGTTATCACGCGCACATGCGTGACTGTGTTTCTTGCTCTTCGCTTCCGCTGACCGCCATTCAGAGAGCAATTTTGCTGCCTTGTCAACCATCGCTTCGCACGTTTTTCGCTGCCGATGCTGGTTCTCAGACATAATCTTGAGCGGTTTCGCCGCCTCCTCCAACAGTACATTCGACATACACCGATGCGCTTCCGCTCGCGATTCTAATTCCAACGCTACCGCCTTCCATGCTTCATTTAAACCGCCTACGCCTTCTCGGCATGCCCTAGAAAGTTTCGTGCTCAGCTTTGACAAGCTCTTGGAATACTGCAACTCTGCCTCGGATCTGCGTAAATAAACGAACAATGCTTGTTATTTGAATTCGCTCTGAATTTGTTGTTATTGGGTTATTAGAGTGGTAAAGTGTGTTGGATAAAAATAACCATCACACGCCATTGTAAATTTAGAATTTGTGCCACATGCTGGCATTTTTCAAAAGCGACATATGGCCGAATGACGTCAGTATTGCTGTTTCTTGGAGATGTTGAGGAACGTGTTATTTATTGCCGTAAAAAATTATAATTAATTACCGTTCTTGTAGTATAGTTCCTAACTCTTTGCAGAAATCGCCGCCTTGTTTGACGTAGCGTCGAAGATCTTCGAAACCGTTCTGGCCCTGTAAGCGAAGGACAAAAAAAGGTCAGTAATTGCAATTATTCATGGGAATGTGCATTAAGTTATAAAATGACCGGCGTTGATTTAGTGATGCAATTAGCATAGTGCTACTTTTAATGCGTGAATTTTATTATCGCCTCGCGTTCGCGAATCCATAAACAAATAATTTTTAAATAGCAAGGGCAGCCAGCACACACGCGATGCTAATTGAAATACAGACGAAATGTTAATGATTTTGTCCAGTCACGCGCTCCAACACGCTGGGAAAATCTCGATCTCAATCGTTTTCAAATTGTTATTAATGCGCGTTTACTTACGCGCACGTTTGGAATTAAAACATAAGCATACACATAAGTGTACAGTCGAAGCAGGCTAATCATTAATAATTGTCTTGTGTAAATGGCATTGTTATATTTGTTGCTCGGTTATTTATTCGTTTACAACGTTTTGAAGAACTGGGTGGAGCTGCTGCACATCGTTATCTTGCATCCATTAGAACACGGCGTATCCGTAAACTGGAATAAATTAATGCGCGCACAAATATTCGTTTCATCCATCAGCTTGTGCAATCTACGTACAGATCGAAATGTAATAAATGCTAAACTAAGCGGCTTCTGTTTCACGAGATGGCATGTAATTAATTTTCCTTCAAACACATCAAACAACTCTGAACAGTTAAAGAGCGATTTGAGTATGTACATTTAAAATGCGCGCTGGCTCATAGAAGAGCATTTCTTGGAACCATAATGATTACTACACGATTTTTGAAAGTTTTTCATCCTTCGTTTTGCAATAGTAAAGTAGCGAAGCACTTTAAGCTCTCAATGCATAAATATGCATGGGTGAAGCACATTTAACTAGTACTTTTCTATCGGTGCATTTAAAATAACTAACTTGCACTATCGACTCATAGAAATTTCCATGCGCAAGTGTATAATGTGGAATTATGAGGAAAATGTCTATTCGCACGCATTATAATTATTCGCAGTTGAGGGATTGCGTGCAACGAGCAAGAAGGCTTTTTGCTCGCCGTTAAATGACGTCTGTTCGTTTCAGTCAACGCGTACATGTTTCGCTTTTCTTTCAAATGCTTAAAGTTTGTTATGAAAACCACATACACCGCAGACGCACACCACATACAGCGAAGAATTACTATTTTTTAAGTATCCCGGAACGTTGCGGCAACCTGAGATACGACCTAACGGATAGACAATTTACATGTACGATTTTAATGCATTTGCATTAGCTTTTTCACTGATGATTTTGGATTTTATCTCTTTAGAGCATTGAGAAATATATTTACTTACAATTAAGGCATAGAATAAAGAAAAGTAGCAATCATTAAACAAGTTGTGGGATAATTAGCAGAACATATTAAGCACCTACTTGAATTAATTCATGCCATTTGCGTTCATCCACATATTTAACAAATTACTACATTTGCACACTTTCATTTTCATGCATTCCCGAAGCGCGCGCACGTATTCATAAATCCCGAGCGAGATAAAGGTGAAATTAATTATTGTAATGGGGCGCAAATGTGAGCAGCTTTCATCAATTTAAGCAAACGACGTTTATATTTGCGTAAGCGCGGCTTAAAATTTTATTCTCTATGCGCACATTGAGCGTATTCAACGCACCGCATGTGTGCTTTTTAATTTTACGCAGAGCTAATAATTCCAAGCCAATTGCTTAATAACTAAATGCTCCGCGCTTAATTGCAACAGCAATCTATGGAATTATTGCTATTTGCATCTATTCAATGACTGCATACATACATTGACAATGCGTAAAACTTGTATACTTAAATTGTTAATTCGACACAGTGTTATTAATTAAATAACAAACGGATGTGTCGAAATCATAAATAGTTTGGAATTTTGTTTGAAGAATTTGAAAGCGAATTGTCATGAAGCAATTGCACTTTGGATCTTAATTGGCAAACACTTTGATTTCTAAAAATAGGAAAAGCAATAACACACGAACGTGTTTATAGTTCGAACCATAATAATAAGTACAACAAATCAATCTGCACACATTGTTTGGGAAAACACCGAACAAATAACATGGTTAATGATTGGTTCTTCACGCGTCGTAAAAACTTATTAGAAAGTTTATTTGCAACGAATCAGTAAAGAAATCCAAATATATTTGTCATGTTTTCACCATAGTGAACGTGCTTGATTAATTATTTATTATTAGCAGCATTAATAACAAATGGGCGAGGATATTATACAATACTTGCTAGAAATATGTATGAACTAATAATTCCAAAATCGATTAATTAACTGAAATCGGCATATTATAATGTGAGCAGATCGTAACATGGAGCAGTGCACATTGCATAATTAAATATATAATAATAATTCCTTTCTAGTGCGCTAATCACATTTTGCAAGATGTGAGAAGGAAATCTCGAAACGGCGAAACCTTATTGACTATATCGGGTGAATGTGGTAGACATGCATAATAATATTACACGCTCGATTGTATAATACGTCATGTTAAGTTAATGCATCTCGTGCAGCCACTAAATTAGCAAATAACAATAATCAAGTACGATTTGCTGGCAGCAGTTTCAATTCCGACTGCGCGTACGTGTAGTTGGTGGATCAAAATATGTTCACTTCCTCAATGCTCCAAATAATTTAAAGGCGCGCATGTGGAATTAATGTGCGTCGTATTCGCAAAATGTCAGAAATGCGGAATAGATTTCTATTCTATTCATGTACGATACGCATTTAGTCATAGAGTAATTTGTATCGTCACTTTTAACTTGTTGTGGTATTAAAAACCCAATTAATACACAAATACGTGCGATATAAATAGAATACTTATAAACTAGTTTAGAACATTTAGATACTCAACAAGAAATTGAAGTGATTTTGGGTTGAAATTAATATATTAATGAAAACTCAAAAAATTCAGCACAATGAGTAAATAACAGTCGGAGAGCGCTGTAAAGAAGCTATTTATAATTTTAATAGCACATTGCAAAATAGTCTTATACTTGTTGCTTTCAATCCACCGAAAATAGCTTCATTCGAGGCGTGCTCAAACACTTATTTTACCTCTAAGTGCAGTCGACTCTTACGAAATCCGTTCTTCATCTGCGCAACTTCATCAGCGATTGCGCCACTGATGCGCTTCCGGCTCCATTCCAGCATCTTGTAGTCTTTGTACTCACTGCCCGATGTGTCTGGTGATTGTACGCGTTCGATATTCTTTGCGTTATTAGTATTGTCAACCGAAGGTGTTTTGGTGTCACTATCACTCTCGTTCACTTGATGTGTTTCAGAATCCTTTTTGGCGTCTTCGCTCTCTTCAGTTAGATTAGCACTCGCGTCTTCTTGTCTTTTTGGCAGCACGTACTCGATATCGCTGGCTTTAATCTTGGCAAAGAATGCATCATTCTTAACAATTTGCGACTCGGTGTCACCAGACTTTGATGTGTCGTGCGACCTTTGGCGTTGCGCACTATGTGCACCACTGTTACGTTTGAAAATCTTGCCCGTGTGCTTGAAAATGCGCTTGCACTTGTCCTTGGACGTCTTGTAAATGTCCTCGATGTTAATGACGATTTTCTCTTTCTCGGCGAACGCGCCAACGCGCTGATGGCTCGCGTGTTCTTCGATAACTCGATTGAACTTGGACTTGAAGTCTTGCCACTTGCGTCTTCGGCCCTTTTTCGTGCTATTTTGTGGCGATACACTTTCCTCCCTTTCGACAGGAAGCACCTGGCTGCAGGATACATGCTCAATACTTTCGCTGCTTAATGCCAAAGGTGGTAAGTTTAGTTCGTCCATGTTAAAATCGTGCAGTGATTTTGATAGCCGATTTTGGTTGTGGATGCGACGCGGTACTTTATAGAACTCATCGCATTCGCCGTCGTTTTCATCGTCGTCGATCGCCGCATTCGCACCGCGCTCGTTGCGTAACAGATTCAGGTTCGGGTCGGAACCGAATTTAATCACCGGATGTCCGCCCATATCGCCATCGTTCAGATCAATTACATTTGTTACGACGATCTGCAATTGGCTTTTGTGGATGACCTTCGTCCTTGGATCTTTTTCCAACGTCGAACGCTTTGGTTTTTCAGCATTTTCATAATTATGCACCTCGACTTGTTCTACAGTTACCTCCGCTTCAGCTTTGGCTTTCTCGCTATTCCTTCGTGTTTTATCCTCGATGAAGGAAAATTGTATTTTTGGCACATCGTATTCGTATTTGTTGTTCATCGTGCTCAAAGTCTTATTCTCCATGACTTTCACCGTCTCATGAATGTCAACAATGTCATACAGGTCGACATCCGGTGTTTCAGGGTGTTGTTCGTTATCCTGACGCGCATCCTCATAAGATCCTGTGCTGCTTGAACCTGAGTGAAGGGTGACTTGACTTCGCGCTGTACTGCCATGCAGGTCATACTCTCGTTGCGCTGCTGGTAGGTCATAACTTCCGGATGACACTCGCTTCTTCTCATTGTCAATTTCAGAACTTGATGTGGATTTACGAAAGATTGTTGTATTTAGGTTTGGCACAGTTACGCGCCATTGTTGATGGCTTATTTTGTTGCAAAACTTTTTCATTGTTGACTAAGATTAGATTTTGACGTAAACTTTCAATGATTAATAGCACAAGAAGCTATTGTTATAAATAATATAAATTAATAATCACTAAACAAAACATGTTACGCTGACTAGAACTAGAAGACATAATTTTGTCTGTTCAATATTTTGGAGCACCTCAATATTTTACATAACATAACTCTACTGAACACGAGCACGTTGAACACAAACAATTTTATGTTTTCGCGTATATTTACTGCATATTACCGCAAGCATTTATGCTCATAACAACCGAAACGTTCCGTCGCGTTTTCAAGGTAAAAAGCACTTTAACTCGAAACAGGTAGCACTTTTTGCGTCACGCTGCATCGTAACGTCTATTACTCATCCATGCCTGCGTTGATTGAACAACAATTATTCCATCGTTATCACTAAACGAGCGTGGTAGTTGCGTGCGTATCGAGGCGTCTTGAGATGCACCCAACCAGCCCCGACGGTACTACACTATCAACTAACTAATGCCTCTCTCGCGGCCGCAACATCGTGGTGTGCCTAATTCGACGTCTACGACGTGCCAACGCATTGCAAAGCAGATGCTAAATTAAGATGCTCTGCTCTATAATTATTTAACACGCACCGAACGCGACCTCGCACTCTGTATACACATACTGCCGTAGTGTACATACGCGTACACTGAGAGAGGAAAAAGTGCGCTCGTAATGGATACGGTTTTTGTTTTTAATTACTCGCCATGCGACGCGATATGCGCACATTGCATGTGAACCACAGTATTGTCGTCAAAAAGGTATCAAATACCAGTGAGTAACAGCGCATATTTTGTTGTTGTTGATCAATGCACTCAATGGTGATGATATATGATAGGTTGCTGTTTCTGTTTTACTTGCTTTCGACGCATACACATACCTATTGAGTAATATGTTTACGAGGTGTTGAAGCCTTATCACTTACCGGAAAATATTTAGACATATGTATTTCATTTCAACATGTGTAATGACCGATGACTAGATTCTTGTACCGTAATATACTTAAAGTATTATTAAAAATAAATAAAAACCCATATTGGGTACTCACCTCATCACTGTAGGCTACTCTTTGGATTTTGGAGGAAAAGGATCCAAGAAAACATTACTAAAGATTAACTGATTGGATTTATCATTACAATTTTTTGGAATCTACATGATGAAAGGGGGTACCTGTAGCCCATTTGTTCAAGGGGTAGGAGGCACCCTCTTTCGCTTTCAGAGTCCGAAAACGTTGTAATGGTAAAGTTAATTCTTCGTTTTTCAGTAGTGTTTTCTTGAATCCTCGGTATTTTTGGGATCATTGATAAATGGCCAGTGATATGAACGGTAAGTGCCCAATATGGTTTTAAATCAATCAACATTCCTACCTTGATAAGCACGTGAGTGTTTTTCTCACAAAGCATTGTAGGACTATTATCAAAAATTTTAGTACGAGATTTAAGTTTTCCTTTGTTTTAAGCTTAAGGTCTTTACCCTCTTGTTTACACTAACGTCAAAGTATCAAGGTGTGTTGTACTTACTCAGTGTCACACAAATTAAACAACTTGATTTCTCTGAAATCACTTTGCTTTCGCTCAAGTTTTAGGCAGGAATTTTATGATGCTTAGGTACACCTAGATTAAAATAACATTGTGACGATCTTAAATAGTAAAAGTATTTTCTTGTGTAAATATTTGCATAAATTTCTACCATGAACGATGTGATGCTTAATGTTATATCATAATTGCTCAAGATACATAAAACTAATATAAACAAGGTTAGCAGTGAATTAAGTGTATGAAACTTTTTCTTAACGGTCTGTTGTTTAACTGTACTCGGCTCCCATTGTGAGGTTTGAATTTAAATTGAAATACGTTTACTCAAGTGGAGTTGAACGCTAGGCAACACACAACATTTTTATTTCTACGTTAAGTAATTTTTATTGAGTTCCAATAATAGAGAACAAGTGACTTTAATTTACATGCGGCAAATTGTTAATAAATTAATAATAATCAGCATCGTGTGGAGAAAAGAGAAATTAGCATTCACTTGCTAATAATTCAATAAATCATGCAGATATAAACAAGCAAATTATATGTTTGTTCGATGAATAAAATTATGGGGTTTTAATTTTTCTCTGATTCTGGATCTTTGGAGTTGTGCCAGGTGTAAATAGGTGCAAGTGATTTGTGGAATTAAAAATTATATCTAACTAAAATTCATTGATTTTCATGCTCGTTTTAAAGTAGTATTAAATGTTTAGTCGCTTGCATCATTCGGATATAAATAATTTAGCAAACACGCAGTTCGACTTTACTTGAATTATTCACACATTGGCGTTTGCAAACTTTCCAAATTTATCGCTCTCATTTCGTTTGCGCTGTTACATTGTCCTGCTTATAATTCAAACAATAATTCATTCGTATGGTTTACATTCGCAGCATAATGATTTATAACTGTATCATACATGGAGAGCGCCTTTCTTAATAAAATAAATATAAATTGCGGCCACTCGTTTTGGTCTTTTAGGCTAGATGATAGTTAATAACAAAACAAGGCAGACAATTACTTGCTACTTTTTCATCTCATGTAGTTGCTTATGAATTTCTCTACAGTTTAATTATCCATTGTAAAATTAATAAAAATTATTATATCTTCAATTCGTATAAGAACAAGAATTACTTTATTACAATTGTAAATTGATATATTGTATGCTACAATCAATTCTCGTTTTTTACTCATTGTTTCGTTTAGATTATAATTTGTAAGTAATTGCCGCGAGTGCAGAGATGTGTGCCTCTTCTTCGCAGAAATTTAATTTAAACGAGTGGAGTAACAATTGAAATATACACTCATAAAAAAAGAGAAAGGATAATTATATTTCGTGTGTAGAAATGCACGCAGAGCACACGTTTCTTGTTTCGTATTAGTATTTCACACAGCAGCTTGCCGCTTGCGATACGATAATATTATAATGTATGAAATTATTCCCGTGAAATGCATTGTAATTTGAGATTAATTTGAAACTTTTACAATTTATTTTCGTGCGTTATATTTACATGCATAAATGAATGACATGCGAAATATGCGGCTGGAAACTTAAACTTAAATTATGAGGCATTTCGTAGCAAAAAAATGGAAGAAATGCTTAAAAAGTGAATACGTATTAGGAGAAATGACGTAAACTGTATAGTTAAGTTAACTGTATTTTATCGATTTTAAAAGTTTTAAAATGTGTATCATTAATGATTAAGTGAAATAACATGGAATTATTTAAATCGTGGACATTTCGTAATCCGTTCAGAGTTATATAACAGTTATCAGCGACAAATGCATCACGTCACATACGTACAAAAAGACAACCGGTAAATAAAACAAGAACAACACGAATAACAAAAAGTCGACCTCAATGAGGGACGCGATTGTACGGAAATCGTAATGATCTAATACGTGTGCTTCTCTCACAGTCATAACGAGTACATTTATTTTCACAGGAATTGCATTAACTATATTTTTATTACAACTTTGGTCTTATTAGTTCCAGCAAGCGGAGAAGAGCGCATTGTAAAAAATGTGGAACACTTCCATGTTATATCTTTAGACGAAGAGGATATTTTTTACATTGTCATAATATTTCAAAATTACGCTTGGATTAATTTACTCTGATAATTTATAAAATTGAATCAATTAATTCCTGTGCTCATTAGTTGTAACATATGTATGTAGTCGACCAAGCCAATTATACACTACATGCAACCTTGCTACCTACTTTTGCATCCAATTTTGCTTTTATTTACTTTTTGTTACCTTGAAAACTCAATGGCTTGTGACAGGTTGTTATTTCATACCTTTAATTTTTTTTATTAAAATTTAGTTTTCACTTTTTAAATTACTAAATGCTTTTATAAGCAGTTTGGTACCTGTCCTTTTCAATCAAAGTTTGGCCATTATTTATGGGACATGTATTTTTAAAATGTCAACCACAGGTCCATTATTTAGGTGATTGGTCAGTTGACGTTCACTTGACCAGAGCTTATTTGGTTTTAATTCGTGTTCTTTGTTTGTTACAGATATCTTTTGAATTTCGTCAATAACTATTAAGTTGGGATATTTATTACTTATTTATTTTATGATGATTTTGAGAAAGGAAACTTTTAGCAATATAAGTACTCAAGTGAAAATTTCACATTATGAAGAAATAGGAAATATGATTTCAAAAGTGAAATGTTCTTGACCCATAGTTGATATACATTTGCCAAATGACGTTTAGAAATTAAAATGATATTTATACGTACTGCATATGTTGAAAATTCTTGGGATATTTTCTTAATGAACATTCATTTATATTTTTCTAACAGCTGCTCGTCTAATATCTATCCATCTCTCGCTGTGTTTCTAATATTACAAAACCATATTTTCCATACATTTCAATAATGAGCGTATGAATTATAGTTTGCACTTGGAACATGTTTTGCAAATATATACGTGCGTTAGGTGCGATTGTAACTAATTGATTTGTACAAAGATATTTAAGCGTGAAGTTGCGTGTGTTTTAAATACTTTGTAATATTACGGTGCGCGGTGTAATGAATGCGTGGTGATTTCCTCGGCCGTTTAGTGTGCCATTTCGTTAATGAATGCGATGAACGTGAACAAAATCACCGTGATCGACGTGCCAAGAAAGAACGAGTCGTTTGTTGTATAAATGCATGAATGAATAAGCGCGCAAAGAAATGTATTCGTTGCAAGCCAAGGAAATATACATACAATCAGGAGAGCTGCTTGAATGGAAGACATTAAATCGAATCATCTAAGAAAGAGTAGTACGTGTACGAATCAAATCGTACTCGATGGTACACTTGTTCCCTTGTTCAATCATGCGATGTATTATTCTTAACATCGCACACATGCGCTCTTGACGCGATTTAAATGAATGCCATGGATGAATAGTAACGGTCGACATCAATTCGAAATTTCCATATTGTTTTCGTTGGTGTTAATTATGCACAATTGTGCAATTGTTTTCTACGTACATAATGCATACTTTTCTTGCACATTAATTCTCGTTGCACGCATCGTTTTTAGTACAACCATAGGTGTTTTATGATTATTGCATAAGCGTAAAAATTCTCTATACGAAGAAAACACGAATAATTTTAGTGCTTTCTACCCGTTTTAAATATCAAAACAAGTGAAATGTCTATTAAATCCAAATACGAAAAATTCTATTGTCCTCATCGTAAACTAAGCAGGCATGCGGCAAATCTAAATCCGATAATTATCAAAAGACATATAACTGCACATAATCTCTAGCTGGTAATAACAGCGTGGCGGGATGATTACTTCTTATTGAAGCCCACAAACGCCTGCAATTAGAAAATCCAGAAATAAATACGAGACTGTGCCGGATTTCTTATACGTGGTCATAAAACACGACACAGTTCCGACTTCCGTTACTCGTCTTCACAATCACATGCATATGCATGCGAATAATAAACAAATGCATAGATAATCCATGAACGGAGTTTATATCACACATGCAAGTCTAGTAGTACTTAAGACATGTAACAAATGTCATTTGAAGTGAATTTCCACAATCTGTATTACACACGTAGATGGATTCAATAATAACACAAAATGCGAATTGCGAATGCGAATCTTGTGGTTTCCGTTAGCGGATGACCTGACATTAATTGGACTCGCATTAATTCCGGCACCCATCTAGAGTTTGCCTTGCCAAGACACGCACGTATAAACATTTATCATAAATAAATATGTCGTAATATTTGCACGAATTAAGCGAACCGTTGATTAACATTATAGAGCATTTGCATTTATATTGGTATTATGATGGATCGACTGCGAATTATCGCATTTGTTAAATGACGCCGACTGTGAAATAACCCTCGTTTTGTTAATATCATTGCTAGTGTTATTGCTTTGTGCGTCGAAAAACTTAAGTAGTGGAAATTTATTCTTCACAGTTTGTTGACTAGCGCAGTTAATTGCTGAAGGTACCGTTTGAGCAATTTTTAAGCGCACTGAATATGAAATATTCGTATCATGAAATTATGTTTTTCTGTTTTGAGAAGAGTAGAAATTACATTTGCTTGAATTATACATGAGAGAAATTTAATTTCCTCATTATATCATGCAACAGAAAATGCTTTTAATTACGTACTTCAACAAGAACACGTTTCATTCAAAATGATAAATCAAGATAAATTGTTAAATAATTTAATTTGGTTCTAATGAATTTTGTTTATATGCAAGACAAACGATCAGGCATAAATCAATCAAAGAAAATCAATAGTGCGCGTTTTATTGGAAAATTGCATGTAATTAAGTAAATCATTACTCACGATTTATCGGCAATCGTGTAATAAAATAGGCGCCATAAATAACACAACGTGACAGAATTTATTTGATACCTTGTTTATCTCATTGCATGCAAATGCAAATAGTCATTTGCAAAAAGAAAGTACAATGGCTAAAAACGTGATTGTATGTAATTATTACAACAATTGTTATTTCATTAGCGCAAAAATATCCGTATTCAATTAAATGTTCCTAACATGGAAATGCATATAAAGTACGAATCGTACAGAAGCAACAATAATGCGTTTCGAATTAAATTAGTCTTGCATTTTGCTACAACAGCAACTTTTATTAACCGCACAATTATACGAGCACTAGTACATTACACATCTAATAATAACATTTCACTAATATGAAATATTATGCACATGCCATTGCACTCGATGGCTCTGAACTAATCTAAGAAAAAGAAAGTCATCTAGCGAGAGTCATTAATGTTTACGTTTGATTCTGATTCACATTGCGTTGTTTATGTTGTTGTTGTTGTGATTTTTTACGTGGAAAGAAATCAAGAAAAGCAAGATGCTGTATTTACTTCCAGCGATCTTGGAGAAAACGAAGCATAAATGTATTCGATTAAAATTACCAACAATTACTGAATGTACTACATCAATTCATATGCAAGCAGCATCTTCGCATTGAAAATGCAAAATAAAATGAATGAATGGGAAAACCTTGGAAAGATAATAAGCGACAACAATGTTCGTTCACACTTTAAACGCCTTTGACTTTGCGCAATTTGAGCGCAATTTTATTGTTTACAGATGGAGTGAAATTTGTAAAGCTTTATTCTTGTTCAATGAAAGTTTCTGTATTCAATATTAAATAACTACGAGGAATTAAAATCACATTAATCAGGAAAACCTAGTTGATTGAATAAATTATCATAACTTTGCTACTGGAAATTTTCAGAATTTTAATGTATGTTTTAAAATGAAAACACATTTGTTTTAATTATGCAATGCGTTTGGTGAAAAAGCAGACAGGCAGCAAGTGTTTCTCAATACTTCCATCTTATTTAATGTCAAACATTTTGTGTTCGGTTAATTTAGAAACCGTAAAGGTTATTTCGTCGCATGTTAGGAATATTTCAAGCAGTCTCAATTTTTGTGATATCCATAAACTTTTGAAAAACCAAAACGAAAATGTTAAATATCCACTTGAGCTTTTACGTTGGGTGTTAATTTTCTGTTTCGGCTAAATCACATGCAGAAAATAGAGTTTTCACCTTTTCTTACATTCTGGATTATTGTGATTTATGAAGAAAACTAAAGGATTTAATGCGCATTCTGTAAATACTGTGCATACGCCTCTATCATTATGAACGCATGAAAACTATGCGGTTTTACTGGTTGCAACGAAACTAACATGGGCATTGTTCGCATGATGTTTGCATAGTTTTATGTCATTCGAAACCATTTATTATGGGCCTACGCCTCGAACGCGAGTGTAATTATATAATATATTCGTAGTAAGCACGCAAAAGCATTTCGCCAAGTGAAGCGTACGTTCCATCAGCATCATCGATTCGGACAGTTTGAGTCCATCGTTAATCATGGATTTATTCGATGTTTATGGAATTTTCAAGACGCTGTTTGCGAAACACCACATTTGCGCTTACTACACGCAATGCAAAGAACCGCATCAAGAAGGTTGTTTGCTATCTCAAAGAAATACGAGAGGCGAGCAAGTGTGCTTTATTAGTAAATAAATATGCGAGCGTTATGTAAGGTTTCGCTGGAGGTATGGTGGTATATTGGCATTTAAGTTTGCATCGCGGAGCAAACTGCTTGATTGAAATTAAAATTTTGCGTGCAGAGTGGAATATGTAAATTACACCTTTGCCCGCAGGCGGACTAATTATTTCTAGTGCAGATCATGTTATAAACTTCAAGTCAAATTGAGCATTTCAGTCGTTACGCGTTTTATGTTTATTGGCGCTCGGTTTATTCACCTGTAAAGTGTAAAATTTGAAGATTTATGCGATCGGAATTCAGAACAACTAAAAACCAAGTTGTTCAAGGCTAGGATGCCGAAAATGTGAGCTGCTGTAACCAATTTCCTAATAGATGTAGTAATCGATTGGAGCCAGATCATGTTTAGAGTTTACAGTTGCCAACGCACAACTTTTACAAGTAAGTGGTACTAAGCGTAGTGAAATGGTTAAAAATTAATGCAAATTATAGCTTTTTTTAGGAGAGTGCTATTTATCGGTGTTTGCTGCTGGTTTGGCCTTTCAAACGCAGAAAGTGCACACAATTCACAAAATGTTACATCAGATGAAAGAGAACATGCAACTTGTTCGCAGCAGCTCTTCCTAGTACCCCCGGGAGGCTTAAAAAAGTCACTGTAGTTCACTGGTCCACTCTGTAAATGGTGTGTGGCTGTTACGTGTGCATATGCGAAGAGAGAAAATTTCACGCATCAATCGAGATTGAGTATCATCACCTGTTTAACATTCAATCCGCGGAAAACATTGCGAGTAATGCCATTCGTTTAGAGTGCATGCGCGCTCGCTAATTAATGCAATATCGTCTCAATAATTATTAAATGACTTGACATTTGCGCCACGTTTGCGTCGTTTATTAAAAATATACGCGTGCGAAACGCGTTTCAAACTTTCAAATCTTCGTAAATTTCGAGATATATAAATATCAACCAGTTTTTCATTGCAGACATTTTAATAGTAGCTGAGTAACAATTGGTAATTATAATTATGTGGAATTGTGAGGATTCCAAATGAAATAAGGACAATGCGTACGTTAAGGGTCAAATTAATTATGCGGGATAAGTGACACAAATAGTCGCTGCGTATGTAAATTCATTTAATTAATGGCCATCCGAATTGGCCACCTCAGTGAAAGGTCAATCTAATAAAACTTCAACTATTTAGAAACTGAATGTTTAGTAAAGTTTTACAACATCAAGCGGTCATCAAATGTGTAAATGTGTGAAAAATATTACTTACTTGGTGAATGTCATTTTCACTTTGTACATTTTATACTTGCAATAATTTTTATTTTATGTTAGCAACAACAACAACACATCCGAGTTTATTAACAGGAATTGGTGAGAATGAAAATAGAAAACTTTTACTTTAACGACCAAAATGTAAAAAACGCAATTTTCTACATTGACTTAATTAATTCATAAATCTTTCCGGTAAATGTTATGAAAATACTTCCACATTATACGAGCGCATGGCAATTAATTAATTGATAAATAACTCAATTAACTTTCATATTCTTTGTTACTTTATCGTACATGTTGCACGGCAACAAACGTCTTATTAAGAAGTGCTGTGCATTAATTAATCGCAACGGATCATTATGGACAAATGCAGTAGGAAAGTTGAATGCTTCTTTCGTGCGTTCATTCATTGAAATCATTAAAGCAAGTTAAACATCACATAAGAACAGGTATCAATTAAGAAAATTATTAAAGAAAAGTAAAATTGCTTTTGCCTTAAAAGCAGGACACGATGTGTGGACTCACGCTGTAGCTGAGCAATTTCTCTAAAGCTCTTAAGTATTTTTTAAACGGTTTGGCTTTTCTCGAATAGTGCACGAATGTGCCGAGTGACTTTATTAGTCACTCATGAAATTGCATGTAAATTTCATACTTAATCGAAAACTTTGCACTCGCGAAGAGAGTTGGGAAACGTATTCATAATAATAAACAACGATATCGTGCTTGGAGCAAACAATTTCCTAGTTGAACTGATTTTTCATTCACTTGGATTTATGAAAATTGCAACTTTACAATGAATTGCCATTAAACTAGCAAATTAGTCTCTAGTTAATAGAAATAGTATGCAGTGAAATTAGTTTTGAAATATTCTCATAACTAATGATCTGGTGGCAAGCTGTAAATATAATTTGTTTGGCCATTTGTTTGTTAATGAAAGCAGAAGTAATTTTGCCAGTTCATTGTGAAATTCTCTTTGCGAAAGCATTTGCGTTATAGCACATCGTAATTTTCTAGTTATTGTCCGCCCAAAAACGCCCAAACGCAAAATGCTTCCAACCATCGGCTGTGATCATAGAATATTCGTGATTGTATTCTAATAATAATATAAGTCTGCTTTCGATTGAGTGCTTTCATTCTTGTTTGGTTAGCTTAATAAGATTATGATGATAATAACGGTTATTAATAGTTGTTGTTGTTTGCAGCAAAATGAAAGTTTAAAAATTCATTGTGTTATATTATTAATCCGCTTCCTCATGGCATTTCTGCTAATCATTAAAATTACTGCATGATTTGGCGAGCTGTAAAAACAAGAAGTAATGATAATAATTCATGAAATAATCTTATTAAATTAACAGTGGAAAGTATGAAGTGTTTATATGTGCGAAAGAATAATCAATTAACATTTATTGTAATTGCATGCAATTCTTGTAATAACGTGAAATGGAAATAATGCGTGTAAAGTCATTGAACAGCGTAATTTTCATATCACATGTGGGATATGGACACGGAGGCAGATAGTATGATTATTAACAATTCTAGTTTATTTAATTGCGCTGCTATCGAAGGAAACAGCAACTAATTAAACAATTACAGCGTGCAAGTTGTGATGTGACTTGTTCGTAGTGAGGATTTCATTTAAATATTCGCGTAGGCTCTTATATCTACAATAAAATTCAAGGACTTGACATAAATTCACACACATAGTAAATATTTATTTATTTTTTTAAGAAGTAATCTGCTTATTGAATTGTGACTTTAGATTACTTTTATTTTCATTATTGATTTAATCTTTTTAAAACATACAAAAGCAGCTTGAGAACAAGGCAAACGAGAACAACGAGATCTTGAAAGACAGTTGCAGTTAATTAGCCAGTTGTCCAAGCGGAAAGAAGCCTCGATAATGCACGTTCACCTGTGCCAAGTAAGCACTTTTTAGATACACTTATATAAAAGAACGTTGGTCGTCAGCGTTTAACACGTACGCACGCACTTCCTTTCGGCTTCTTCTTGCACGACAGCGCTTGTCGTGCTGTTTTATTGTTCATAGATGAAGGAATAAAAATGCGACGGTGATGGCCCGTGACTTCAGCACTTTTGATTGTTCATTTGAGGCTAACTATGGGCATGCATAGTAAAAAGTAAATCACAGATGCATTCGCTTGCTGACCGTCGACGATGAAGAGGTTGATGAAACGAAAGTTGTTGTTTTTTCGGTCAGCCTTTTGCGCATTCTAGCATGAACGCTGGCAATGATTTTTCGAAAACTAGAGAAACCTTAATGCTTTTCGTGAGTTGATGAATGACTGATATGCGGGCGGAATACTTGAATTGATTTCGCAAAGAGACATTTCATTTTCTATCAATTTCCACACGATTTCTAATAAATGGACGAAATAGTAAATAAGTACTTTCAGATTTATTTTACGAATTAAAGGGAGGGTAGACTCTTTTACATTTGGAATAAAATTCCTTGTTAGCAAAACCTCCAGACCGTAACATTTTCACCAGCAATGATTTTCTCATAAAAAGAACAAAGTTGCTTGGAATTACTTTAAGTTACTTGGAACACATCACAACAACAGTTCAACTGTTAACTTCGACGCGTTGCTCTATTCTTGAAAGCCACAAGGAAGCAACTTCTGAATCCGTAGAACAAGAACTAGAAGAAGGAGGGGTTCATCACTTATGATTTCATAACCGAATGCATTCTGCATATTAATTCAGCGTAAAAACAATGTAATCATAATGCAAGTGAGCTTTCTATTGCAAAATATATCTACGCCTTTAATTGCTAATTACTCTTTGAATGAGCAATATGAAAAATAGATAGACCGGAGGAAATCCTAGATGCTCATGTAATAAAACCTAATAATGTTTGCGTTTGCGGTTTTGAAGATGCCGCAAATTGATTAATAACTCCAAGTGCGCATTGTTGATTGACCAAACCCAGAAGTGAAAGACGCCAAATGATTTCCTGATGTGCAATGCGATAAAATTACATAAAACGAAATAATTTAATGTCAAGCGATCGTGGCGTATGAACAGACAACGAATGTGCGTTGATAATAAAACACAATGAAATGGCGCAAAAATGCGGAACAGCAAGTCCAAACGAAGACGATTGAGTTACGAGTACGTGTAGGATACGTTTAGCAAGACATTTGTAATCCAATATCGCAAGACGTTTATTGTCATTTGGAAAGTGCATAAACTTGACGAATAATTTATGATCGCCTATGCGCGAGCAAAACGGCAATGTGTTTGCTCGCGTGCATTGTCGTTTCTTCGGATTTAGCATGCAACAACACAGCCAACACGTCCGCTTCTTCGACGCTGTTTGTTAATGAACCAACAGCAACAACAACCAAAAGCAAGAGCACTTCGAATGATATGCATACATGGCTAATGGCAAATGTATTCTATTTACGAGTCTAACGGAAACGGAAATAATGACACTGCGCTCCGCAGTCCATTATTATTTGAAGCTACTCGAGACCTGTACATACAGTATTTGCGTTGATGATGCACGCGCAATTGAAATGTGTAGGTTTGAACATATTCTACTATGGTAAAATTATTAACATTGTGCCCCACTATTGTTACATTTGCATCTTTTAAAAGTGAAAATTTATAATACATGAATAATTTATATAATTTATAAACTATTTTCAGTTATATAAACTGATAACTTATATTTGATTTTAACGTATTGGAGGCAGAACATTCACACGGTTATCAAATATTACTGATATCTTATCAAGAAGTCAATGTTTATACTCAAATTAAAAGACCGTTACAAGTACATGACCGTTAATTAAGTAAATATTAGTTTTTATTAAAAACTAGTCGCAGACGCAAATAAAACGGTTAATTTTTCATAAAAAGAAATCCACGAAAGCGTAAAATGTCGTCTGCCGCCCTCGATGTCTGCCATCGCGCAACATTTCCGTTGATAATTTCTGCTTCGTATAGCGTGCAAATTAAATTTTGTACGTAAATCAGTACAAAGAATTTTGCGTCTTTTGATCATCTTTCACTAAACAGCTCTCAAAGTCGTATCGAGGCGAGAAAATTGAATCGATTCATCAATATAAAACGTAAATTATTGTTGTTGGCCTTTCTAATTTTTGCAATCTGACTCATTCGCAATGTGAATGTCGCATGTTCTCATAATTCTCTGAGCACAATTAATTAAATATCTTGAGCAATCAAAGACAAACATTTTTTACCGATTCACACAATTTAATTAGAGCAATTTGAAAGTGAACTCATTCAAAACGAAACAAAATCAAAAAGTAGAATTTATTAAAAGTAAAACCAATGGAAAGCAAAAAGGATGTTGGCGGGCTTGCTGATTGTGATTAAAAATATATCACGACTTTGCGTTTTCACGTTTCTTATGCATTTTTAAGCACCTTCAAATGCATTTTCGTTCGAGCAACATTCATGCGGATAATCGCAAATGTTCTATGGCACGTTAACTACACAAATGCAATGAAAACGATCTCAATCATACAATTCGGTCCACTGTTTCTCAAGCAATTTGAGCATTAAATTGCAGCGCGCTGAATTAAAGTTAAACTACAGCACTAAACGTTCAGATAATATTGGAATAAATGTTAGAGCGTAAACTTCTGTAGAATGCAAGTTCAATTTAAATGTTAAAACAAATGATCAATGGCGATTCTTGTGAATTAAGACATTCTCTTACCACTCTTAACATGTTTATTCGTTTGTTTGAATTGCAAATTGCAAATGCATCAAAGTGTATACCAACATTTGCGACCGGAAATGCATTTGTGATTGTGACGATTGAATTCCAATCGCACTGCGTTTAGCAAACATTTTACAAAATATGATGGTATTTGAAAATACGCTTTCATTATGATTTCTTTGTTGGTTAGTATCATCTGCAACGACAATCGAAATATTCCATTGAATATTAGTTTCCTGATGCTAGTAGCTAACCACCTGTTATGGTTAATTGAAACTGCTTCTTAAGGTTTCAGTTACATTTACCACCTGCTCTCCCTGCTTGCTGCAAACTTACTCACCATTTTGAATTTCTTCCTGCTGTCGTCGTCGAACTAAATTCCGTCGTGCTAAGGCGTGCAATTCAAGTAACAAAAAAAATGGTTCAGTCCTTAAATAGCACAATTCACTTTAGTTTTATCGTGATCGGCAACTATTAAACCATTCTAATCGTCGAAACAGAGCGCAGACGAATGAAAGAAAGTCACTTCTTCCTTTTAGAAAAGTTTAAAGTGCTGCTGCACCTCCGTTCAACTTTTTCGCGGGCAGAAGCAAACGTGTTGATGCAATGTGACAACGGACAAACAACGCCAACGAGACTTATTAGTTATTCAATTGCCTTCAGTGTGCGCGTTTCACTGACGCTCGCAAACGTGGAAAAAGCGGAGGAGTGTAGGTATAATTGCATTAAAACAAAACGACCTTGTTGCTTGAACCACGAATATATAATTGGCGTTGTTCGGACTCGATACGAATGTACATTAAAGTCATAATCTATGTTAAGTAAAGCGCGATAAAAAACGCCAACATATGTGATATGGAAAAAATGCGATATGCAATATACAGAATGGCGGTTTTGATTTGTATAATTATCCAAGCAACAAACAGGTGACAAGAACAGTGCCTGGCATGTGCTTATAATTTATTAATACACAATTTATTGCTTTGCAAGTCTTGTTAATCTCTTAATTTAAAAATAATTAATTCAAACAAGAACTAACTAAGATGTAAAAAGTAGATCTTGCGTTGAAATATTGTTTTTACACATACACCCATTGCATTCAGATTAGAGGTTTAAAGGTGTATTAAAAATGACTCAAATAATTGCATCCAATTAAAACAATCATCGACAATAATGGATGATTATTAATAACATTTCCTACCGGTAATTTTAAGCAGTTAAGCAAACAAAGGAGTTGAACATTAACATTTCCAGGTGTGAAATTTTCTTTTGTCATATTTTGATTGAAACACGCAAACATTCTTTAATTTCCTTTAATTAAACTTGAGTGGATATTTAATGAAGACATTATTCTTGTACATTAAAGGTCATATTTCCACAAAATAAGAAAATTTCATAAAAATAACAAACGGATGTGATTCAATAGATGAATCATAATGCACTTACTCAACATAGTTATGAATTAAAATACAAATGTGAAAAACAAACATGTGCTAACCTACGTTAACTTCATTTGTCACTTTGAGCAAACTTATTTATCGCATTTAAAAGGCAATTAGTTACCAACGATTTACGAATTCGTTTTACTGCAAATTACATGACATATTTTGAAAATATTGCACAGCAATCAATGCTAAGCCATGTTTTTCAACAACTGCAAAGCAGTTTTCCGCTCTTTAAAAATTTGTAATTTTTTCGATTTAAAATTAGTTCTACTATTGTTAAAGTTCTCGTAAACCTTGAATGTTCAAACGCATTGCAACCATGCTCACGATCATTATTAATAATCTCTTTGATGGCAATGCCGATTAAATTCAAGTTTAATTTAGGTCAATTAAAATATAAGCACGCATGTGTCGTAATTGCCAAATTACTTAACGCGTATCAGGTTTTCTATCAACCTGTTGATCGTGTGTTGCTTAATCCTACGAACTACAAATCGATAAAATTCACCTGCTGTTTGTTATTGCTGCTGCACGTATGCATAATTAATATGTAAAAAGTGAAAAGGCTAACAAATAAATAAACATTTCAACTGTCGGTTTAAATAATAATTAAGCAAAAGTTAAGTCACATTAGAAGATAAATTGCTTTTTAACTAACGAATTGGTTTTTAATGGGCTTTAAAACTTACCAAACTATTATCCTTAAACGTCGACATCACGTTGTCTATTAGAATCAAAGATTATTATATCCAAGTAATGTGCACATAGTTTCAGTGCGTTTTTAAGTCACTATCAGCACTTATAATGTCGTTTAAGAGTTTCGAAACAGGCAGACCGCGTGCGACTGTTGCGCTGAGTATAAATTAGAAAACTGCGGATATCCTGCCGCTTCCGTTCGTGCACGGCAGCTAGTTATGAAAAACTGCACCAGGATTTTTGCTACGCAACTGTTTAATTTTTTAATGACGAGTAATACTTATGCAGTACGCGATTATGAACTGGCTTTCGCGTTTGAAAAGAGCGCTAGAAGTTTGCGGCTAAACGCGCACTTTGCGCACCTTCTTCGCGTTGGCCGCTTGGTTAGTGCTTCGTGGATGTCGCGTCACGACTAACAACAAACTCGCCGAAGACTCGAAACCGTATTACGTTTCCAACCGTTTCGTGCCGTTTGAAGCGTTACTGGCGTTGGATGAGGAAAAGTTTGCGTATTATTGTTAATTACCTGACACAAATAATCCCGTTCGGGCGTTGCGCTACACGAGGGGGAAATGCGTACTGATGCGTACGCTACACTTTTATGATGTTCAATCATGAATCATAATATAAGTAATAGTTATTGAGTAATTGCTTTGAATGTATTTTATTACGTAAAATTTTTCAGTTCCAATTAGATAGTACTATCAATATTAAGGCTATTGAAGATGAATAATTAATGTAATATGTACATCCAGCAAGCTAGAGCAAAATTTGACAAAGATTGGACATATAATGACATGACCACATAATATTCGTCATTTAGTTGTCTAAATTGTTGAAGATAACGATAAAAATTCGCAATTAAATTACTGCGTCCAGATTATTTCAAACGATTATTTGGATTTCGCGCGTTTCCTCTGTGTGACTAGTGTTTATACTCGACACGCGCGGCAGCACCGCACTATCGAGTTTCATGCGAGGATAGCTCATTTCAGTTATCACATTTGAGTAGTGCTGGTGATACCTAGGACGTTTTTAATTTTTAGGCAGTAATTGAATAAAAATCAGCATTATAATCATGACTGATCAAGTGTAAGTTATCATTTATCTGTTGGTCGTATGTCGAGGTATCGTTCTTAATAAGCATGGTAGTGATCGGCAATAAAAACTATCATGTTTAGCGGTACGGCCATGTTGAAATACTAACACTCTTTGGAGATGTAGCGGTATTGATTCTAAGTATTCACCGTTTCGTTTCAAATACGTGCTACCACGTTGAGATTGTTTAAAATGCCGTGCCTTTTGTTTCGTCACGCTGCCTCAACATTGCGGAATAAATGTTAATCCGTACTTAACCTCACAATTCCGTTTTAGATTGCCACCGCCAGTAATGTGGGCACAGCGGTCTGCCAATGTACTCTTAACTATTAATTTAGAAGATGTTAAAAGCCCTGACATAAAGTATGTTTGAAATTATCACAGGTGTTGCTGATATTAATGCACTTTTATCTGTAGATTTACAAAAGAATCTGTCTACTTCAAGGGTGTTGGTGGTGTAGAAAAGAAATCCTATGAAGCCACAATACCTTTATACAAAGAAATAGATCCAGAAAAGAGTCAATACTTCAATAGGGGCAGATGTATTGAGATGATTCTCACAAAAGCCAAACCTGAAGAACCTTATTGGCCCTCACTGACTGCAGGCAAGCAAAAATTGCACTGGGTCAAATGTGACTTTAATAAATGGCAAGATGAGGATGAGTCTGGTGATGAAGGTGTTGGCGGCATGGGTAGGGGTGATTTTGATCTTGAGGAGATGATGCGCCAAATGGGTGGTCTTGGTGGTGCTGGTGGTGATAGACCATCAATGGATGACTTGGAATTGGAGGGTGGTGAAGAAGATTCAGATGATGAACAAATTCCAGATCTTGAATAATGCAGTTTATTTAAGTTTGAAATTTGTGACTCCTTAAATGTTATTATTATATATACACGTCATATTCTTCTACATTACAAACGCCTTGTACATTGTTCTTTACACATGTGGTACAATAGGAGATCAACTATGCAGGTCACAAATGCCGTTACTGATTACTTTTGTTATATCATATTCAGTTTCCATCAATTATACATAAGCTTGGTTAACACTTACTATGTTTTTCCGTAATGTATGGTTTAGTAGTAACGTATCTATATAATGAAAGTAATTTAAGACTCTCTAGTTCTAAACATAAAACAAATCAAAGAGACACAGATAAAAAGCGAACGTGTAAGTAACAAGCAAATAACTAGATAATTGCGGTTCTGTGGATTAAGTTCATAATTTTGTAATTAACGAAATAAAATTGTTTTGTCCAAAGATAATTTTTGCAATTACTTTATTTTACATTTATTCGATATAATATTTTACAGCGTGTAGTATAAAATTAAATGCATTGCATTGGCATTGAATTACAAACATAAAAGGATTACATACGCTCAAGTATCAAATGCAAAATATTAAAATTTATTCATAATTAAAATGGCAATGTCATTAATTGCATTTGTTTTCCTGCTGTTCGAACTTAGGATATTTCGATTCAACATCATGCCATTTTTGCTTGTTGTATGACAAATTGTGAACAACTTGCGCGATCTCACTCAACTGAAAATATATATTGTGAGATAATTAATAGAACTTGAAAACTTGTAATACAATACTCACAGGAATTCGAACTTGACCCATAGAATCTCTTTCTCTTAAAGTGACACTATGTGGTTCCTTTAAAGTGTCGAAATCAATTGTGATACCATATGGAATAGCAATTTCATCAGTACGTGCATAACGCCGACCAATTGATACAGTACTCTCATCAACTTTATGCGAAACGTCTACACGAGTAAGCGCACTTGCTGCAATTATTTAAAACATTTAGTGTTTGGATTTTGGCGAGTAATTGTAGTATACTTACAGATTTCTTTAATAAATCGAGTAAATTCTTCGTTGGTACTCAAAGGTAACACGCTGCATTTCAATGGTGCTACACTAGCCGGAAGGGATAAGTAAGTACGTTGCTCATCATTTTCACGTTGCTTAAAGTTATGCTCAAAAATAGCATACATGATTCTACCAATGCCTAAACATTTCTTCCAATTAGATAACTGTGCGAAGAGATTTACAGACCACTTACCAAACGAAGGCTCAATAACGCTCGGTGTAATGTCTTCAACATGAACAATTTTTTGATACTTCTTTACAGAAATCATATTAGTTCCAAGTTCAAATGTTCGTTCGTCAATTGATAAAACATATTTGCCATCAGCTTGTAATTTACTATCTAATTCAGCTATTTGATTTTCATCTAATGCAGCCAAAGCATCCGTAATAACCTTGGCCTCTTTCTTGAACGTTTTTCCAAGAACTCCTTTCTCAGGAAGGACTTCGACCACATTAATGGTTTTGGGTTCTGTCAATTTCTTTTCTGCTGCTAATCGCACACCAGTTGCTTTTGTATGCTGTGTAAGATCATATGCAGAGCGATCAGCACAGCCGACACATTCAATCCAACCCTGTAAAATTTTATTTTAATCGTGCGTTCACTGGAGTCAGTCATGCATGTACGTACATATGATGTCAAAATTTCAGCATCCCAGCAATCTTGGGCATAATGGGCCATTTCATTGGCCATATGTTGTCTGAATCGTAATTTTGATTCGTCCACTCCAGACTGTATAAGAAACTTTTGAATACGTGCCATAAAGTATCCCAAAGTCTCATTTGCAACTAGACCCTGCGCACAGTGAATGATTTTACTCCCTTGTCGATAATTGTATTTCAAGTAAAGTTTTTTGTTTTAGTAATACCTTTGCAACAGCATCGCCAATGTTGACCTTCTCGGCGGCTTTGCCGTCCATTTGATTACATGCGGAGTAGAACAACATTTCTGTGTTAGCAACATCAACAAATTTTGAATGTCTTTTATCATCAGGATCACAAAAGTGTTCGATTTCTGCCATTGTGAATTCACGAACACGTATTAATCCAGACCGTGGAGAAATCTCATTTCTGAAGGAATTTCCTGTAACCATATTTATTCAGTTTCCCATCGGCAAAGTACAATGGATGATGGATACCTATTTGAGCAGCAGCAAATGGTAAGCGACCTTGATTAAATTCCAATAAGCGCTTGAAATTGACAAATATTCCTTGCGCTGTTTCTGGGCGCAAGAATCCCTTAATCAGACCAGAAGGACCAATTTGTGTACCAAACATAAGATTGAATTCAATTGGTTCTGTTAAATCATTGCCAGTAATAGGTGACTTCATATTATATTTCACCATTACATCAGCCATCTCTTGCTTATTCATTCCATCTAACTTAATTATGATATCCGCGCATTCATCTTTATGTTCTTGTGTCGCCTTCTTGTCAGAACACAGCTTTTCCAAATGAGCCTTTATCAAATGGTCCAATCTGAAGCACTCGCCAGATTTGACATCTTTAGTCATCAAGTCTGCAAATCGATCTACATGTCCAGATGCTCTATAATATGAAAGAATATATTATTAAATTATAACATGAATATAAACAAATTAATCACTTTAAAACATTCTCTGGAGTTAATATCGAGCAGTCAACCTCTAGCATTTGTTCTTCAAGTACAAAAAATTGACGCCAACTCTGCAATAAGTTTTGTTTAAATGCACATCCCATTGGACCAAAATCAAATTGGCCAGTGATTCCACCATATATTGCAAAGGATTGATCATAAAAGAATCTTCTCTTTAATAAATCTTCCATTTTAGCACGATCAAAAAAAGCTACATTGGGAATCAAACTTAATTCTTTATCTTCTAGAATTTTCTTTCTGGCTTTTAACTCAGCAACTGCCTTTTTAACATCAATATCTGGAGCTCCATCAGTTTTAAGTTTTCTAACAATATCTCCCTGCAAATCATTAATACATGTATAAGGTATTTTATGAAATTAGAGCATACCTGTTCTTTAACGCTTGCTCTAAGAGGAGCCAAGATTTCTTCAATCTTTGGATCAGCCATGTTATCAAGAAATAATTTTAATTTTATGTTTCTATGTGTCTTTTTGGTGCCCCACTGAGTACTGTAAGAACACAGAGGTGAATTATTTATTGTAGAAGGAACACACCCGTTTAACTGAATGTAATGAACGTTTGTGATGAATCTTTTAAGTGAAAGTGCAGCAAGAGATGGTGAAGTAATTGCACCACGAACAATATGGCAAACTTTAATTAAATACATGCCACGTTTACAAAATTATCGCACAAATGAGTATGTGGGATAATAATACTTAATAATACGCATAAGCAATTATACTTTATTTGTTTATTAAAAGTATTAAATACTTAATAAATAAAATGTGCTATTAAGTCTAACCTCTTTGTATATCAGGTTGGTCGTCAACTCTACAGCTGGTATATCGATGGCCCAAATGACACGTTACTTTGTGAACAAGCTTTTACTTTAAAGAGTTACGCAAATTTTACACTTATTAACTTATAAAACAATGTATTTATTGGTTATAGGTTTTACAATTTAATTTTTGCTCCGGTTGGCCCTTTAAAAGCAATTTACACACTAGCGTAATCTGTGGAGAGAAATATTAATTTGTATAAGGAAAAAGTTGCACCTACCAATCTCGAAATTTATGTCCTGGATATGGAGCCTTTTTATACGAGAAAAGGTTTACACTATTTTTCAAGAACTTCCAGCCTTTCTCGAAATACCATGAAAATGTTTCATTAGCAAATGTTCAAATATAAAACGTATGTAAATTGAATAGCAATCAATGAAGGTGATTGTAATCTAATTAAACGCACAATATCAAAAGGAATTGACAAGTCCAATCATTGTGAGTTAAAGGATGGAATATCTCACAAGTATTATGTATCTAATAAGGATTATATAGATTTAAACAAGTGGGCTTATAAGCAGTATCCCTCCGCTTGGGGCTTCTCAAAGCTGCGCCTTGGCGCTTGCGATCCTCACGAAAACTTTACTGGTCCCCTTTTGTGTGAGTTTTCAATTTATATATTTACTTTGTCGTTTTACACCCGGAGTGTGACGTTATTTCTTGATATAGTAGCCACTTATGTTGCCACCTGCAATGATAAAAGTGATCGTACAATATGTACCATCTATGCACAATATGGGCATAGAAGATCGTTACATACACGCATCTTTAATTTTTGTAGTCCGTACGACGTTTTCTCTTGTAATGACCCGCCCCAAGCTCCGTTCCTTGGCAGATCGACTAGTTGGGCAGAGTCCGACTATGCGACTTACTCCCCATTCCCGATTTTCCTTACCAATGGAGCTCGGTTTATGACATAATGGTTCAGAAAGAGATAACTAAATCAGAAGGAGCATTAATGTATTTTATGTAAGATTTGGAAGTATCTTAAGCTTGATGCTTGTTCTCAAATGATAGAAAAAAGCCCATCCAGCTCCGTGACTCAAACCTCTGCTCCCCATACGGGATTTTTACAATTTAATTTTTATACTTATTGGGATGTTAAGTGTTGGAAGCGGAGCAATAGAAACAGACACAAATAATGTTAAATGAGTTTTATTTTTCATAAGATTTATATTATTTATATATTTATATATAATATAATTAATATAAATATTAAGTATACATCTTTAAACAATACACAAGTGCAAACACATATGTTAGTTCCTTTTTGCTTGGATGTAATTTTAATTGCAATTATATTATTATATCTTGAATTCATTTATTTAGACAGCATTCGAGAAGTTGTTACACGTAATTAATTAAGTTATAGGATAATTGGCACGGACTCGCAACCGTTCTTTCGCTCTCGTTTTTGCAACATATTGAGTTTTGCTTGCCGCCATTTCTATAAACAGCGCCTGAATGTGTAAATGTCTGTTGGATGTGTATGCTTGCAATTCGTTCGCTCTTATCATTCGCAAACTATGTACATAATAACTACAACACGGAAATGTGTGTTTAGTGAGCCCATTGTGTATGTGTATGTATGTATATACTTGGGGGTGGCTGTGGTACTGTATAATCGTTGAAGGGTGATTTATTGTTTCAACATTTTGCTTGAAACTGTAAATTAAAGAAGCATATTATCGTTATACAGTATGGCATTCAATCATTGATAACATGTGTTATTAGTTACATTATTTTTTTTTGCGAAGAGTGTGTGCTATTATCAAAAACGATGTGATCCAATGTGTGAGCTATATACAATAAATACTTTACGCATATTCATCAAATTCACAACTTCGCTTTCACATCAGCTAAATTCATTATTTATCGTTATTTTTATATATAATTAATTAGGTAATTCTTAATTGTTTAAGTTTCTTCATCATCATTTCATCATGTAATTATAAATAATCTCATTCCCTCCGCATTCGCATCCACTCATGCATACATTTATTTTAATTAATAGTTAATTATTTTTATGAATGTATATCCATTGTTCTACTTCTACACCTGTAATTTGACCTAGAATGTAATGACTTGCTTTGCTTCCTCCGCCGCCATCATCATCATCAATATGCTTACCATATACTTTATCGATAGAACTAGACCTAAGTTTCTTCATTTTGCTTTCTTGGTAGGAATACTGGCATTTAATAAACGACTGAATATGAGACATGGTTAATCAATGTGCGCCCACTACCCAAGAACTTCAACCGGGTTGGGCCGCCTTTATCAAGCGCCTCTATCATCTTGATAGTCTCTTTATCATTTTTGGTTTTTCATTAACATACGCAACATTACAGACTCACAACTATAATATTATAATCATATTAGAATAGATTTGCTTGACGCCACTTTGTTCTGTTCTATCTTCAACATACATGTGAGGGGGGAAAAGTGATTGCTACCTAAATATACACACTATCAATATTTAGTATTATATTGGCAAGTGTGTGTGGTGTGAGTGAATATATATTATATATCAGTTAACCATTCGAAACTTATAAAATGGAATTAATAAAACGTTTGTAAAAAGGACGTAAAAAATCGTCAATATCATATCATCATTGTTTGTTTTTAAAAAAGTTAAAAAATCTTTAAAATAGTCGTACATAGTGCTTTATGGCAGTGGATTTTCAATTCAAATGTTTGAAAAACCTATTTAATTCATTTACGTCTTTTTACTTCGCTTCGTCGGCTCCGTTCTCATTCCAAATGATTCACTTTTCATCGGGTAGATTTACTTGTTCGCTAGTTTTCTTGCGCTCGTCTATTATTTTCTCTTTGTTTCGCTATGAAATCATAATGTTAACGTTGTGGTCTGCATATATATAATTTGCTCCAATTATATAACGCAGTCGCAAGAAACAACTGCAAAGAACAGTCTTATGGAACACGTGACCACCAAACGCACGCACCGTCGGTTAGCCAAACGTGGAAAGCTAAGAAAGATGGAGGAATGTCGATTTCAGATCATCTTCTCGTCGACGTCGTTGTCGTCCTCACGCAATTGTAATTGATTCAATTTTCTTTACCTTATTAAATATTTGGTTAAATACTTGGGTTTGTTTTTG
Source organism: Anaulacaspis nigra (assembly GCA_030264675.1). Classification (NCBI taxonomy): domain Eukaryota; kingdom Metazoa; phylum Arthropoda; class Insecta; order Coleoptera; family Staphylinidae; genus Anaulacaspis; species Anaulacaspis nigra. The sequence goes on from JARJDV010010302.1 coordinate 321,679, forward strand.
GTTTACTGGTTGGTTTTCTTTTCTCGCTGAAGGGCGAACGGAAATCGAACGCAAACAGTTCGCACGTCCTTATTCTTCCTGCTCAGTCTCATCCTCGCCCGGCCCGTACATGTCGGCCAACTTGTCGAAGCGTGGGCCCCAAGCGCCCAAGTAATCGTATTCCTGCTGTTCGTCGTCGGAACCTATTGTATAAATGACTCGCATTTAGAATGTGAATATGCACAGTTTCTAGTTCATTACAAATTTTACCTGACGCTAAAGAACTTAGCGAACCGGCTGTACTACCACCACCTTCATACGCATAGTTCCTTAGGTCATCAAACGGCGGTGCATTCGGATCACTGTCCGCACGCTTCTTGTGCTCATCGATGAAAATGCCAACGTTCGGTTCCTGTCCCGGTGCCATGCTCATTATATTAACTGAAATTTTCAATTAAATTAATAATCAATATACCTAGATGTATGTACTTCATTAAATAAACGCGTTATGCAATGGGAAAGCTTTTCATCATTTAATTGAAAATTTAAGAGCAATTCTATTAATCCATTAACTGAACAAATATGAACATCCGTACTGCTTATTATTACCGTTCTTTATAACATTTAATTAAAACTGGAATATATTTATTATGACTGATTAAACTGTTAAACACTAGTGAAGTGTAATGTATCATTCGTTTGTGCGAAATAAACTCGCTTTTATGAATAGTTCTGCAAACGCTTCGAATGCTTCATTCGAAATGAAACTTGAATATTATTTTTTAGTTTTCATAAACGGACAAGCATAACGAGAAATTATGTAAACATTGGTCGAGAACATTGAGGTATTTCAATGATGTGACTGATCAAACAACTAAACTGCGCTTTCTCTGTCACAGTGGACATATTATAAACTAAGCATTTCCACCCTCATAAAATATGAGTGGGATTTCTTTGTGGGCATAAATGTGCATAAAAGATAATTGTTCCTTCTGCTACTTTGTCTCTATTAGTGGGGAAACTCATATGGCGACGGGTGATTAATAATAACGCATTAAAGTTCTAACCAGAGTTTCCACAATGTTTGCTCCTCAATGTAAATACTTTGGCGGAGTATAAAGTTTTAAAGGATTTCACATATTCGCGCTGAACAAATATGTGGAAGTCACTAATGTTTTAAACTCATTAGCAGGGAATTAAAGAGCCATTGTGGATTACGCGAAATGCTCGAAATAAAACTTAACGGTAATCTTGGGAGAAAATGTGCAATAATGCTTATCGAACGTTTGATTATGGCTGTATTTTGTTTATCTTTCTGATCATTAAAAAGTTGGCAGCGAGACAAAGCGAAATGTCGTGGGGCGCAGCTATAAAATGTCTATAAAGCATTTTTTCCCTTCCATTCGCTTGCAAAACACTTTTCGAATCGCTTTCCCAATGCACAAATACAAAAGGATATATACGGCACGCGCGCGCGTTTTGGTGTAAAGTCCGAATTCAGGACGCTTGCACTAAAATCAGTCGTAAAACCTGCAACTTTCAATGTTTCTCTTTCTAATCTGATCTATTTTTTGTTAGTTCTATTGCTGGAATTCTTTAGCATTTTATACGTTTGCTATCCCAACACAAAACTTTAGATACTTGACATCTACATTTCTCGAGTTTACTGAAAAATAAATTCAATTTTTGTTGATATAAAACACAATGGCACATTGCTGAAAACTGTTAATGGATGTCGACTAAAACTATTCGTCAACAGTCGTTAAAGAGGACATCATTAAAATTCCATTAACTGTAATCCTATCACGAATTTGCACGGTGTAAAAGTGTAATCCTTCGAATAAATATAGTGCGTACTTTAGCAAAAATAACGCAGCACTGAAATAGGGTGAAATATTACTTTTGATCTAATATAATTCAATAAGGTTGACATATCAAATTTCTATTTTGAAAAACGAAATGAAATGGAAGTAAAGTTATATAAAAACTTGATTTTGATGTGGCTGGAAACAGGAAACGTCAAAAAAAAAGAAAATAGCACTTTGTAAGCTGTCGCGATATTTTAAGAAAGAACCCAGTACTCCAGTTGATTTTTCAGAAGCCCCAACGCGAAATTCTGATCACGTTCGTGACCATCACGTACTCCAACGAGTAAACGAACACAATGAAACGATAGATGAAAGCGAAGACTGACTGACTGACTCGAAAGTATAGTTTTTTTTGCAGGTAGATACAAATTTAAATCCACTAAGGCAGACGCGTTTTTCTTGATGGAGGAATTTCCTTTTTTACCGTTGGAAAACACGTCTATTCATTGCAGATCCTTTCATTTTTTAGTCGCCGTCAAATTTAGCTGGCAGAGATAAGGAAAAACGTTTCTCATCGAATTGAATTTTCGGTTCGTTTCATTCGGCGATCAAATATTGGCTAAATATTATACTTACACGACATCTTTGGCGGTGCCAACTCGGGCAGTGGACCGCCGATCGGTATCTGGAGCGGCGTGATGTCAAACGCCGTCATGTCGTCTTCGCCGCCGCCCTCATCGTCGTAATTGATGATGTTCTCACGCACGTCGTCGTCCGGCCCCGGATACTTGATATGCGCTTCACGTCGTCGGTTATATACCACGAATACCAAGACGAGAACTATCGTGGCACGATAAAAAGAGCAAATACAATTAGTATGCAATCCTTGTTAGGGTGATGATCACTGCAGTGCAATAAACGGTTTGGCAAGCACTAACAAGAACACGAAGATTAACGCCAAACAACTTGGTTTAGCTTCAATCGCGCCTAAGGTGTTAACTACCATGCTTTTAACAACAGTGCTAGTGCTATATATTAATAAATATTAAAAGAGCAATCAACATCCATATTATCCGTCGTCATTAAGCGTCCTAACATAAGTAAAAGTTTTGTGATTTGATTCGAAAAGTTTTATTCCCTTTTAACATCTGTTGTCGATTTGTTTATGTGAAGCAAAATACTTTTCCAATGTTGTTGATGATGATGACGATGGGAAAAATGACAAACGCCGTCACTTGTTCCATTTATAAAGGTCTTACAAACGCGCGCGTTGAGTTAAGGACCGAGTTGATCTCAATTGAGAAACTTTTCAATATTCATTCACAAATCATAATGCGGAGCAGTTTCGGCAATGAAATCGCGCAGCACATGGAGACGAAGAGCTCTGACGAAGATTTGATAAATTAATCCTCGACGCGCGCGCGCTCAAACTTTACAAAAGCGGTAAAGTGGCAAACAAAACTTAATATTTATCATTTAGAATTGCGCGCGCTTCGTTTGCAGTTCCCTTCCGCGAAGGAGCGCGTTCTGCATGCGGTGCAATCGAGTTAAGTCCCTTCGCCTTCTTCTCGCGAAGACGTTCTCCTCGATTATGAGTTTTGTTGTTTACTGCCGTCAGCAAGCAGTGTGCCTGCAGGCAAGACAATGTTTGCACTCGCGGTGTAGGGCTGTGTGAAATCTTATAAATAAATAGATTGCCTGTGGGGTTGTTGCGCGACGTTCCCACTGCACATTTATTTAAATGCAAATGTCGAGTGTGCCACTTGCAACTTTTGATACATATTTCTGTTATGCTATAAATCGCGTTCGCTGTTCTTTTACTTGACTTTGCCTGCACTGCTCTCGCCGTGATGAATGGATGTTGATTGTTTGGTGCAACTTACCCAGCAGGACGAACAGACAAATAATAACGGCAATGATGAAATCCTTGGACGGCATGATGGCACCCACCGACAACAACTCGAGCTCACAATGTCCGCCTGTATAGCCCAACGGGCAAACGCATTCGTAGCGTAAGGGTGGCTCATAGTCCTTGCAAATGCCGCCATTAATGCACGGCATCCACATGCATTCATTCTCGTTGACGCAGGTATTCTCGTGGAACTTGTACCCTTGAGGACATCTATCGAAGATACACATGTAATTCACTTACCACCAAACTTCTTCGTTGATCAACTCCAACAGCAGCACCAGCAAATTGTAGTTTGATTGTTGCGTGACGACTGAGTTTGTAATTGAATTGGAAGCGAATTGCTTCGCGATACGGTATTAGCGATTATTACAGAACATTACCGACTTAGCGAACGTCAATGAGGGAAAAAGCAGAGTTACTGTAAGACTTTGCAATTTTCGAAATTACCTTAGTTTCGCCCCATTCGGCGCCAGGCATGTTTTTAAAGTAAACATGCAGTTAATCCACTTCGGTGCGCGCTCCTTGTACGCTTCGCATACACAACAAATTGCTCACAAGGAGCGTGATCGTACATCAAACTACGAACGTGCGGCATGCAGCTATCTTTTGTAAGAGCAACAAGAACGAAGAAGATGTATACGAGGAACAATATGTGTGTGCGCATATCACGTAATATGTCAGTCACTTTGTGCTATGAAATCTGATGCTTTTAATCGAATTACTTTCGAAGGGCGCTTGCTTTTATAATTCATTCAACTTGGACTTGGAATATGCTGGTACAGCGAGTGTTACGCTATTTAACGGCGTAAAATGCAAACTTTACGAAATGTAAGTTTAATTGGTTTTTGTTATCAAAGTGAAATTACCCGTATGCGATTTTGTGAATACAATGTACGTCAGTCCTCGGGGATCCACTTTTCGTGTACACATACCTATTACAAAGTCCTTAACAAGGATTGTTTGAAAGCTGCTTATTTTCGGCGTGCGCATCGGAAATTTTCATACTCATTGCTATACTTGGGTTGCATTTATTGCCGCATAAAACACGACAGTAATTATTTTATTTCGAATAAATTTAACCGCTACCCTTGATAATGAGGCGACCATCAAATTGTTCGAGTTGAACAGACATGCTGCATGTGCAATGATAGTTAGTGGCAATAATAAGAACCACAGAATTATTTTTCTCTGAGGTTGAAGTTTTCCACTTTCGACTAGACTGAATCAGTGGCAAAAAATTGCTTGTTGGCAGCACAAGATGCTGCTGCTTCGAGAGAAGAGCGAAACTTTGGTCAAAGTTTGTCGCTCCATCTTCCTGAGAGACAATTGCTTCAACGAAGCGGGCAAGACATTTCCGGCGGGTGAGAAGGGTCTCTCGCTGGCTCAATTCACGACGTGGTCATACGCGCTGCACAAAACTCATTTGTTTACTTGTACACGCGATGAGTTATTCGACGGACTTTTTACCAACTCTGTGATGGGAAGCCGAGGAGGATGCATACGAGTCAAATTGCATGCATAAATTGCAGATGCAAAAAACGAAATTCTAATTCAGCGCATACAAGACGCTGATTTCCTCTTCCGGTTTGTATGGGTTAACAAAGCGAAATGAATACGGAGAGGGAAATAAGCCGACTTTTATAAATACAGAAAATTAAATTTCGCTCCTGATGCCGCGCTATCCCCTACGGGTGGTCTCGCTTTGTGGCTGAGTATATTCGCATCCCCTGAGGGTACCAATTTATTATAAAGCTATTTCATTTCCGGGGACGAATTCAAAACGAACAAACATGTAATTTCGCATTGCTAAGAAAACAAGATTTTGTAGCGATGAAAGTCGACAATTTGAGTTGCATTAGTGCGTTTGGATTTGCACTGGAACAATTGTTCTGTTGTGTGAAATTTTCTGCGAAAAGTTAGCATAGCGTAATCGCAATTGAAGCGCACTTAGGATGCAGAACGTATTCTAGTTTTCAAGTGCGCAAAACTTTCCGCGAATTGGAGCATTTGCACAGCGGTTTTAAATACTCGCTTTATAAACGTCCTTCGCTTCACAATTATTTATGAACACTAGATCAAATACGCGCCAACGCGTGACGAGTTCATAATGGTTGTTTAGAGCTCATAAATTGGTTCTATAAAATTTTATGCAACCGCCCATCGGCGATAAATATAAAAGCAAATGCGGTGCGCAAAAACGAGCGCGAACAATTGTTGCGTATGTCTTGTGCAAATATTGCAGCCACCATCCCCATACTGATCGCAGATAAGATACATTGCGTAGCCGCCTCCGGCGGGAGTCGTAACTATTATAAGGTTTTCGCTTCTTCGTCATTCGACACACAGGCACGTAAATGCAACGACGGGAACGACGACGACAACACGAATTGCACGCTGGATAAAAACCCGAATCGATTCAATTTAAATCACAAACGTATGTGACACCAAGCTATTACATTTTATTGCCGCCTAGTTGAAAACGTGCTTCGTGCATGCACATACACTGCATGTGGACACTTTTATTATGAACGTTGTGCGCGCGCGCGCTTTGAGATGTAAAAGTTTTACCATTTATTTATGGCTTCATCTTTAATTTCACCAGAAGCAAGTACAATTAATTTCCACGGTTCTTGCTTCGTAATTAACCATACATTCCACATAAATTTATAAATTACCTTTTTAAAAACACATCAGCTTTTATATTTGAGAATTTACTTTGCGCGAACACGAAATGTAAAATAAGACTGGATTTACGCGAAGGAATACTAAATGCAAATGTAGTCCTCCCAAATTTTGTCGTCTCTTCCTATTCTTGTTTTTATGAATAACACAGGGTGTCTCTTAACCTACCTTTTTACTAGTTTAAAATACTTTTGCATTTTTGCTTAAAGTTTTAACAATTTTCCAGCACGCAAATTAGATTTATTTGAAATTATTTCAGCTCTGAAATTTTATAGAGCTAATAAATTTTATTATTTTGATTTCGCAAAATATATTTCATTTAGCAGTGTAATTTTAATAATAATTTACGACCTCTTTGCGCGTTGGCACCCAAGCGAGAGCAACGTAAAGACAGAATTTGCATACACCACTTAACAGGTTCCTCTTTGCAATGTTTTTGCGCATAGTTTTCCCCAACGCTATTATAGTCCACATGCGAATAGAGCGATGCAAGTGGAAACGAAATTAAAAATCATTTGGCTTGCGTGAGCTCTCGCGAAACGCATTTATTTGCGGCTTTGCTGCCGTCAGCTGTAAATCAATTCATGTACGTTGCACTCAATTTCCGATTAATCTCGTATTCGTTTAGAGAAATCTGGAAAGCCACGCATTTGCAGTTTATAAAAAAATACTCGACATTTTAACCGCACGTGCAAATTTGCGCGTCAATTTCGAAATGCGAGTATTTAATCAAGAATTTCTACATATTCGTGTTGAATTTCTAGGCGAATGAGTTTGTTATAAAATGAATTTTTAGCGTTTTTTTGTGCGATTGCCAGTATGAGAATGAATACTTTACAATATTATTACTTTTATATTAGTTACTCGGCGTGAGTTTCCACATAAATGTTCCGTACATTGCAAAGTGTTATTAAATATTTTATACTGAAATTCTAATGAGCTCTAAGTTGTCAACGGCAAGAACTAAAATTTATGAGGATTCATTGAGTAGCAAACTCGTCCCAAGAATCATTAGGGAAATAGGATTATAAATATATTTTTTCCTCTTTGGCGCGAAAGGTTTCTTAATGTAAAAGTTTAATTTTCTCTATTTTTCTTTCCCTCAAGAAGTTTCACGTTTATATTTTAGAAATGCATTCGCGCTTTCAAATGCTTAAAAAATCGTAATCACGCTATGGTGTGTAAAATGCAACGAAGACATAGATTTGTCCGGATTTAATGTAATTCGGCGTTCGCTTCGCTGCAATTTCGCGAGTGTGGAACGAATGAATTAAAACTAAAAAATCGTGCGGGTTGCAGTTCGCGATATTAAACTTAAGTTTACAAGCATGTCGCAGCGTCTTAGCGCCAAGAATTATCCGTTTGGACGAACGAAAGCCGGGCGCGGGCGTGCGCTTCTCATACAATGCGATTTTCGCGCGCAGATTAAATGGGGCGTAAGATAATAAAAGCTTTCGTTTCGGTAACTGCTTGCGAGCCCTGGCCACACGCGTCGTTCGCGAGCTACGCCATCATCATCATCAGGATCGTCGGCGAAGTGCCTCCGAAAGTTGACTTTTTAATCCGTTATAATTTGGCTGATGGAAGCGAGCGAGTCGAGTCGAGTTCTTTTAAGGGGTGCGCGAGGAGCCGCGCCTCCGCACCTAAGTGCTCGCCAGCCCGTACGAAGCTCTTCGCGTAATTACGCTTAATTAAATTAAAAATGATCTCGCAAAGACGATGCGCATTCGTTCGGAAGTGAAACGTGCGCACGCCATCGCTTATTTACATATTAGGTAATTTCTTATTTACGTGCGGCGCGCAGGACTTATGCGAATGCAAATGGGAAAAGTTGTCATGTCTCCCTCTCTATAGATGATTAAAATTTTTCGCAAAATGAAATATGTCCTCGTATTTTTGTGCGCGCGTAAAAGTATCCAGAGGCATGGACAAATACACAGCCTTGGCTCACTCATCAAATATGCATGTCGGCTTTAAGAGTCCAGTTGAAAGAAACTTTTTGATGAGTCCGGTGGCGCTCCGGCTTGGGTAACCAACCATGAGAGTAAACTCGTTCCCTGGCTTTAATTTCGAATTTGTGGGTACACCGCGTAAATGGCAAACTTATTTATCCTTCGCGTTCCACAAGTTAATTAAGTTATTTTAATATTTACACTATGTAACTTAGAAAGAAGGGTCTCACGCGTGGGATAATTAAACCTGCCTCAAGTAGGCATATATTATTGAGTTGTAGTGCAAATTGAATATCGACCCGTAGAAGTTAATATCCTGTCTACCTGACGAATTATTGTTATTGTCAAGAATAATACATCATCATAAAATTTGCATATCTGCTTGACCGGGCCATACTGTGTGTATACATATGTAAATCTCAAATTTATAAATAATACTATTGTTAATCGAATTTATATATGAACCTCAAATCCCACCCTGTCAACTGAAACATGTACGTTGCATACGTAATTGGCAGATTATTAAGTGGCCCAGTGCAATTGCATTCGCAATGAATGTTGGATGCAATTAAGCACGAATATAGCTATTCAAATTCGAAGTCAATATGCGAATGCATCGATCTGTATCTATCAGTCGGATGCACACCTTGCTTGGATGATATACACTTGCATATTGTATTCGCTTTCTTGTTTGCTTACGGTTCAAAGTACCCTAACGTATTTGGTATTTAGGATACGCATAACTAGTGCAGATTATACAGTATTGGGTTGTTTACTAGGCATCTAAATTCATCTAAAAGATTACATGTATTATATGCTTTGACCTGTAAACGATGTCATATGCAGGTGGCATAATTAAGGCTAGCCACTCAGTAGAATGGCATGTATCAGAGGGTTAATTGAACCAATTGTGTTTAGCAACACTGCGCGTCATCCTCGCTGACAACAATCCCGCTCGACAAATATCAATTATGTTATTGTCATGAGCGTTCTCTCGTTCGTTCGTTCGTTCTTTCAGTGGCATGCGTGATAAGTACATGTATAATCAATCACTTTAAATTCGGTTGTCATCTCAACGCACGCGTATGCCATTCAGCGAAGAGAGCTCGATGGCTGCCAGAGTGACAACGACGTGGAAGATGACTCTTCGTGTGTGACTGACACGCGCCATCGAAATTGGATAAATTTACATAAACAGCAAGCACACGCGCTTCACGCGCAGCAAACAAGCACTCGCAGCTTGTTTCGCAAAAATATGATTTTCTAATTTCGAGCAAATAAACTTTGCAGATGAGGAAGATACTCCGCGATATCAACTCTTGGGGGTTTTCTTACGTCTTCCGTGTTTCGACGTAAGAAACATGAAGTTGATGAATAATGAATCGAGTGAATTTGAAGTGAATTGATTGCTTTATCGACGACCGAACAAATTCATGAATAATGCAATATTTTAATTCCTTGTTTGTGTAAATGCAATCACGACGTCCACGTCTGCAGATGATTTTCCCTCGTGACGGGCGAATGTAGATGCAACCCAAGATAATTGTAAATCTAATCTGATTTTGCTTCATTTAAATTTCATTTAAATTTAAATCAACGTTTTGTGGCCAGCCGCTTGTTACGCTTGTGTAACTCTTCGAAACCCCGTCGCACACTCGTATCAACATTTTGCTGTGTGTTGTTTTAGTTACACGAAGCGGTAGTTGGTTACTTTTTCATCTCGTCGCCATCAGCTATAAATCACACGTTTGTTTCATGCAACGTAAACATGTAGGTACGCAAACGCAAAATATGTTATAGCAATAACGAATGTGATGCGAACGAACGAACGAACGAACTTCCAATCAAAATCTGGCCGCATATAGCTCTAGGTATATCAAGAATGCCGTGTGTTTTGTTTGATCAAAAAATTTAAAATTCAGTCACATACGACCTCGTTCGTTTTATTTCTTGTTGAGAACTTTCACCCCGCTGAAAAGCGAACACACAAAAGGTACCATCGCCCGCCACGTTTAATGAGGATAACATCGTGAAACTTTCGATAAACAAATAACTCAAGTCCGCAAGTTAGTAGACCAGCAATAAATTTGAGCGCGAGGAGAGCTTCGTCTCGAGTTGCGGGATTTTTTGCGTGCGTGCATCTTCTCCCACATTCTCTTTTCGCGGAAGAAAAATGCAAAAGTACACAAACTTTTGTACGAGTTACTTTTTGCGGCCGCGCGAAGGAAGAATTTAACGCGCTTTTTGCAAACACGTGATGTGCTTACACCACATCATGCAGGGGGGTAAATGAGTAAACTGAAACAGCATCCCTTGTACAAAAAGATGGCGCGTGTGTTTTTCACGTACTCAAGAGCACTCCGATGACTGACTTCAAGATGGAAAAAAGCCACTTTTCCACGCTGCCAGAATGAAAAGGGTAATTTTGCGGGAGTTCTTCAAGTTTGACTGACTCTTGTAGGTCGTCGGCGCGTTCTTTTCGAAACTTGCTAATAGTCCAGTCACATTTTTTGGCAGTTAATTTATATTAAAATTCATCGGATGCTGGAAAATTCCTTCGTCTAGATCATTGCGCACACACATTTTCTCCTCTTCGTCTTGTAATTCTTACGTCTAATAGTGCTACATACACTACATTTCTACGACAACTACACGTGCAAAAGCGATAAAAGATAGAGTGAAGAATAAGAAGATGAAGAAATAGCTCACTGAGAATGATGAGCAAGCAGACGAGGATGGCGGCGAGGGCGCCCATGCTCAGTTTGAGCGTTTGGCCTTCCTGAATGAGTTCGCAGTTCTCGCCCCAGAAGCCGTCCGGACAGATGCAGCGGTAGCGCAGCCGCGGCTCCTGGTTGATGCAAGTGCCGCCGTTCAGACAGGGCAAGTCCAAGCACTCGTCCTTGTCCATGCAGTCCTTGCCATCAGGAGACATGACGCGCCCCTCTCCGCAACTGTCGTAGCATTTATTTGCGTCGCAAAATTACACCAATCATATCATTTTGTCTCTTTTACATATTTAACATAAACGAATGTGTTCGTGATAGTTTAATGAATATGTAAATAAATGCTGCACACACCACTTTCCTATCGTTCAGCCAATTTAAACTTTTTGCCAAGTTCAATTAAAACTTCCTAATGGAAATAATGATTAAAAAATAGTTATGAATGACGAATGATGAGCGCATGCTGCGTTTTTCCAAGACGCCAACATTCTAATTCAATTTCGGTATGCTTTTATACGTCTTCCTGCGTAAGGGGGCGAGCGAGGGCGGCAGGCAACTAACGATGATCTATGGCTCTCTCCGCAATGATGCATAGCGCCATTCTGTTCGCCAGCGGCGAATATTAGATTTATCGATTTTATTTAAAATATGGAAATTTTAAATTTTCCGCACACTACATAGTTTTATTTCCGTGCGACGCACACACATAAAAATTAGTCATTAAAAAGTTTTCGAATAGAGAGTATTAGCAAAAAAAGATTTAATTTATTCGCGACGTGTGAGCAAGCGGAGGCGCGCAAATGAGAAATTGCCCGATGTGTTTGTGCAAGCAAATGCAGCGCGCCGCCTGCATTTTGCAATTAGTAGAAAATGCCATTCAGGCGTCCGCCTGTGATTTATTATTGGTGAAAAAAGGCGCAAAAAATAACTATGCGCTTGTTCGTTAGAAGACTTAAAATTAGATTCAACATAAATGCATTCCAACTAAACTATTCATCAAATATAATTCTTTGAGAAAACTGTAAACATTTTTCAGCTTAGATGAATACCTTGCAATCTTTTGCGCGTGACAGCTGAATAATTAAAATGCTTTAGTTTGGGGAATACTTATTATTTACTACTCTTTGAATATTATAACTAAATCATTCGCAAAGCTTGAATCCCAGAAACGGTGACAATGCAAGCAGTTGCTATTGAATAATTCACTGCTACCTAAAAAGCGCGCCCGTGTCTACAAATGAAAATGAATAAGACGCGCACCGTGATTCATTAATTAAAACTCTAACAAGTGCTAGGCGCGAGTTCTGTTATTTCTGAAACTATTCCCCGAAGGTATGCAAGCACGAGAAGAAACTTTTCTTCATTTTGCGCACATTCTTGAAACAAACCAACACGTATATATTATTAATAAATGCGTTTCGTTTATTGTTTTGCGCTCTTCGACGTCACGTAAAACCTCCATCAATTCCACTCCTGCAAATTGAAAAACGCATGCCCGAATATGTCGAAATGACAGCCGCCCAGGCTCGCTTAATACGGATGTGCGCTGCATACAAGTCACGTAAGCGTTTTCTTTAAAGAAAAACGACGAACACAAACCCCCGCGCCAAGAAGGAAAAGTGCTCCCTCATTCCATCATATTTTAGAACGACGGCGCGGCTCACACAATAGGGATCAACCATTCGCTCGCTATACGTTTTTTATGCGTTGATCAACAATCAAAAAGCAATTTACCGGTACAATTATTAATGCATTAACTAAATTTCCAGCCCCCTGACAAGTGCATGCGTGCCAGGAGTATGTTGCGCTCATATATTATAAACAGCGTCGGGGTTGCTTAATTGCAATTTAGAGCTCATTTAGGCGTTTAATACATTTAGCAAAAACTGCCTGTGCGATGCGCACTATGTGCTGATCCTTAACGTCAGCGCCACCGCCTTCCCGTGTTGTATTATTTCAGGACGAGCTGATGTGCATCCTTCGTGTATGCGTATGTCTTCTTGGATGGTTTGAATTTATTTATGCGCAACATGTATGCAGATTTTAAGCACGCCATGAGATTTATAACGTTCTAACAAGCGTACATGCGGGCATTAATCTTGCCAAGCTAGCTTCTCTCTAACCACATTTTTAATGCACTTCTTTGCCCCGCTATGCACGACTTGCGCATTGCGTTTAAATTGTCGAGGGCCGCTGTTTGGCCCCTTTATGAGATCACGGTTATTAAAATTCCTATTTTTTAAATCACACGTCTATAAAAATATTTGCCCGAGGATTGCTTTTTTACATTTTTTTGCATTGAAATTACTACTTAGATTTGAAAATTTATTAAATGGAAAACTGGTCCTTTTTAGATGCGCAAAAAGGAAAACTTATTACTTCAATTGATTCCTTCCACGAACTAAGAGTACATAGAACGGAAACTACGTTATTGAATCTTTTGTGCTTCTTGCAACAAAAGACTTGTTCTTTGTGCTCAGCACTCAAGAGCGTCAACAAAGTCTTTCTTACGGATCATTCAAGTGGTTTGCCCACATTTAATAACTAACTTCAGGACCCGTATTGTTTAAGTCCGTTTTACTTCTTGGTATTTTGAACAACAAAATACATTCTCATTCGCACTTTGATTTGCAGAGCACGTACCTATTATATTTCCGATCGCATTTTCTGCGAATTCATAGCATAAACAGGTTCGTAACAACATCATTTCTGCTTAAGGATTTTCCACACATTTTTTGTGCACGTAAACAGTGAGTTCTTGGTGAAAATTTAATGTACCTACACCCTCCGAAAAGTTTTCATATTAAACGTTATTAAACAACGAGATCGTGTTGGGCAAAAAGCGACAATGATATTGCGTAACTTAATGATACTCCTTATTCATAATCATGTTTCTTTGTTGTGCCCCATGTAATTTTAGCTCAAGAAGCAAACTGCAGAACTTTTTAAGGTCGCACTTTAAAAAATAAATTTAAATTTTATAAAGTTCTCTGCAATTTTCTGCATCCATATAACCACAAATTTGTTTATTTGAAGAGAAAACTTTTTGCTTTAACTTGAAATCAAAGAAAACAGGAAACAAGTTTTGCATGAATTAATCAAAGTTGGTATTAAATCTCAATCATTAATTTAATAATTCTCGCAATCAATATTTGCATGGCTCAGTTGAATTTCAATATTTGTTGACAACCTGTAAACGATTCGGCGCAATATTAATTTATGTTTGTAAGCCGTTTAGAGATTTCCTCTAAAGTATATTTAATTAATCGAGGCCGTATTTTATAATAAAATATTAATAGCGACGCTTTAATTGTGCGTGTAACTGTTGGTGATGCGTGTAATGCGTCGTTAAAAAGTCATTACATTTAATTGGGCGCAGTAATCGGCGATTTACTTTTTGATTTCAATCCACGGAACTCAAGAGCACACACGACCACACGATTGCAATTCCTCTCCGAATTTGGAAGTTTCGTAATCATTTTAATTAAAGCACTAAGCAAACGATCAATCTATTGAATGGTATTCTGAGGAGGCCGCATAAAAACGCAATTCCTCTGAATATATAAACAAGTTTGGTATTAGCATGTGCATACATTGCGCGGAGAATAGACCGTGTTGATTCAATGTTGTTTTGATAATAAACAAGTTTATATTGGGAAATAGAAATGTTAAGCGCGTACGCCCGCACGATTTTAATTGTATTTGCTCAAACTTACTCACCGGAATATATGATCATGTGAGCTTATCGTGTAACTCATTAATCGACGAACGCAAGCGTATTTAGAAACTCGTAGAATTTCAGCAGATCCACCCATCCAATAAGGGTTGGAATCGTCCATTTATTTATTCCCAGTACAGTCTGATAATCGTGCTTTCTCCCCGTGGATCAGGTGTATTTTGGAACATGGTTTTGATTGATTTATGTTAGCAAGTGCCATAAATGCTTATGCAGTTCCGTGTTATTATCATGATCATCGTCGTCGATGATGCAGAAATGAACGCATCAATACGTATTGAGGATGTTTTCCAGCGCCAAGAATTATTTACGCTGCATATTTACTTATGCACTATCAATCAATGTAATGGATCATCCCTTGCGTACAATAAGTAGCTATAACGATGATATCAATAAGCGAATGAGAGAATTACAAACTCTTGGCTAGATAAATATTACTAATAGAGCGATAACGTTAAGAATGGCGCGCAAAATAAAAATATGCGATCGCGATTATGGACTGGATAAATTCGCATACTAGCGTGCTTTCGACGTAAAATATTTCAATAAGCCGATGGGTGGAAGTAAAGGATTATAAAAGTTTTTCATACGGCTCCACACGGTTGAAAATCGAAGCTGGCGCTGACGGTTCGGGGGGCGGTAAGGCAAACCACGTTGGACGGTCTTTTCAGCGCATTTACTCATTGCCGAGTCCAGACTCTACTGATAATGCACGGGCACATTTTTCATCCCAATTTAATGGTTATGCGCTGTAACTGATGATTTTGCAAATACTAATTTATTTCGTAGTCCAATGATTTCAATACAAACTTCTAGTTTCACTTCTATAATTAAATACGAAATAGCATTTTCTCGCTTTATGCGTTCGCTCGAGGCACAATTTGTTCGTTTCATTTACAAGATGAATATATTTAAACAATTTTAGAGAAATATGCACTCATAGTAAAATGTTTCCACTTGACGCGCAAGGAATTCCAGCTCGCATATCTCATTGACGCTCCGCTCTTCGTTTGCGCACGGGGCGCGCAACTTGTAATATTTTACGACGTGCATTCGTCTCGATGCGCTTCACACACTTTACTTCCACCGCGTTGCGTTTGCAACTTATTGCACTTGCAACAACGCGTCCAGGACGAAGGACGCAAGACTAAGTATGATGCAAGTTTTTACGATTCTTGCTGTGAGATGAAATCGCCTTATCAAAAAACGCGCACGCCTGGCCCATGCGTCCTACATTTATATTGTAGCAATTACCTAATTGAACTAAACGTAGAATTGCACATGCCTGACAAAAACTCCTCAAAGAAGTAAACAATAAGAAATTTTTCTGTTCCACGAAACAGAGACAAATTTAATCATATCATATTTCATATTACGCAATTGCAGGGCGCACGCAGTAAAAGAGAAATGGTAATAGCTATTCTCGGGCATAAAATAAACAAGCAACGAAAGAAATATTATTATAGAGACACCGATACCCTGAGCGATTATTTTCCTACCCGCAGCGTATCTGTTTGATTAAACGTCTGCACAATAAACGCTTTATTTTTATGGAAAAACGTGCAATGTATCTTCACGAGGGTATTCTATTAACTCCTCTTTCACGATAAAGGACATGAAATCAATTTGTCCGTTAGACAGCTTCCATGAAGCATTTCTTCATAATTTCATAATTTTCCACCCCTAGATGCGTCTTTCCAAAGTGGCACATTAAAAATGCACGAATTCATTAATAAATTGTTTGCGAAACGCTCGTTTAATTAACACGCCAAATACGAAAGAGAAATAAGACTGAAAATTAAATTTTGCATACGGGCGAAAGGCAAAAGCAAATGAATTTCCTGCATTTTTTATTCAACGCTGCGGTGACTTGAAGCTTGCGGCAATACAAATTGCTTTACCAATTGCAATTCCAATTGATTGGTATTTATCATTGTGTTTGCACACAGTCGCCAAAGTAATACCGATAGGTGCAACACTCAATCGAAGTTGAAACAATTAAAATGCTAGCGAGCCGCAATCAACGCGGGTCCACGTCGACATCCAGAGCAATCTTCCTCTCTAATTGTAACGATTGCATTTATTGCAATTACCGCTGGGAGCGGTGAGCGCATGCAGCCGGCGGAATTGCATCATTGACTTGAAAGAAAAACGGCGCATACGAGCGAACGCGCTTCCCCGAATTAAGTTGATTATAACTCGTAATGAAGCAATTAATAATTTCATGTTTGGTGTCTACTTGTCAAAGTCGAAATTGCAAAGTTGCAATATTTTATAAAATGCATTTGCGCCGCAATTGACGTGATTGAGTAATAAACAGAAATGTCAATTATAAGCATTGTGCGCACTTCATTTACGAAATTGACATTGACTGCTGACAATTTTCATTGAGCCTCTCGTAAAGCGCCCCAGGGTAAATATGATTATGACGCAAATTATTTGCACATTAAAGTACCGCGATGTATATGTATGTCACATAAAATTATCCGCGAAATTATCCTGTTTCATGAAAGGGTAATGCATGAAAAGATATGCTTCATGTTGCGTTCTTTGTACACGTTCTATTTTTAGATAAAACGAATAAATGACAAAGCGGTGTTTCGTATAAAAATTACTCTGAAAATTAATGTGCCTCAACGTCAAATCTGGGCGTTGATATAGGTGACGGCAATTTATATTCGCCCACATCAAAAAAAAACGCAATGTTTGCTTTTTCCATTTCAACAACAAAGTGTAGGCATTATAAATGCTCTAGTTTCCAACCAATTCAATTAAAATTTTGATTGCTAGTTTAAAAAGCCAAAAATGGACCATTAATATTAAATTACCCATTTTAAAGCTATTCAAATAGTAGCTGAAAATTGTCAAAAAATCTGATTTTTATTTAAACTGTCTCCAATTAAAGATAATTGGCCAATGACAAATGGTCAAATGTGAACTTAAAGTTATTCACATTTGGCCTGCAATAAAATTCATAAATTATAACTATATGCGCATATTAAATTTACCCGGAAGTGCGCCAAACAACTATGTTATTAATTCAATGTTTTACTTGTATTCAAATTGAACCAAGAATTAATGGCAAATTAATTTCCAATTTAAATCAACAAAATAGCAACGCATTTGAATATGTTAGTCAGCTATATATTTAGTGCTTCACAATGTAATTAAATGCATTCGTTATAATTCTGCTAAATGGACGGTAATTAATTTGGTAGTTGTATTAGTACAAATACATATTTTGCACAATTACAATTATAGTAATAAAACGTGAAATGTCCAATTAAGTATGCAGCTTGTTAGGTCTAGGGCTTTTCCCGTATAAAATTTGTTTTCGTGCAGTTGGAAAAAACCGCACGAAGAAATGTGACTGCAATTTATCTTCTTCGCTTCCGGGGTGGACTTAATACACCTTGCTCAAGGAGCACGCTGCCGTAAAGAAAATCGAAAAGGATTTCGGGCTCGCACACCCTCCCCTGCAATGCACTCACTATCTATGACTTGGACCGGAAATGCCGACTGGCATTTCCACGTCGCTCAATTGAAATGTATATTTTATAAAGTAGCGAACGCCGTCCGGAGATGTTGCTATAAATCACTCTTTGCAAGAATTCGCAGCGCAGTCAAATGTAAGCGAAGAAACGAGTTCATTCCTGTAGGAAGGGCCGAAATGTTGCGTTAAACTTGCAGCTGTTTGTGCACATTTTACGTTTTTCTTCGGGTTGATTCAATTAAAAAGTTATAGTTTACTTGCTATGAATACATAAAACGGGACATAAACAACGTGCATCTAAAAAAAAGTCAGATGCAATTAGCCGACGGGTAAAGTTATACCGTTATTTAATTATAATTAAAAGTTATATGCTGAATAATGTTTTATGCACGTATAATTAGTCATATTTTGTTGTTATGGTTTATGACAGCTTTGAATTTTCACAAAGTGGAAAATTGCCATTATTGTGAAGCACAATGGCGCACGCCCTGTATGAGTGAAATTTAATCCTTCATCCTTTTGGAAAATGCGTGGTATGAGGATTGTGTGTACAGTGAGCGTACTAGCTTTTGACGTTATCGCGTTGAATTACTGTTCGCCTGCCGAAAATTGATTTATGAAATAGTACAACACACATTTACGTACGCACGCATTGCCGCTCGTGTGCGCTGCGGCGGCAGCGGCAACGACTCGCAATTTGTTCACGCGTGCGGTGTGAAACATTGAATTGTTAAATATGTATGACAGATACGTACAGGCAATGCGTTTATTCCTATTACGCTGTAGTGGTTTTGCTATTTAAATGCACTCACAAAGCTTTACACCTGTATGGTTTTGCTTCCTATTGATAGCAAAATTCTGCTCATGCTGGAAGCCCACAAATTGATTCAAAAATGTACATAATATGTATGCACATATGCAGATGCATTATTTCTACATATTGTGTCGTTAGGGCAAGTGAATGCTTTGTTCCGAACATTCAACGTTCACATAATTTGAATACTCTTCATTAAAATTTATATATATTACCAATATATCATCATAACATAGCCGCAGAATAAATTTATGTTGCTGAAATACTGAAAAGTATAAAGTAATTAAATTATTTTTTGTATTTTACTATGAAAATAATTCTTTTCTAGTGGCATTATCAAAATGCAATACGCATCGCGAATAATACGATAATAACCAAAAAACGTAGCAACAATAATAATGGTACAATGGTCACAACACGCGAGTGCGCGTAATAATAATAAATTTTTCCGAGCGTGCGCGCAAAACGCGTTTGCGCTAACGATAATTATACATCTTTTTCCATTCCAGGCGGAAGTGGAAGAACGCTGGCGGCCTAATTGCAGCGTCAGCACGGTTTGCTATTAATATTATACCACCTTCACGTCGAGCGCGCGAATGCGAATTGCCAACTACCATTTAAACGATCATAGCCCAGCCCCCGCTGAAGACATGATAACTTCCCTGTATCGTTCCGCCCTTCGCGCTTCACCGTGTATGCGGGTGATTATTACGATTTATTAATATTTTTCCGCACAATCATAATTCTCATTTAATTACTGTACACTCCACGTATTAATATAGCACAGAGAAATATTTCATTATATTTCAGCAGAATGCAAAGCACTTGACGTTTATGCATCATCGGAATACGCATTACCGTAATTGTTAGAGCACTTGGCGAATGCAGTTTTGCGCAATGCATTTGCTGATTATGGTGCTTAAATTGACATTTGAAGCAAAATGCATTCCGAATGCACCTGACCGTTACGCTCATTCTTAGTCCATCATGCGAAGCAACAGAGCATTTAGTCGAGTCGGAATATTTTGAATTTCAATATCCATTTCTAGCCGAACGTATGCTTACATGATAGTGAATAATGCTCTTGAATTATGCGTGTTTGTAAGAGACTATCATCATCGTGAGTGTTCGATATTCAGAAGAGCGGAAAGCGAGCACGTTCATATCGCACTATGTTGTATTAACGCCGCATGTAATCAGCCCATTTTGGGGATTCGATTCACAATTCAAGATGGTTTATTAGCAAACCCCACTGTTGTGACAACCCGAGGGAACCATACCAATTCTAACCAACTACACGCGTTGCGCATGAGAACAAAGAGATTCCAAATGCTTTCATAGCGTGAAAGTACTTTTTTGGTAATTAGATTTTTTTGATTTGATACAATCTATCTAATGACTTAGCAAATACATTATAGAATAATCGTAACTTTTAGTGCAAGTTGATGTGCTACACATTGCTTTCAGATTGTTTGTGCGCGGAATCGAAGAGGGTTTCGCGATTAGTGCATGAAACAGCACATTCGGGCCGGCGCGAAAGCCAGCCTGCCGGGCCCGGCTGGTCCTGGCTGAAGCATTAATTATCGCTTGTTTAGTGCCGCGATTTCCAATATGCCGCATCGGCGTACCTAATAACGTTCGCGTATTTGATGTGGATGTCCTACTTTGAGTGCTTCCATCAGTGTATGATGCATGTCGCTCGGTAACAATTATGATAATTAGATGAATGCAATTTAATTTACCTCAAACCACCACCATTCACCTGCTTTATGGTATTTATTGTTCGCTTCACGCTCATTTAAACTTGTTCAATTATTCTATTGCGGTTTAATTCGTATAATGAGCGATATAATGAACACAATTAATGTATTCTACTTAGGTAATTACGTCATGTGAGTATACTATATTGCTTTTTCAACAAGATTCACTAGAATATCTATGTTAAACTCGCACTGAAACTTGCTGAACATGATTGCTAATCAATATCTTATTAAAATAGTTGAGTACGGCTTCGGCGAAAATTATTCGATTTCGTCTGAAACATGATATTTGAATTAAAGATCGAATTTCATTGAGTTTTATTAGCAATTAGTGTAGTACTCTATAGATTCAATCGAAGTTTAATGTGCACTGCACGATATGAGTTTTCAGCGCGTTCCGGAAACTTTGCGCATACTCGATGATGACAAATTCAATTAACGCTTTTACATAATGAACCAGCAAACAAACTTTGCGCAATGCGATTTTAGCGTTGTGCAACTTCCAGCGTCTGTTGAACAATTCAACGATTCAATTAGCATAATTCTCCATTATAATATTTATAGATAAAAATAAGCCAATTTTCGTTTACTGCCAATTATACTTAATGCAAATAATACCCCTTTCGTTTACCGTTCGCACAAAGCGATGCGCACAATACGCAATATAATCTGTTACTCTTTTTAAGCGCGCAATTTCCAGTTAATTACCGTCGCAAATCACGCTCGCTTTTCAAGTCAAATTGTAATTCTGACTGCTGCTTGCTGTACGCTCATATAATCTACCTGTAAAGTAATTTCATAGAACGCATCACTGGAAATCCGTGGGCGCGCTTCGAGCATCCTCCTTCAAATATACAAGATATATGCGAGCGGCTTTTCAATGACTTTGCCGCCTCCCCCATGACTGACGTTTCGTTAGCGTGTGCTTAAATGTCATTCAAAGAGAGAGTGTGTGGTGTGCGCGCTTGCTTTTCCGATGGCGGCAAGTAGAGGCAGCTCCAGCTTTCGCTCGAATGAATGAAGCGAAACGTAATCACTCTTCGAACGTCGATTCCCAGACGCGCTTTCTTCGTTTCGCCGTCGCCTTTCAAGACATCAACGACGACTGCGAAACGCGCTCGCGAGTATATTTCATTCGCATTGTTGGTTTTACGCCCGCGGCGTTCGTTAACGTGTGCGTTGTCTTCTTGAATATTATGTTGAAGGTATCTTATTTATATATACGTAATGGCACCGCTGCGATAAAACTCGCATCATAAAAAGCATCGTGAAATAACTCCCGCCCACACTCACTTTGGATTGTGTCTAATCATCTCAAGTATAATTTTATTTTACATCTTTTTGCCCAATAATGGCGCGCCTCTAAAACGGCGCACGGCGCAATTGCTATTTCGAATTACAAGTGCAAATTGCTGTAAAACAGTAGCGCGTATTTTTACAAAGACGTCCGGCCATAATAGTTGCATTTAAGTGTTTCTAGTCGCGAAGCAGTTAATTCGCAAATTGCGCCCGCGACGTTGCAAGCAAACCGCAAGAATGCACTATGCACAGACAAAGATTACTGGATCCGCATGCAATGCACGTGGAAGCTGCTTGAAGTGTGTCACTAATAAAACACAACGTTTGCACACGGATCGTAAAACGAGGTGTTGCATGTTCGCGCGCAATGCGCAAGAAATTTTCCTAGCACCTCGCTCAAAAACGAAACTACTTTCTTATTTGACGGCCGAGTAGGTTTGGAACTTTCCACGTAAATTCATAGGATGCTTAATATATTTTTAAAGCGTACGAGTTATCTCTTGACACACCCTGTGGCGGCAAACACATATCATGATCAACTGGAAAACATGGAAACCCGTTTTTCTCCCCGAGTCGCCAACTTTAAATTTTTGTTGCCGCCGTCGCAACGCATGACCGCACATTATAATGCACGGAGAAAAAGGGTTCGTGCGCTCGTAGCATTTTACCCTGGCATTTCCTCGCAAGGAGCAACGCGTCGCTGCAGAGGGCTCTCGCATCGTTGCCACCCCTCAGAGCTCAAAATAGGAGCATAAATCGCTGCTGGCACGGCGCAGTGCGCTCGTACAAAAAAGCGAATCTTTTGCAGCATTTACACGCCGCGTATATATAACGATCCGATATTTGTATGCACGTATATGATGCGTGCAAAACGGCGTTCTGTGCGCCATGTAAATAAAGTCCAATAAATTTACTTTGTCGCTATTTCGCACGCGCGTAATAATGCGTTCCGAAGATTTTTATTAGCTGAAATTTGCACGCGAAAAACTGGCACACATTCCCCGCCGCCATAAAATAAATGCGTATGCTATGCATCATGACCACCAGCGCCCCCGCGGCATTTGCGTTTATTGTTGCCGACCGAATGCATAAATTTTCTTCCCGTCCTTTAAGCAGCATTCCGCGGAGAGAAAGTGCAATTGTATTTAAAGCCGTATAAATTACGCATTTTATGCGCGTGCGTCGATAGAAGCCATAAAAATTGTTTTTGCACAACGGCGACGACCACGCGATTTGATAAAATCAATGAGCAGGAACCCAATTTCAATGGTCATTTGTGTGCAAACAACTGACAAATACGCTAGCAGAGAGAGAGTATGTGATTAAACGCACAAGTTAAAGTCCGCGCACCGCGCCGAGAATGAATTGGAAAGAAATCAAATTGTTGTTATGAGAAAGCAATAAATCAGCGCGAGCGCAATTTTTATGGAGTGGTGTCGACCACAAGCATCGCTGCAGGATTAGGGAAAAAGTTGTAAGTCACGGGTCAATACGCGCCCCTCAATGCGATAAAGATTGGCTGCCATAATTCATTGGCATTGATATAATTCACACAGGCCACTGCCGCCACCGCTGCCGCCTGTCCAATACGCGAGGAGGTGGAGGAGTCATTGAACGGAAACGTGTTTCCGTGGATTTAATCTGCCTTGGCAAAGCCCCGCAAAAAACCGCCGACGTAAGCGAAGAAAACGTGCGAACGCGAAAACTTCCTACTTATATTTAGCGACGAACCAACTGCAGCAGCCTCTGCGCGTTTTTTTCTTCTCTCTGTTCAGGCATTTCTTTTCCAACTAAATGAGCAATGGTTAAGGATTACGCACCGCTACATCGTGTTACTAATTGAGATTTCCCTCTAATACTTCTTATGCAAGCAAAACGGATTTCTATTTGTACTTTTCCTAGTTTTTTCTCCCAGCTTCGAGAGCCAGCAGAATTCTACAAAGGAAATGATGTGCGAATTTTTGTACCTTTGCAAGTTTTTTCTATAAGCCCGTAAATTACGTTTGTTTGTTTCGAGGGTGCACAGCACGGAATATGGCTTTGTTCAGATCGTATATGGAAGCTGAAACTGAGAAAAGCTTCTTTCCCTCACGGCGTCCTTGCAATGGTCTTCAGGCAAGATTAGCATTGGAATGGTACACTCTTTGCTCTTTTCCTCTTCTACATAAAAATGTAACCACCGTAAACAAATACAGTACCAAAAAATATAAACAAAATAAAAGCAGAAATGTTGATTAAACACCTAAAATTATTTTACAAATAATTCCTTTGTTTTCGTAACGAACTGTATGCAAACGTAATTTTAAGGATTTTTCAAGACGAGAATAGTTAAGGTTTTTTCGTTGTTTTGTGAATGCTATATCTCTTCTAAATAATTTTCCTCATTTTGTTGCTTACGTTTTTTCTGGCGAGCAGAAAAACAAAAACAGGAATACGCGCAAAAATCGGAAAAACGAATGTAATAATAACATTTCTCGATCGCAAGGATTCATATGCGCATATGTAATAATCATAATAATTTGCGCGTGCACTCATGGAAAATGCGCAAAATACTTTTTCGCCTCTTTGCATTGCACACTTTCGGATCAGCATTACACGTAAGTATAAGGATTTATTATGCTTTTAAAGTATTTCCCTGCGCGCTTTTCATAGTACTGGGACGCGTTTTAACGCAATTTTAAAATGTAAAAATATGTGCGCGTTCGATGGCAATTTAATAAAGGCATTTGCAAAATTACACCAATGCGCATTGTTATAGTTCGCGCTACGACATTAACTTATTGCACTGATGGCGCATTGTGTGGAAAATTCAGTTGCAGTCACTCCTACGCCCATTCAATTTTCAATCATTCGATAAATTTCTTTGAATATGTCTTTCCTGCGCAATGTGCAAGGAAATTGCACACGTCTTTCTACTCGCCTTCTCTATGGCAGGCAATACTGTGCGCACGCGTCTCGTTTTGAATCGATCTTCAATCATTTCAACTGCATGCATGCTTTGCTTTTTCTTTTCTTATCACTACTCAGACGATCGCTTCAAATGCATACATATTCAGTCTATTGCGTTTCGTTTAACGTGTTTCCGCTCGTTCTTCAGTTCAACGGAAAAGTCATCCGCATATTCAGAAACTTCCCGCTCAATTAAATACAACTTGGCAGTTCCTCCTGTTTGTGTAATTCTCCAACTCTTTAGGTAATTTGTGTGCAGCATTTGTGAATTTGAATGAATGATGTTTTGATTAGTTATATTGTATGATAATGTTTGTTGTGCATGAAAAACCAACAAACCAACAAATGTAAGCAAAAAACTCGCGAAGGAAGAAAATCTTTTTTAGCTTGGCAAAAAGTATCACACCATGCGATCAGTAGAAAATGAGAGGGATAGTAAAATAAAAACCCTTGCGAGTAAGTTTCATTACGCAAGACAAGAAAGGGAAAATACAACGAATGCAAAAGTGAAAACCCAAACGAGAAAACCAAATGAAGAACGATGAAGGCAAAAACAACTCAGGCAACCCAAACCAACGCAAAGACTTACGGACGCGCGAAATAATGATAATCAAAGTGGTGAATGAAGAAACAACGAATCGCCGCGTTTGCCCGGAATGCAAAAAACAAGTAACAACTCAGTGCGTCGTCGCGCAGAATTAGAATTCGTGGCAAATCATAAATATTAATTGCTTTTAAATCCTTCAGTAATTGGCGAAATCTTATTACGCAAAATACTGCTATGTCTGTCTTGTTTGATAATGCCTCGGCGCGCAAAAAATGGTTTGTTTTGCCGCTTGCGTATCCAAACTTTTTGCTCGTTTGTTGTTCAGATATAAAAGCAATTATTTTGATAAATTGGAAACGTAAATAATGACTGTGTGAGTGTTGATGGTGAGTTGATCAGTGGCGCACGAAATAGAAATACTTCTTGATTTAAAGAAGTAAACATAAGTATGATAAACTTGCGTAAGGAGAAATAGATAAATGAGGAAACTAAACTCACGTGCACTCGTAGTCGTTCCATAGATCAACGCACTCGAACGGCTCCGGACAGATCACGTTCGCGCACGGCTTGTTGGACGGGCAGTTCTTCTCCAGGTTACGGGCCATGGTCGCTTGACCCCATTGAGTACCATTCATCGCCGGCGGTAATGGGAGATGTTTACCCTCGAGCCTAATATCATCCAAACAACCTATAAACGAGAAAGAAACTTAACAAGTGTGAAATATACGAAAACAATTTATGTTGATTTTGGCAAACCACATTGGCCGAATGTTGCAGTAAATGTTTAATCGAGCGTACCTTTCTGATAATCTGCGTATACTTCAAATGTGCGCACGCCAGTGTATTCAGCCTTGCCGCCGGCGTACACACCCTCCTGCTTATCAACGAGGAGCCATTGATGGCCAACGAACGTGAACGTTTCGTTGTAGCGCCGACCCTCGCCGCCGTCCAGCTCCAGCGTGGCGGCTGATCCGTAACGACTCACACGCGCTACGTGCCACTGCCCATCGTCCACCGCCACGGCGCTTAGCCAAATATCGCGCTCTTCGGTGCGCAACGAGTTGAGATTGTATCGGAAGTGGAGGCGCGAATCCTTAATCTCCAAAATGCCATATTCCCTATTATGTTGGTCGGAGACGCGGAACAGTTCGCCATGTTCTTCGCGCGTCCGGAAGCGCAGCTGGATCTGTGTCGAGAAGCGATCCGGCTCGAAGCTGAGCGCATATTTGACGTACGATTGCGGCTTAAATGAGGTCGGAATCGTCGGAATGGTGCACGCCGGCCCCGTCCAGCCGGGTTTGCATTGGCATTTTGCTTCGTTGAACGAGCCGATGCACGTGCCATGCTCCCAGCAGCGCGATGTCGCATCGGAGCGCCCACACATTTCCTCGGTCTGCGGGCAGCCGCCGACGCTGTTGCGCGACAATCCCGGTACGCCGAGATCGTAAAGCTTCGAATTGTGGAAGAGATTGCGTATGCACCCGTCAAAGTTCTTCGCGGCGGGCATTGACTGCCAATGGTATGTGATCGGATCGAACTGGTCGATAAACAGTCCACCGACTTGCAGCGGCGCATTTACATTCAAATACTCATTGAACGGCGGTATTGTGCCTTGAGCTTGGCAACTGCTGTCGTCGAATTCGGGTGGTGTGCCATCCTCGAGTTCTGCAATATCGGCCGACTTGCAAAAGTCCACAACCATTCGCACGTTCTCCGTATCCCAAAAAACATCAATGCGATGCCATTCCCCATCATCCAGCGTTTTCTTCGTCTTCACACGAAGTTCAAGCGTACCGGAACCAAAATCAATGAGCAATCGTGGATAACCCTTGTCCATCTCGACGGCAATATAGTCGGACACAAGCTCCTCGTCCGATTCGGGCGGTACAATTGGACCATTGTACAAAAACAGACCATCGGGTTTGCGTGTCGCAAACTCAAAGTGCAAGTGCGAGTGATCGCACATCTCCAAGGGAGGATACCAGGCCCAACCGTTGCCTTTGAAACTGCGCGACGTCTGCTGACACCGCGGGCCATTGTAACCAGCTGGACATGAGCAGGTCAGTGAGTAGCGCGACTCCATACAGCGTCCGCCATTGTAGCACGGATTATTGCGGCAGTTCTCTTCCTTGCTAAAGTTTCGCGCGCCGCAGGTACATTCCGCCAACACGTCAACGCGCACGCCCACCAACGATGTCTTGTTTGCGTTGACCATGTAAGGCAAGGCACTAATATCCAGCGTGTTCGTGCACGAACCCTCACACATCTGATTCTCGTACAAGCATTCGTCGATGCCGACCATTGTAATGTTGATGCCCACCTCGCGCTCAATCACCTCGCGATTCATAAGAACGATACCGTTAAGTCTCACTGGCTTAAAGAACGGGGTGCCGCGCGCGCTAAAACGCACATCGGTCACGGGAGGGTGCTTACGACGCAACTGCACGCTGAACACGTCCACGTTATCCCGCTCCGTCTTGAGGAGATCAGCAATTTTGTCCTTGAACTTCTCAGACTTGCTTTTCGACAAACTCTGGGTCTTATAGTTCCATATGCGGATAAAGTCTTCGTCCGTAATGCCTGCAATACGCACCGACCCCGAATTGATAACAGCCTCGTGAGGGATTTCCTTAACAGTTACGGTCACATTTGCGGGCACGTCCGTCTGCGTGTGTTTACGATCGTAGACTTTGAATCGCAAATGATACTTGCCGTCTCTCGTACCATGTCGCATCGAAATCATTCCGGTGTCTTCATTGAGTTTGAAGCGTGGATGCTCGGGGCCCTCCCAATAGAATTTCTTGTCCGGCAAGTCCCAGTCATCTAAATCGTACACGTAGACCCGTCCAATCTCGGTGTCAGGCGCCTGGCCCTGATAATTATACACGAAGATCTCCTTCGAGCCCGGCTGCATCTTGTTGTCGTTCACATCGCCGATGACGACGGTGAGTGTGCTCGTGCCTGTCATCGCCGGATTGCCATGATCCTTAATGACAATGGGAATCAGATACTCTTTTTGCTGTTCCCTGTCGAACGAGCGCAGCGATGACACAATAGCCATGCCATCTCCATTCGCTCCCTCTGCAAGCACAAGACACACAATTAACCCAAATTGACAAGCGACAGCTGCTCGCTCATCCCGAGCAGGAAGTGAATGCGCTCAAGATGGATTTATTCAATTTTTTATGACGTCCCCGACAACAAAGTTATCTACATAAGATATATTAGGGTGGGGCGGGCATTGCACAAGTAGGTTACGACTACAACGAACGGAGTGAAAGGGCGGCGCTTTTTATTTGCGCACCAAAATGAAAAATAGGACAGGCGAAGCGGAAATTTTACGACTACTCCTCATTCTGTTATGAAACGTATCCATCAAATTGTAAAAGGTGGAAGAGGAATATCCGCGTGTACTTACTTTGATCCTGCTCGACTTTGAACGATGCTCGAATGATGTCGTCTGCGCCAGGATCAAGCCGGAATTGGAATGGTGGGCCGTTGCTCTTCGAGCGGTCATCGTCATCGGTCGCAAGGATCTCAACCACTTTACGTGGCGGAACATGCTCTGGCAGAACGGGGCGGTAGTCCTTGAGGAAGGTCGGCGCATTGTCATTTATATCTTGCACAATGACCGTCAGCGTAGCAGTGGCGGTCTTTGGCGGCACGCCGTCATCAATCGCCAGGATTTTGACTTGATGACGAGGCGTGTCCTCGCGGTCCAGCGAGCGCTGAATGCTGACGGTGCCTTCCTGATTGATAGAAAATTGCCGCTTCCTATCTGACGTTCTGTCAATCGCGTACGACACCTTACTTTTACCACCTTGATCAGGATCGGTTGCTTTGAATGTTTCGAGGCTCTTACCGACTTCCGCGTTCTCAAAAACGGATACTTCAATATTTGGCCGCTCAAATTGCGGTTTATTATCATTGATATCGCGCAACTTAACTACCACCCACGAATACGCTACGTGATACTTATCGTTGTCGTTGTCTTCACCTTTATCATTCACCTGAATACGGAAGCGGAAACCGTTACTTTGTAACAAGTCCTCATAATCCAGAGGCTGCACAATTTTGAGCGAACCGGTGCCATCGTTGTTGCGCACCATCGTGAATTTATCTGCACCATAACCACTGTTTTCGATTACTTTATACTGGAATTTATTTGTTTCGTCCTCGTCGTGAACGGTTACGGTGAGAATGGGCATTTCGGGCAGACTGACACCATCTGTTTCATCGACTTCAGTAAACCACTCATCCTTTGTGAATTGTGGCGGCATGTCGTTGATGTCTTTTACACGTATAGATGCTGTCCCTGTACCTTTCAACCCTCCACCATCCATCGCCACCACTTGTATAGAATAGTCGGGCGTTCGTTCCCGATCCAAGCAGCATACGGCAGTCTTGATCACGCCAGTCTCTGATTCAATCTCGAAAATTGGGGAGCCAGTCTCCTCCTCGATAACGTTCTTCTCGATCGAGTACACAAGACGCGCGTTTGTGCCTTCAGACGGGTCATCGTAGTCCACTGCTGTCATTGTCATGACCACCATGCCGGCAGTGCCGTTTTCAGTGACGTTACCAAAGTACACGCCCTGCGGAAAGATGGGTGCATTGTCGTTGATATCTTTGAGGTTGACTTGCACGTCCGCGTAGCCCACGAGTCCTTCGCCACCTTCGTCCTGCGCGAACACTGTAAAGCGCCATTGCGGTCGACCGTTCGGCTGATCACGGTCGAGCGGCTAAACAGAACATAAACAAGCATGTTGAACAAGCTTCTAATCGAGTGCACGAGATTGTAATGCGTGAATGCGGAAGACACGTACGAGGTGTGTTTTTTTTGTATCTGCAGGAATAACAGGAAGCCCTAAATTCACGGGCAATGCGATAAAGACCAACACCACAGAATCCCTTGTAGCGCGTTGAAACATGGCTTGCTATCGCATTAAATATAAATCAAATACAGGGCCCCCCGAGTCCCCGCCTCATACTGCACAAGAACTTGAAGCGTCCACTGATGAAAGGGACAAATTATTACAGCGCAACGCGCTTCCACCGCTAGAACAATATTTATCCGCGCAGATAAATACACTTCGCAGACACGGATGAACAAACTGTTTCGCCTCCTCGAATGGATACTTACGACGTAATAGAGATATAACAATGAAAAATCGCGCAATGGTCGACTTGCAGAAAATTGGCTAATTCGTTCACGTCAAGTTACTCCCCTCCTCAAGCCCGAAACTTAAACCAAGGAAAAAACCAACTTCGTAGGATGAATGCACGCATTAATTTTCCCAAATACTTTCATTATCCAAAAAATAGTTTCCGCCAAGAAGCCAGGCGCGTACGCGAGTTGCAAATCACCGGCTCTACAAAGAAGAAATCCACTTGTAGCCACAAGAAAAGCAAAAGAAAACGCAAAACCTACGAGCGAATCAATTGGCCAATGTGAAATTAAATGAAATCATGGAATCGTGAAAGAGATTCTTGAAATTCCGTGTGCTTTTGAATGCGAATATAAATGTTTTTGTGCATTGCTCAAGTGATACACTTATCCGGAGACGACGTTCGCGTATCGTTGTTCTTCATTGAATTGCAAATATTGCTAGTCCATCTCCTCGTACGTGCTCCTTTGATGCTCCGCACTCGTATTCGATATGAATATCAAATATGTATAAAATATTCAATGTGCACACTACTTACTTTCAGCACGAAGATCTCGCCTGTCGTCCGGTTGATGTCGAACTTGCTGTTGGCTGGATTATCCGGATCTATACCTTGCCCGGTCAAGAAATACACAATGTTCTGCGGCCGATCTTTATCACCGTCCGTGGCCGTCACCTATAAGTTTGCAGGACAAAAAGCTTACATTAGAAAAATTGAATTCAAACAACCAGAATACATTTTCCGGTTGGAAAAAATGTAAAACACTATTGAATAAGGATATGCAAACAGCATGCAAACCATGCATTGAAAATATACAACTAAAAAGTGTATCACTTGAGGCATCTTTTAATTAAAATTTGTAAACTTCTACCTTACTTTTATCTACTTATTTGCACAACGCGAGCGCAAAGTGCAAAGCAAAGACAGTTTTGTACGATGTAAAGTGAAGTTAAAACCAAACCAGCCATTGTTGTTGAACGTGTAAACAAACAGAGTATGCTGTTGGCTTGCACACACATTTTACATTCTAGGAACAATTTACGTTAGCCTGGCAAGCTTCTCTTATGTGGTAGTCACAAACAGCTCTTGCTGATGTCAATCCCAGCTTTGCGAGAATGTTTTTCTGGCCGGCTGGCTGTGTTCGACGACTCGTTGCCACCAATTACGCGTATTTGTTCTTGATGTTGTTGTGTTGTGTCGTGTTGTAAAACTAGCAAACACCATCAAACAACAAACCTGCATGCTACATGTCGATTGCAAGTTATTTCTAGACGTACCGCTGCTATTGACGAGAGTAGGAGCATCGTGCATAAAATATATGAGCAAAATGAAAAAGAACTTTACGCTCTCCAGAAAGCAGCACGTTTTCATTATAAATAAATTCGCGGCTGGCAACTACGAACGCAAATCCTTAATAACGCCCTTTCTATTCCGTTGGTTCGCGCACCCCACGCAAAATAAAATCGTCTTAACGAGTTTATATTGATTTATTAACAGGACCCCTGCAGCTTTCTCCATTTTTTCTTCCTTGTGGCCACTGTACTATCATCCCTTAATACCACCAGTAAAACGGAATTGCTAACGAGGATTACAGCGTCTTAGATGGTATTGCACTCAAGAATGGCGAATATAATGATGCTGTATGCCGCAGCTATTCTTCGCGCGCTCGTTGCACTTTGCAACCACTTGCCAAGTCGTAAGACGTCGTAAAGTTGCGCGCACGTTTTCAATCCGCGTTCAATTATCAAGAGTATTTCGCGTATGTCGAGCGCCCATTGTCGCGCTCCTTCAGGTTTTCGACTTAGTTGTATTTATGCCCTAAATGTACGCGCTAATGCCATAAGACCATAATCAATATTTTACAATTAAATTACACAACATTTTCGTACTTTCGCAGCGCATCGAGAGCGCGAATAAATAAGAAATATTTTGCGTCACTTTGCGAACTCACTGAAGGAAGCCAACTATCTGATTGCACTCTGAGGCAATGAAAAAAGTTGTATTCGAGAAAAGAAGAAGAAAGTTTAAGTTTGACTTTGCAATTGCACTAAGAACACAAAGTGGAGCATTTTTGCCAACTTTTTCCTACACTTGTATTTAACCTTTAAGAAGTGTTTTGTTTCATTATAGTGCTTCCTATGGCAATAAAACAATTAGGTAATTTAAAACAATTTTTCAAAGGGGGTGGTAAAATATGTAGATGTCTAATAAAAATCAAAGAAGAATTTCTTGAGAAACTTTGAATAACATACATTTTTCTTATGCTTTTATCAAGTTTTCCGTTCTCCGCGTTGCATTCTGCGCTGCTGCAAAAGTTATAGCTTTATGTTTCTTGTCCAATGTATTTTGTTTGTTTCGCGCTTGTATACGTAGTGCAATTTTCTATAAACCCACGTCAATGCCTCAATCTTCAATTCCAGGGTCCGAGCGTAGAAAATATGTTGACTTTTCAACGCATGAGCTGAGGCGCAAGCTTGACATAAACCGAGCCAGCTAGTTGTATGTTGATATTTTATGATTTTTACACAGAGAGAGGACGGCTTACATATTGATTGAATGCTTCTTTGTTTCGTCAATGCACTTCTCATACCAAGGGGATCACAAACTATCGCGTTGGCTAAGAAACGAAACACGGATCGATTGGTACGTTAAGACATTGAACACAAGACGAAAAACATTGTTACCCACTTCGTAAGATGCTGTTGTGCCAATACAAGGTAAAAACACGTATTTGCAGCTTAAATGTTAACTCTCTTTCCGTAAACGTAACACGTAAAAAATAAAAATAAGAGTCGCCTTGCTATCCTTCCAATAGAAAAAG
The DNA here is from genome assembly GCA_030264675.1 of Anaulacaspis nigra. Classification (NCBI taxonomy): domain Eukaryota; kingdom Metazoa; phylum Arthropoda; class Insecta; order Coleoptera; family Staphylinidae; genus Anaulacaspis; species Anaulacaspis nigra. Next base: position 355,323 of record JARJDV010010302.1, read on the forward strand.
GTTCTTTTAATATCATAGATTTATGCTTTCATTCAATTTTGAGTTTTGATTTCAGATAAATTCATTCCAATTTAGTGTGCGAATAGTTGGAAGGCAAGGGTTTAGCGTCTCATATGAAATGAATAAAGGAAAAATGTTGGAAATGAACTCCTATTATCTGCGTGCTTTTGTACCTGAGAGTGCTGAATTGATTTCAAGTCGCGCAACAGCAAAGCTTTTTGCGCGCTGTCCGCTTGAACAATGATGAAAAGGTATAGCATGCGCGCCCTTTTGCAAACGAATCCATCTACTGCTGCCACCCACCCAAACCAACAGAACACTGGATGCGCAATATTCATCAAACGGCATAAATAATTGCATTCCGCGCGCCTGATGATAGATTTATGGATTTTTCGCTGATGGCGTCGATGAAAACGTATGAATGTCATTTTTTAGAAGTGTGCACATTTCGCCCCGAAATACAACACCATGGATATTATGTAGGTATTGTGAATTTTTACAGGGAGTGTCCTTTACGTTTTATTCGCACAAATATAAAAATTAATGGGGCAATCCCGGTTTATATACTTCAGCAGATATTTTAATGCAGTTTGCGAGGTATTATAAGTTTTATGCATTGCATAAAAAACTTTTTCTCTAATGAATATTTAAAACAAATAGCCTGTAAACGTGAAATTCTCATGTAGTAGAAATGCTTCCAACATTTTCCAACACAACTTGCGCATTACAAACTAATGAATAATATTTTATTACCAATTTGCCGATGAGTTTATGACCTGCAGCAAGTTTTCTTTCTTCTTTTCAAAATACTTCGTGGCGTACGCGTGTCTCGTAAAACTGCGATAATCGCCAACGCGTTCAACAATTGTGTCATCCCTTCCCAGCCAATGTGACGAGCTAAATGCAATCGCAATGAAAGACATTTAAAGAAACATTTAGCACTGTGACCGACGACGATGGCTGCGATCGTAAAAATTTTATTCGTTTAATCATACACGATGGATGATGCACTTTTATGACCAGCGGATGCAAACAAATACGGTCCTCGCGTTGCATCCTTCGAAGCGGGCGTTCCATTATTTATTAAAATACATCTACCTCGCGTAAATAATGAGACATTACGTCCGTCCTGGCTTTCTATCAAATATTTATTGGGTTTCCACGGACCATGCCTTGATAAATAGACTATAAAGCGGTATTTGGCCGTGCGCTGTGTGCTGAGAGAGCCCTTGGCGAAAGTTTTAATAGGATGCCATTATCGATGGAAACTTATTCGATAGGGAACGTACAAAAATAAAAAGTTTAACACAATGCTAAGGTAGAGGCAGTAATATCTGCTACTTCAATCGTGAGCGAGCACAAAGTTGAAAGTGCTTAAAAATAGCTTTCATTAACAAAACCATGAGGTTGTTAGCATTCGCGATTGAAATTTATGCGTCCTGACGCATTAAATCACATTTTCGATTTGCATAATGGTGTTTTCCGCATTCGAATGGTCATTGAGTGACCTATGGCTCCTTCTATTACCGGTGGCGGCGGCATTGGTATTGGCGATCAGCCACTGGTGCCACAGCGTGAGGTTATTTTGGTGGCTTCGACGCGCATTGTGTACACATTTAGCATTGCTGCACTTATTCATTTCAATGCATTCGTGCAGCGGGGATGCATTATTTACGATCTTTGACTTTGCCGTGCTCGTTTCGAGGGTAGTTATATGTACTTTATTGTCAAACCCAGCTTTCTAATTGATTACTTTAATCATTGATCATACATGCTTGGCATTTTATATACAATTTTGTAATATCGATTTATTACTCGAAGTAATATAGCCCGAAGAACAAATTCGAGAACAAATTTTTTGAAATACTTCAAGGAGTGATATAGAAATTCTTTCTTTTATTGTGCCTTGTATATGCTTCCCAATCAATTGCCGAACGTGTTTTCTTATTTTTCTCCCTTTTTCATCCACGACTATCAAGTCCCAATATAGGTGACACGTTCGCTCAAATGGACTTATTGTAACCAACACCCCCAACTGGAATGTTTGGCTTGTCGTCAATAATTCACGTTTTATCGCAGAATGCCCCGTATACGCGTGGGGGTCGGGTTGACATTCGAAAGTATGTTGTTCTTTCAGATTTATTTCAATTTCCCGACGCGCGCGTATTATTCGCATGTGTTGTGGTGCTGGTTGGAAGGTCGGTCCAATGCGAAAAGGGCGCACGACGAATGAATTTGTCGCGTTCGCTCGTATTGTCCCGAGTTTATTAAATATTGAAACCGTATACAACATTCCAGCTCGTCGTTCAACACACATTCAAAATTGGCCTTAATAAAAGAAATCGCTTCCCGCGCCTTTCGTGAAACCATAACAAATTGTCGCCTTCGTTTATGGTTAACTTCCACACACATGCGAAGCTCTACAATTTATTTATTGGAGGCCTTTATTCGCAAAGAAAATATGCGTGCGTGGGAAGAAAATTAAGTCCTATACAAGGATAAATCATTTATCCTCTATAAAAGCAAAATTTATATATTCCATAAATACCAATAAAAATATGCGAAAAATGCGGTTTTAATAAAATGTAAATTGATTTAGCAAAAATGCCTATCTGAATAATTTATAAAATTCCAGCTCTCGTCAATTATTTGAATGTTATTTGATTTAGCAATCTAGATTTTCGTGCATTCATTATTCATTAATAAAATTACCGAATAACAAATGCTCGATATTGAAATGACAGATGCGATTTAATGACACTGCTGAACGTATCGGATGGAAAATATTTAAATAAATTACACTAATACGCGCGTCGGATACGCGCCCATCTATAAGCCTTTTTTGGGACAACTGTCCCGATGTGTGCGATCAATTGAATATGCAACAATGGAAGGATCGCATAACAAATGCCCGGCTGCAACAATTAATGATTTATCTGCGTTTCAAATTTGATTCCTCTCCGCATTCGTTTCGGGGAATTTGTCTGCAAAACATGCTGGTCGCTGATTGTGTACACTTTTCCTATCTATGTACGATATCAATCCAATACAAATGTGCCTTTGTTACACCACCACATCGGACTACTATCCCACTGTAAAATTTGCAAATTTTTAGAAAAATAAACAATACAAGTCCAATTCTCTGATTCAATTCTGCAATTGAATTATGCATGGTGAGTTTATGTTTATGTTTCAAATTAACTCAACCGAATACCGTTTATGGTTTTATGAAAGCTGTACAAATCGTGTAATATTTAATATGTTATATTCACTCGCAAAAAACAACGCAAAATGAGAAACAATAATAATATGCGTACAGCATAAGCTTGGGCTGGAACAAATGTGCATCTAAATTGAAACAAGCATCAAAAGTGTTTATGATTTGCTGGCTACGTTTTACGAGCGACACAGTTGCGTCTACTAAGTTTTTCCTTGTTAATTAATTATCTCATTTTGTTTGCCATTTACTGCCGCTTTTCCCCTTTCTGATAATAATGAAATTTCATAAACAAAAATGTTTATTTTCAAGTTCTGGAATTGTTTGTGCGAATAAAATTGGACGTTTTCTCTCATGGTGAAAGTTATTTGAAGCAATAATATAAATTGCACCGAACAATAAACTAAATAAAACAAAAACCACATCAGCAATCGTTTTCCTTTTAAGAAATCGCATTGCTCGACGAATCGTATACAAAGTGTGCGCATTGATGTATCGATGTACATCGTAAGCGCGGCAGCCAAAGGCCTGATAGACGCGAAAAAATGGGGGTGTGCACGATTGGGATTTGCGTCGCTGTCGCATTTTTCATTCTTCGATATGCCACCGCTCGCGCCGTGATTTATAACATTTTATACCTATGTTCGCACCTGATGGATAACCGTTGCGTCGGCACGTGGAAATGCACAAATAAATATCCTAGGACGCGTTTGCTGGAAACGAATAAAAACGCACTCATAGTTCGATACCATTCTGTAGCATTGCCACGTGTCGATACAGTTCCAATACATATGCCCACGGCGTGTCAATTTCTTATCCTGCGCTCAAACGTAGATAAGAAATTTGCTCATTTGATAAATCGTTTCAGGGCTGAGTGTAGCAAAAGCCTACACAACTGAAACACTCGAAACTATAAGGGTGCCACGTTCGCATATAAAAAAACGCAAAGTTTTCATTCAGGTTAATCGTATGTGCCCTCGGGAGACCTTATCAGTGCGTACAGTTACCGCCTCCGCGTTACGGAAGTGATTGCCCCCGTATACGTTGAACGCGTAGGAAGTATCCAATATCCATTTCTTATACGCCGTTTGAACCTCATCCCTCGCCCCAATTGTTCAGTACGGGGAAGTTTCTATTTTGAAACTTTTTAAATTATTATTTTCAAGTGAAAGTTCAAGTGGCGACCTTGGCAGAGAGGAAGGCCATTTAATTATGTAAGTAATAAGGGATATGCTTTGAGGGCGGAAAACATTTTTCATTATCCCAATAGTAATAATTTTCGGGGTGATATATGGGCGAAACTTGAACGAATGTGTGGATATTCTGATTATGAAGTGGAATCGTAAAGGAACGACTGAATACTTAATGGCGGTAAACAAGCGTTCGACCGCGCCCGGGGAATGTCAAATGGCAGCAAGCTACCCCACGCGACGCGACGGATGTGTGCCTTAGTGGCAAACCTTGTTGGTGGTGTCTTCTTCGGCATGGCTTGAGAAGGGTAGAGCGAGATTTCGAACAATCGGAATACGAGATAGTTTTGTTCGTTTGTGTTGCGGCGCGATGGGCGAATCGAGAAGGCAAGATAGTGCGCGCAAAAGGCTCACTGGGATTAATCGAATTTCATCTCGACGACAACGACTAATACATACAAATTACCTGCAGCAGCGCGTGTACAATCTCGCTGACGTTGTCGCTCGCTTCCCAAACGACGCACGTGCGCCCGAATTTAGTGCGAAATATTTTTGGCCCTATTCCAAATTACACTACGCGATATATATTAACTATACATTCATACTTTATGAGCGACTACGCAAAACTGGCTAGTGGATATTCATATTTAAAACGAATTAACTATCTAATATCCTTGCAAACTCCTAAATTCGAGAATTGAAAATTTAAACGCATTGATCAAATACTGATTTGTAAAGATAGCGCGCAAGTTCAAGCGCTTAAAATGCAAATTATTGCAGTTACGTCCAAGTTCAATACAATCACCAACTTTGATTCGAACAAGCTTAGAACTTTCCTATCAAAATACGCTTGCCAACTAGTGCAAGATCTGGACAATGCGCCTCGTCGCCGCCTCCCGTTTCACGCAATATTGTTGCAAATCCAATTTGTATAACTACCGAAATCGCTGCCCCCCGATTAAGCCAATTACAAATGTGCCCCACACACGTGCGCGCAAGATAACGGGCAGTGCTTCAACTATGAATACCTACATCAAAATACACATTTCTCGCAATCCGAGGAGGCACGTATCTCAAGTCGTAAAATGTATGTGTGCGAGGGGCACTCGAAATAAATTCCCAATTGTGCAATTTAAGATAAATAAATGAGGCAACAACCAGCCGGAAAGTCGTAATTAAAAGTCCCTTTTCCGCTTCCGTTGTGCATCGTTGCCGAATGCCGTGAATTTTAAACTATACGAATATACCTTCGGCATAATTAACAGACGCTTTGCAATGCACGAAGGGATTTGAAGAAAATCGAATTGTAATTGGGGTACTACGTCAAAATGCGGCTTCGCGAACTTTGCTGTTTTATTGCTGTTTAGCATTCGAATTCGAAGCGCGTCTCGATCGTGAATGCGATACATCTTTGCGTGCATGTTAATGAGAAATAATCTGTTATCAAGCGTTTCCAGGCTTGAAGTTGTTTGTAAGTTATTTGTGCTCCGAATGCTTCCTTCCTCATCAAAAAGTAGTTCTTCCTTTCCGGGAATGCGTCTATTTTATGATTATAACTACATGAATTTTCTGCTTGAATTTCATCTTTAGCAATTAACTAATTGCTCTTCTTTGATCTTTCAATTTTCAATTACTGAATGGAAATGCAAATATCATCGAGAGGGGTAGTAACTCAATGAGAACAAAATCATAACTCCGGTGAACTGCACTTCGATCGCATTTCAATGCTCATTATAGCGAACGCAATGTGCACGATATTTATACGAAGGCGGCGGCGGCGGCTTGCACGTATTAATTAGTAGTATTTACGCGTGACGCGTATCTACCGGGCGCAAATTAATTTGCATTTGCACGGCGATTGGTGCGCGAATTATCATTACTAGAGATGCACGTTCATTCATTTGAAAATGGGAAATTTAATATATGATGTGCAGTATTGCATTGTGTAACCAGCCACACCGGCATCAGCAACATACTTTTCATCGTACGCCAATATAAGCTCTGGAATTTTCCAATTAAAATTTAATCGCATTTTCACACGCCGTATTTCAAACAATATGAAGCGCACACGGACACGCGAAATTCTAAACGAAAGAAAACAATCAATCGGAAAAAACGCGGCAACATATAAAGCATAGTCCTCGCCAAGTTGGCGCATTTTGTGAATCCATCATCATCAGACGCGTTATCTCAATACGTGGTTGAGTCAATAAAAATTAATTTCCATTTAGATATGCGAAATTGCCTTACTTTGGGAGTTTGTGCCTCTCAAAACTTAAAAGTTGTAATAATGGACGTTGTTGTGCCCTTCAGCATTCAGTCCTCTTTTTCTTATTCATTTTACTGTATTTTCAAGTCAACCGAGCAAAATGTAAAGAAAACTCACTCGTTTCGGCGTTCGTGGCTTGAATACTCTTGCCTCGAAGGTATTGGGTTATCTAAATATCTATTATCCTTCCATTTTCGTTGACGCTCTCTAAGAGTGCCCGTAGAAAACCACTCGCAGTCCGTTTATTTATACGAAAATGCTTCAAGAAACTTGCTATAAAATGTCTCCATATTTAGCCGGAAAGTCATGGAGGGTTTTCCTTTTCGCATGTTTTGTTATGTTTTTATTTTGAGCGCGTAAAAAAGCAGAGATTCCGGCATAGCATAATAAAATAATACTTGCCGAAAATATTATTTTAGCTGCAAATGCGCGCAAAGTTTTCAAGCGTACTACGATGTAATACATTGTGTCCGCAACTTTATAATGATCATGTTGGTACGTAGGTACGTTGTATTTATTCTGCTTGCTTAAAGTTTTACGAATGTATTTTAATTGAATGCATACAATTTCGCTTTGCAGTACCTACAAGTGTTAATTAATTTAATAATACTGAATTCATAATTATTCGAATGCAAAAGCTCTATAAACTGCACTCGCGTAATTCAAAACTAGTATAGGGTCGGGTTGAAATGCTGAAATCAAATAACGTTGCGGTGCAAAATGGAGTTCAAATAGTTGATATGAAAATTGGATTGCATTGTAGTGGAGGTTGTTATTTATGTGCTCAGGCAGCGTATTCCTGCGCAGCAGAAAAGCAAAACGCATTGACACCTATTTGTATTCAACGCTCAATAAAACGCAACCGAATAGAACGTTTTTCGGGCTGTTGCATTCGCCGCCGCAGCACGGCAGCAGCATCTTGCCACCATTTGTGACTGTATCTTAACAGCACTATGCTCAACGATATTGCTCTTTCTCCGCAGTGGCGGCGGCGGCGGGACGCACATATTGGCGGAAAAATATATTGAAATACGTTATTTGCTACGTGGCCAACGGCGATGCGGTGCCACAAAGAGTACAAGTGTCGGAAAAGGCTGGTGGTAGGCGAACGAGAGAAATTGGCAACGCCAAATTTGCTTGCAACTTCACATGCAGCAGAGGCAACACGCATCAATTCGCAAATTTGATATCGACGTGTTATAGGCAGGACATCGATTGAATTTCAAAACGAATTCATTTCATGCGCAACATGATAAAAGTTAATATAGCTTTCTATATTGCATATGGTCACTCAATGTGCTATTTTCCAAATATTTCCTCACGTTGGTAAACAAAAGGCGCCCTTAACGTTTTGCGTGCGCTGTTTATTGGGAAATGCTCTGTGGCTCTCGAGGCGTATTTTGCTGCACGGCTGAAGGCAATGAATTATTAAATAACTAAGTCAATTAAAATTTCTCAACTCTAAACCATTGTGTTGTTCCTCCAACCGCAGCAAATTTGTGCCCTCGCAGCAAGAATGTGATTCTTAAATTATGCAGTTTCCCGATGGAGCTAATCTGTGCGGGCTTTTGTAAACTGGTTTAGTGCCAACTTTTGAATATCTTACCTACTCAATGAAATACGTATTTAAAACTAAAGCCAAATAATTCTTCGGAAATGAACACATAATAGCTTATTTGTTCTGAAGTGGGGTAAACGTTTGCTTGTTTAACAAACAAAGTTGCTTAGCACGCATTTAAAATTAATTAACTTTATCATGCGGAAAAAGCACGTAATTCAAATAAAAAGTGCATAATTCGTGCGCCTGCAGCCTCATTACTTTTAATCTCAATACTTTAATGGCTCCTCAGGCTGCACTGAAGTAAATATCAATTTACTTCATTAAAGTTAACTTTGCGCGAGCATCGTTGTAGCATCCTGTTCTGTGGTGCAAGTCGCCGTTATAAGTTTGAGCAAGCAGTATTGGTTTTTGCCTTTGGGTGCCGCGAGCGCGAGCTTGTTATTTACGAAAGAAGCGAAGTAAACAAGGCAAGATTTAATGCTCCCCGGCAGCAGCACGAAAAACCACGCGTGAAAACAACGAGCGAGCGCGCTATAATTTATATTTGCAACTTTAATGTGTCCCCGCGCATTCAATAGCGCCGGGTATATCAATGCATTCCAGTTTAATCAATATGTTGGACGATGTAAAGTGTTATTGTGAGCGCTGATTTTACGAGAGCATTGTGTGCGCACGCTACGCTACCCTCTAATGGCATCTCCCCCAACGGGGAATTTTTCCGATCAACGCCATCGCGGTGATTTACAATTTCAAAAGTGCAATTTATTAGAGCGCTGCATTTCCTTTCGCTTAATGCAAATTGACGTGGCGCTGCTTGTTTGCGCCGAATCAATAATGCCGAAAATGCGCGCGGACGAATTTATTTAATTTCCAACTGAAACTCAACTAATGAATGCGCCTTTAGCAGCGCGTAAGGTGCATTGTTAGCGTAAGCTCGCTCACGTCGTACATTTAAACAGAATTGCGTATTAATTTCGCCGCGCTCATCCGCGGAATAAACTGGTTACTTCTCTTATTCTCCGGCTTGTGCAATAATTAGTTTCCATTGCATTTTGCGGACGCCGGCGACGGAGATGAAGTTTTCATTCGATCTGCACGCGAAGCATATGCAGCCAACCACCCCGGAAACTTCATTATTTGAACGCCACCAACGAACAAAACAGCAAGCGTGCGCGTTGTTTTCAATTATTGCAAATGTATTCTCATATCGCGCGCGCGCATTTGTATGTATGCTGCAAAACAATATGCAAGTGCAAACCTAAGCTCACTTCAGACTCTAATAGTCAGTCCTTTTGTACGCGGCCCGGTGGTTTTAATTATTAATTAACCAATTTGCTGTTTCTCAAATTGCGCGCTAAAAATGATATTGCCACTCGACGAACGAATAAAATAATAACGCTGCCGGTGCGTTCAAAAACATAAAACTCAGATTTGACAAAATATTTTATAATGTGCTACTCTCGCTGTCGCTGTCATTGCAGATAACATTTTAAAGGCCGGCCTCGTATGATGTACCCGTATGCATAAATTATATGCTTTGAGAGCTAGATATTTGTCAGAATACTCAACGTCCCCGCAAGGCCTTTTTTGATACGTACATTTTGAGGCAAATATAAACCAGTGCGTATTGTTGCGCAGCGCGGAAAACCTCTACCGCCATCATAAAATACACATGTTCACAAAGATGCCTGTGAAAATTTCGGGCAACCCCCCGCCCCCGCGCGCAAAAAAAAACATTATACGCATGCGAATATCAAATGCAAATTGTATTCTGCGTGTTCGTCGCGTTGTTATATTTCATGCTTGCATTGTTCGGCAATTTTTCCGCAATCTGCCAGCCAGTGATTCATATAAGAATCGGTTGCCAAAGGACAATTTTAATGTAAAATACATATAACCATGGCGGGCAATTCGCTAAAATAACGCAACGCTCCATGTCGCCGAATTCGTCAATAAATACTCAAGTGAAATCCTGCGGGATGTGGACGTATTATGCGCACTGTATATATAGCGTTGATTGATAGGTTTGACGGCATGTGCGCCCGGTTCGCTTATTAATCGATAATGTACATAACGCATGATGGCGTAAAGGAGAAAAAAACCACTATGCCAGTTAATGGATACCGCCTAACCAAACATAACGCACATGATTAAAACCGACTCGCGGTTAGTTTTGATCGCTGATTATTAATGCTGCACCCGACGTCCCAGCGGGGCTCGAATGTTTTGTGCATCTTGATTTGCATATGTATTGTTTCGGCATATATTCTGATCGATTCCTGCATTGGCGCACAACCGACAAACAAAAACTGGACGAAATAAATCATTATCCTGACCTGCATAAGACCTAGTGGATACGCTCCAACGAGCTCCTCGTCAATGTTTGCCTCGTAAAGCGATTCGTTGAACACCGGTGGGTGATCGTTGACGTCTTTGACATGAATGCGCACTTTCGTGTAGTTCTCGTTGAGGCTGTCCGACGCCACGAGGATGAGCTCAAACTAACCGGAACGAAGGATCGAGCCGCCCACGAATGGCACATCCAGCAATTTACGAAGGCAAACCATGCCAAATCACACCATCGAACGTGCATAAAACCAAACCAAAAACAAACGAAAAGAAACCAAGCTACTAAATCGTCAAGTAACTACATTCAACATAAATATAAATGAAATCAATTCAATTGTAAATACGCTTCCTACCGAATACGGCTACTCCTAAGGAGAAAATAATAATAATCATAAGAAGTTTGCAAAAAATCAAACAAAACGCAACGCTCTAAATCAGGAATATAAGGACCACCCGCCTGTAAAACTCGTTTCGGTAGATTCCGGTCGTCCTCTTCGGTGATCTGTGTGCGGTACGTTGGCCGCTCGAAGACGGGTGGATTGTCGTTGACGTCCTTTACGTGTATCACGACTGTAGTATAGTTTTCCTTGAGGTTATCCGAAGCAGCTAGCCGCAACTCATACTGTTGTTGTTGTTGTTGTAGTAGTACCACATTCGAAAACATTCCATTCCCGCGTGGAAAGGTTGGGATGTTGTTTACGTTGTTGTTCCATTAAATTCAGTTGTTGTCGTTGAGGTAGCAGCGTTCGTTTAGATTTGTACGCGTTCGCAGAGGGAAACAAGAGAAATTGCATTTTATAATAAATTTTGGACGGAAGATGTGTGTCGATAAACACGTCAATGCCAAAAAACGGGGCATGCTCTAAAACATGTCGGCTGATGATGATTGACGTACAAATTGTGGAAAAGTAAAAGCATACCAAATGGGATGTAAATGTACGAGCGCGTAAGGAGCGCACATAAACTAATAATATCCGTGTGGCCTGGATGTACATACAATGAAAAAACAAACTCATGGACGCGAAGCGCCCGAAGGAAGAATATAAAAGACGTTGCTTACCCGTTTTCGTGTCTCGTAATCCAATGCGCCGGCAACGTAGATGGCACCCGTCATATTCTTAACGGCGAACGCACCCCCTATGTTACCGCTTGTGATCTCGTATCGAATACGAGAGGCTGCAACAGAAAGAATAAATTATTAGCGTTGCAAAAAAACATTGCTGATGCTGATCTAGAATTATGGCATAAATTATCAATACGATATAACAAGTCGATCGATAGCGTTGACTGTTTTATTATCGTGCTTTTTGCAAACATCAATGCTGCTCACGATCGGGAACGTAAAGAAAAAGAAAATTAATTGGCCTGAGGTTATTCGATATCGCAGTAAAAATACTCCAGGGTTCCAAGTCTAAGTATATTGCAGCCACCATTAAAATACTACACACTGAATGAATGCACAGGCCGTTGTGGGATTCCAAGACGCCCATCTTCCCATCCGAGTGAAAATGGGAATTACAGAATGCAGCCGGGCTTATAGCCTTGCATTTAGTTGTTGTGCTCAGCGGCATTGGGGTTTATCCCGGCGGCGGGTATTGTGTTGTTGCAATATTGCAGTTAAATTCATTGCATTTGGAGCGAATGAAATTTATGTGCAAGCCGCCAGCGAGCGGACAAGACGACGATTTATTCGTCCACACGTTACCTGCACGCCAACCACGCACTCACCGTTTGTTCGCGTCTTTTACCAGAAAAGTTTTCACGTTTCGCAGCAAAACGCGCATAAATTTCAATGATATAATTCGCGATTTACTTACACGCAGCGTGCGGATATTATTACACATATTTCACAATAAATGTGCGCAAACCACAATACCCACCGCCAATTTCTGTGGTAACATTGATAAGGTCCCGTAAGTAATATTAATTTACAATTTCGCGTAATAGTGATTGAGGTCAAAATAGCGGCACTTCCCTTTGCTGAGAGTGGGCCAGATTTAAACGGGTTCTAAAAGTGGGAAACGGGGAAGTGCTCTGGCGAGCTTCTACAAATCAAGCTCGTGCCACTAGTGCCGAGATTTGTCGTGATAAAAGACGGCGTACAACGTCGTTGGACTGATTGTCTTGAATAATGTATGTCGCTCAACACTATCAAAATAAAGGAGGGTTGCTTCGTGCGCAAAAGGGGTAAGACCTTCTTGGGGCAATGATTTTGTCTGTGTGTGCCTCCAGAGTTGGATGGAAGTGATCCACCAGCCCGTTGTGGTTTGTGCCACATTTCATGATACGGTTAGTCGTATTATGAAGGCACACGATGCTTCCAGCACGAATTTCGAATTCAAAGCGTCCACCATAGCAGCGCGCAGAACGATAGTACCGACGATTCACCTAAATATCGCAGCACGCTGTAATGGGATGTTATATGAAAGAAATATGGAGATGAGTCGCTCACGCTGCAATTGTGATCAGCTCACTAGATAACAACACCACCATCGTGCAACGAGTGCATTCGCGGATTGTGTTTTGAATTTCCAATTACCATGTGCCGCGCCATCAGGCTGTGAAATAATAACGGGGAGGAGTGCGCATATGCATTTTGCATTGTAACTGTTCATATGCAGTTACCCACGCATTGTATCAGGTTATTTACAGAATGATAGTATGTATGATGCATTCAACTCCCTTCACACCCGACACGCTACGACCGAGTATTATGCAGCTTTCGGCTGGATAAACTTACGACTCGTCGTCTACGCGAACTGCTAACAACTTCAGGTGGAAGGCCACTTCCGAAGCCGTTTTCACTATATAACGGGAGAAAGCCAAGGATTGTATTCAACGTAATGCTTCGTTTGTTCGGCATTGTGCTCCATACTGCTAGAGCGCAGTGCAAATCCCTCAAGGGACGCAGAACAAAACTGCTGTTAATTGCAAGACTGTGTTTGCAAATAAATGCAACCCGACTCCGCTTAACTGGACTGCATCAAAATACAACCTGCATTATTCGGAGACTTGTAAGAATTTCCGTATATGCCAAATAAACAATTTAGAATTTTGGACATGAATTTTGGGTATTCTACGAATATTATTAATTTTATGGTATTAATCTGCAACGAGTATGCGCAACCGTTCAATACGTCATTGATTGCTTGCCATTAAATTTGAAGCTATATTTGCATTTCAGTTTGGCTGGTGCGTGAGTAAACTACCTGACAAACACAAGGCGAATGCTGATGCGCGCTATTTGTTCAATAGCAAATCACCGCAAGGAGACGAGTACCGCATGAAAACGAAATTTCCCGTAGGCTCGCACGTTTTAAATGCGCCTTTTCACAGTTGGAAGGTGATGTTTAGGAAAACGCGCACATGCGGAAAATGCTCGCCGAACTCGCAGCAAACAACACCTATTCGCGATTTCAGTCATGTGCCGGTGCGACTGCTAATAGTATTCCAACGCCATGTGCAGTCACGCGAAGGACTCGAAAAAGAGCGCAAGAAAAATCACAACAAAAGTTCTCCAATAAATTTACGTTCGGCATTGCGCTCCTTGCAAATTGGTTGAGAAGACTTGCGTGCGCGCCCAACTTTTTTGGAGAACGCAGACTGACTTTCAATGATCAGTACGGAGCGTGGAATTCCAGGAACGTAATGAATTTCTGAAAACGTGCCTATGCACATATTTCTGCGAATCCGAATAATTGTTTTCCTCGTACCGCGAGTTGTTTAGAAATTGTTTTCCACCTCGAGCGAGCATGAGGTATGGCGAAAATAATTCGCGCGCTCGTTTTGATATGCCTGCATAGATATCTTTACGCTTCATTGATATAAATAATTAACAAAACCGGAGTGGAAGCTGCCCGAACGACGGTGGCAGCGAGCGCTAATGGGGAAAGACAATGCGATGAATCGGTTGTGCTGAGTTGCCCCGTTTTCCAAGCAATTAAACGTTTGCGCGCACGCTGACAAAACACACAGCAACTGACGAGCGACCGCTGCCAATGCTCAAACCTTGCATGCAATAACAGTGCGCGAGGCGGCGGCGGCGGCGGCAGACGCGCAATATGAATTGTAACGAACTCATTATTTTTTCTGAAATGAAGAGCCGACGACCATTTCGCAAATATCCGAGCGTAATGAAGAGTTTCAAATTGCATGTAATCCATGAGCGGAAATATTTCCAAGTGTATTACTTTTTAATCCTCACAAAAGGTCTGTCGCCCATCTTTAATGTTTATTTTTAATTCCGCTTTGTTCGTTAAATGTGCAGATGAATTAAAACGGGTCTTTATTTTTATGAAATATGATACTCGCATAACTGCTGCGTAAATTTCTTCTGACCTCGCCGGATTTGTTAAAGTGGGGCACGGAAATGCAAGATTTGATTAAAACAAAATATCTCTAGCAAAATAAACAGAGGGTGAATAATTACTGATTAGACAAAGGGAAATCAATCATATTGATTTTCACACTTGGGGTGCAGGAAAATTTGATGGAAACTCAACCTGAACGTTTATTAATTCCTGCGAGAGCCGCTACCGCCGCCGACCGAACTTGGCGCTGATTCTATTTGACTGACGAGGGATTAGAGTAAATCCCCAAGAACGAACATGTTCGCAGCAAAACATAGCCAAGCAATGTGAAAACATACGTTTAGTTGCTGTCTGACGATGCCAATTGTGATTGGTACGATACTTCCACAGATGGCAAATGTTATTGAATCGAACGAATAAGAAGAATTCATTTGATATCTGAGCGATGAAGACATTTTACTAGACGGAAACGACGAAAACTATCACACGAATTGAATTCGCTGAAGATGGGTTGCGGTAAATTTAATATACAGAATGCAATTGGAATTGCGCGGAATTGAATGTGGAGTGCATGTTCATGCAGCGTAATGAAAATGTGGAGTGCCCGAGAAAATTGTACAAAGTAACTCAGTTGCGGTACATCGCCGCCTCAATTTCAAACCACATCCATTTACGCAGCACAAACGCGCGAATGCTGTTGTCACCCACGATGGTTCAAGGTAATAACAAGGGAAATATTATTGGAACCGACACTGCGAGTGCAGGCGCTTTACTCATCATCACTTAGCATTAGAAGGCAGCGCGCGCATAGTTGAAAATTAATGTTGACAATATGTCAGTTATGAACTACAAGTGAAACTCATTTTGTGGACGACCGCCAGGCGCGTACAAGTTTACTAATAAATCACCCTTGTTTAACCTTCACCGCGGTACTCATTTGTTAACAAATCGCGGACGCCGCGCCACTTACGTCTGCGGATAAGACAATTCATCCACCCCCAAAACGCGTAAACACTATTCGCGCAAATGCAATTTTTAAGGATTACAAAAGTGCCTGACACAGTTTGTTATTTTAGGTGCTTGAATCAACAACAAAGCCCAACTGAGAAAATGAAGGAAGGCAAGAGATAACTACCACCACTAGCAACTTGTAAATAACAAGGAAAGTGTTTCGCAAGTATCGCGCTCGAATTGCACCGAGCGCACAGAGAGTTTATATGAAAATGGAGCAATGATCATGTAGTAAACAAGAACATAAACATGATGACAATGTCATTTGTGCTCGCTGCGTCCTCATTTCACGCGTCCGTATATATTGTTATGGAAAACGAAAAGCGAAAAAAAAACACGGTGGCATGAAAACCCAATTCGCTCTTGTTTGCTGCGGATGCTGCTAATTTGGCCATTTTCCGACTGAGATTTCGCGCGCGAGGCGCAAAGAGCACCCGGGGGCGGACATTATAATTCATTCCCATACTCAACAAAGACGAGGAAACGCGCGCCAGCCTTTTCACGTTTGGCGCGCCAAACAAGTAGTAAATAAGGTGTGCGCACGTAAAGTGGATCGTTATATTATAGCACATTAAAAGGTAAAAGGTCGGGTTGGACCCAGAAGCAGTTTTGCTTGGTTAACCCACACATGCATTGAAAGTCAGACCGTCGGATTCCACTCCGCAAATGGCCGCAGGGGTATTTTATGTCTTTCTTTCGATGCTCGCGCGAAGATGAAGTGTGCTTGTTACTATGTTTTACGACCTGGATGCGTTTGTGCTGCAATGCTGTTGAATCAATTGCAAAGGTTTGCAAAATGTCTACGACTACTTGCTCCATTGAGGTTTTTGGCCCAAGAGCAACAAGAAGTGCACGCAGGAACACTACCGCAAAATATTTACGGTGTCATGGCATCCAGCTAATGTACGAAAGGCGAAGAAAACGAAGATTTTCAATTATTTTCCCAAAGGAAGGTGCTCGCTATCCACGCCGACTGTAAACTCGATATTTTCCTGAAAATTTCCAGAAGGAAGACATAGTTGGGCCATTGCTTTCAAACAGAAATTACGGCCGCAGCTGGACACTGCTTTTACGGTGGCCGCTCTAGTCGTGGTTCATCCTTTAGACGAGTATTGTGTGTGGGTGGCGCCTTCATAAAACCGACGGGCACATTATTAGAGTATTGATTTAAAGCACCCGTTTCGACGTTCATAAATTGTATATCACTGCAAGCCGATCGCGAAAGTATAATATGATTTCCCTCCTCGATGCTCAACGCATTGGTGTGCTATCCCGAGCAAATCGGATTCCAAGTTTCGATCAACGCGCTCTTCCGAATTGAAAGGGGGCGAGAGCCGCTAGAAATAGCACAATGGCTCAAGTCCGGCCAAAGCTAGTGGTGAACAAAGACATAAGAGGGAAGATACTACAGTAGACAGTCGAATATTATTGAGTGTCATCGAGAAAATTAAGTGTTAGCACCTTTTCCGGGTATTTGCAAGTCGTTTCCGCACGAAAATCGGACTTATATTCGAAGAACCCCATTATAACCAAGCGTGTGTGATAATATTATTACGAAAGAACCATTAGAAGGGCGAAGTAGTATTACGATTAATGCTCAATAAAGTTCCAAGTACTTACACTCATCGTGATCTTTGGCGGTGACAGTAAGGACGGTGTGTTGGATATCTTCATTCTCGTCCACCTCCGCCTCGTATAGCGCCTTATCGAAGTACGGTGGGTTATCATTCTTATCGGCGATACCAATACGGATGAATTTAGTTACTGCAAAAGGAGAAAACAATTAATTAAATGTTTGTTTGCATGCTTGTAATGGGCTTTAAATTTCTTCAAAAACTTTTACGCCTCTTGTGTTGTACGCCGGTTGCTTTTATCTAATTTAATTTGCGTTTTATTGGAATTAGGTAAACTTCCCCTGTTGCTGGAAATTCGATTAAGAAGCCAATAGAAAAACGTGTAAAACGCGCAAGTTTTCTGCATTCTCGTGCACGGAATTAGTTTTCAGCGACGCAACGTGAATGCCAGTTGCAACTGCATCATTGGAACGACGATCAGAAAAAAAACATTGCTAGCGGAAGATTAAAAAGTACTGATAACGTTCATGGCAGTCCGCGCGCAACGAAATAAACCAATTAAAAGCCAGGCTGAGGAACTGCAAGCTTGCGCGGCAGTTACATGTTGTTTTATTGCGTCTGGATTCGTTGCAATTTCACACAGCTGATGGTTACTGCGTGTTTTTATTGTCGCTCGTCCAGGATAACTATTTGTGCGATTTTCAGTGTGTCAATGCGTCGCTAATCCATGCACGAACACAGCGCGCCTGACGACCGTGTAATGACGTTGCGCGTACAGCTTCAAAAAAGTTTTAACCCTTCGTTATTCATGCGCCGGTGGCTGTGGGAATTGCACAGTTTGGAGCAAACATTCCCAGCAGAGCCCCTTTGCGATGTTTGGCGTGAGGCAAGGCATCGTCGGCCAACATATTTGGACGTAATAGGTCATTAGCCAGACGGTGGCGGCTGGAACCACAAGTAAACCTGACTCCCGCTAAGTCTGACCGAGCTCTGTTTCCCCATTTGCCGCAAACAACGACGGTGGCGGCGGTTATTTTCACTTGGGTGTTTTTGGTTCTATGCACAGAAGAGCATGGTTCAAACGCAGAATATAACCTAGTTTTTCCTTCAGGTTTCCCAGCTTTTTGGAGGGTCATCAGCATATGTGAAATAGTTTCAAACAAATGCATGAATTTTGGACCATAAAGACACTTGATAAAAGAATCTCCTAAAACATTAATATCACACGAAAATTGTCAAATAGAGAGAGCATAATTAAAATTCTAAAAATGAATTGCAATGCGTTTAAAATTGCGAAATTAAATATGAAAAATATTGTATAATAGGCAATGAATATTAAAGTTACAAATTAAAATTTATTCGAATTAATAAATATTCAATTTGATATTCATTTATCGGATTCGTGTTTCCAATCAGTACATTACGTTGCATCGAAACAAAGCGGAAAAGTATATATATTAAATTTAAATAAACAACAACCATTCTGGTATAATAAACAAATAATTCCTGTTATTATTTTACCGCGCGCAAATAATAAAACTGGGCTACAAAATGGCATTTCAATTACATTTATAATGATCCAATAACACAATGATTGTAGGTAACAAATCAAATATTGAACACCGCGCACCGGAGCGCAAGTACGGAGTAAATCGTAAGTTACGGCACAGTTGAGAGGACGCAATTTCGGTACTAATTCGATTTCATGACTTCATTCATTTCGCGGATTATAAGCAATAAAACTCAATTTATTTTATCGCGACTGCGGAATGAACTTGTCCCGCGCAGAATCGCCAGACATTCGTATTTGCTCCGAACTAACAAATTCATTCAAGCATGCGCTTCACAAATCGTTAATTTTCCAATGCACAATCATATGCGCCTTGCATTTGCCAGATCTACTGCTTCCAAATTGCTCTTTTCTCTTCTATAATAGCTTTTCTGCTTATTTTGTTCATTTCGTTTTGAAACAATTATGATGATTATTATTCATAAGTCTTTAGACAAGTTTTTATCATTTTCTATTGTTTGTTCTCTGCTGGTGTTGTTAACTCAAAATGAATAATACATTATTAAATTACCCATTTTGCTGATGCAAGTGCATAAAAGTGCACATTAATGCGCCATACGCATGCGGATGCATTCATTTCTCGTTTTCGGAAAAAATATAGCCACCACCGCAATGTGTTCTTTTTATTCGCACAATGTAAATGATAATGGTATAAAATGTATGCATTTTATTACACCTGACCTAAAAAGTTCGCTGTTAACTAACTTCATAACTTTTGTGATAAATTCGCAAACCCATAAACGCATTCTAAAATATTCGTCTATTTCAACACGGAAAGCAATGAATAAGAATGTAAATTTTTACGACTGATATTAATCAGACATTCATAAATATTCAGCAATTTTCAGTGTTAATGTATCTTTTTTTCCGTTCAAGAAATTCGAAATTCCATTTATTGAGCTACTTATTAAATGAATTTCCGCCAACTGAACACAGTAATTTTTCAATTCTCAGCTGCATTGCTTTGCTCGCTTCTTTGCTTGCGCAAAGATGATTAATGAAGTCGAGTTATTAGCAGACGATTTTTCTGCGTTGCCAACGCGGAAACAACCATCTAATTCGCCATTGTAAAGCTACAGACAATTGAAGAATTGGTTCAGTTAGCTCCCCGCATTTCGTTTCTTAGCGAAGAAGCAGCCTGTCGTAATTAATTACAAACGTCAAAAATGATATATGTTTTTGCAACGAAATGAGCCAATCACTGTGAATTATTATTCAAAAATAATTGAATTTCCAAATATTTCGCGTCACCCTTTCTCGAATTTTCTCATTTCAAATGGCTTAATTTATAAAATCATTATTACATTGTGCACGTAATTTAAATTTTAAATCATCGTTCCGATTTTGCATTACTTAAGAGAGATTATTTAATTACGAAGACGACATAAGCTCTTTACAAACAGCGAAGTGTTTAATTAGTTAATTTTTAATAGCCTAAGAAGATTATGTTGTAAAACTAATAAGTAAAACGCATAAATTACTGTGTATGATAAACAAGTCGTTGAACAACAAAGACGAAATCTTACGGTCGCATGCTGCTTCATGTCTATCCATTATTACAGTTAAGAACTCGCAATCAACTATTGTGACGAATTAAAATACGCCATCGGCATGAATGCAAATTAACAATGCGCGTTCTTCGAATGGCATTCAAGTGTTGAACACGAGTTTGCAAAATAGCCTCGGGGTGTTGTACGGAGAAGGACTTGAGCCTTTGCAAATGGCGCGCAAGTTGCGTTGAAATAATATAAATTCTAAAGACGATGCTTTTTAACTTTTCTTCCTTTAGATGATAATGAATTAAAGTGTAAGGGTCGTAGTAATCAGAGCATGCTCTGAATGTTTCCAATCGGGTAAGTAATTCTTGAAAGTGGAACATTTTCATCAAATGCCTTTCAATCATTCTTCACGTAATTTGTATTATTAAAGTGCGCAAGTTCTTTGTAATTTTCGTTGTGTACGTTGAAAGTACAATAATCAACAAGTACGCGCAGTTTTGTAATATGCAAAATGAAAACGGTAATAATAGAATATGAGAACATGGCGCGTAGCGAAAATGTGACAACTGAACAACAATGGCGTACAATTTTTCATTTGTTTCATTGCCGCGAGGAATGCGCATACTTCCTGGCAATTTTCTTACGAGTGTCCTTGTCGCGCTGCCGGAATATTGAGTGTAGCAAGTGCAATATCCCGACCGGGATAAGTGGAAACAAACTAACTGCAATGCAGCAAGGCCTGAAGGCCACAGAAAATGCCTTGCTGTCGTTTTTTGCTTCTTTGCTACCCTGATGTTGCGCTTTCCCAGCACGTCCCCACTACGTTTACTTCGTTTAAACTTTTTTCGGAGTTATGTTCGCAAGAAATAAATCAACTCCTATTTCAAAAAAATATATTTGTCATATTTTCTAGGAGCGCGTGAAAAGCACAAGTTTCCCATTATCATCATAGAATCACGAAATCATAAAAATTTCAAAGATCTCGATTTAAAATTTCAAACTTTTTCCCAACAATGTGTAAAGTATGTACTTATGACTGATGTGATGTAGGAATAAGAAAATTGCCAAAACTTTTGAAGATTTTTAGCAATTTGAGTTTTTCTAAAGTTGTCACTTTTAGCGCTGGTCCGTTATGTTATACGAGGTGATGTCATACGAATTTCATAACGTAAAATTTCTCTAGTTTTTACGATCGGCGCCCAATTTGCTCGGGGTTTTCTTATGCTCGTTTTTACGTCTGGATTTTCATATTCAGCACTGGTCGTTCAATGTCATCGTAACAGCGGCTAACAACTGGATATTATCCATAAACTATCATAAAGTCGCAGTCAATACATTTCGCCTACACGGCAAAAGTTTGGTGTTTTATGCGAATCCAGAAAAACAGAAAATGACATTTCCGGAAAAACTACTAATAATTCTCAATTGTTTCCCCCGGAAGTGAAAATAAATCTTGTATGCATTGATGTATGATGTTCATTCAATGAGACCTCGTTAAAAATGAGAAATATAAATATTAATTTACTGTTGATTGACATTTATTGGAATGGTTTTTATTTATTTTCTATTAACGGGCCCCATTTTGTGGAAATTGCAAATATATTAGGGCAATAAATAGTTTACTGTTGATGAACGGGACGATAATTAAATAATTTGCCAATTAAGTGTTCATCGTTAATTAAAGTGCGCATATATAATAAATGGGAGTGAGCCTACAGTCCGTCGAGTGAATCCCATTAACGCCGAAATTGCCTCGCGTTTGCAGAAATCGCGTCTACTGGCCGGAACGAAGTGGTGAAAACCGCGCAAAATCGCAGAAACTAATGTAATCGAATAGCATTAAATTGCATTAAACGTTAACGCATTGCTCGCTCTCTCGGTGAGTGCGTTTGTAGTCAACAAGCAATTTCGCTAGCGATGTAATTAAATCCGGCGCGCACGGGGGTAGCCGGATCCTACATATCGGCCGTTACGATCGCGTCGGCGCCCTTCGTCTGACCGAACCCTTAAAACTATTTATTGCTTCGCGTGTTGATCATCCTGATGATCAGAACGACAAAGAGCCAATTCGCTCTCCGGGTTACAACCGTACACCGTAATCTCACTTTCTATATATTCCAAGAAATATTTATCAACATCATAAGAATATAAACTGGCTTTTGAGAAATTTGCGAACAACCATGAAGAATTTTAATCAAAACATAATATAGCGAAATTTCAAGTTAAGATTTCATCTTACATATGCGAAGCAAACATGAAATCAAAGTATTAATCCGCGCAAGAACACATTGCCGCATGGGGAATACGCGTTAGCAACGTAGTGCATTAGTCTAGCAAGCAAAATCCTGCGATATTAATTCGCCCGGAATTAATCCGTTTATGATCCGAAATATTGCTCCCTAAACATGTCAATTAAGTCAAATTAATAGTCATCGGCGTCGGGCAGAAATGCGTCTCATTAGGGTTTACATACTGTAGCGACATTTTCTCTATGCGCACACTTCCCGTAAGTGAATAGAAAATTTCCAATTTTCCAGTTAATTCTTCGCCTCATACGAAAACCCCGTTATGTAATATGCAAAACATAACAAATCCTAAATTAAGCGCAAGAAATAGGAGGTTGCTTTTTGCGTTACGCTAAAGCTCACAATATAACTCAATTAGTAATTGCAAAGTTACCCTTCATTAGAGCGTAGTAGCGTACTCAATATTATTAAATAATATTATATTAGTACCCTAAACTACCTCAAATTCGAAAAATTAAAATCAAATATCCACATTACGGGCAAATGTAATGATTAAATTAATAGTGCAATCGAGTAAATTAGGTTATCAAGTAATATCAACAAGATGTTTCACGCTTTGTGTCCATAACACAGGAAAATAGATAATCATCAAAGCCAACGTTCATTTCGTAACCTAATCATTTTCGGTTAGCGCCTAATGAGCGCACATTAACCTCATTCCATTTCATTGTCTATCACAGGGATAAAATCCCTTGTAAACATTCCCGTCGGCTACTTGGGGAATGAACATGCCAAACGTCAGCTTAGTGGCTTCACGTCGTACAAAGAAAAGTAAAAGGTCGTCAAAGTCCGGGGCCCACGCATTCGGCGGAAGGAAGTAAAGGAGAACATAAAAGAAAAGCAAAATGGTAGTCATTACGAACATACCCTTTTATCTCATTCGCTCTTATAATACGCGATCATAATGCGAATTTGTATTATGCAAAGCTGGCACTTTTCACTCTTAGTCAATAAGAGCAAATACATCACAAAAAATCTAGGAGCGACGAATTAATGAATAAAGCTTATAAGAAACTAAATCAAAGCTCTACAAACAAAATGATTTTTAATGAGAAAATTACTCTGAAAAACTCAGCACGAAGGACAATTATTAATCCGCAAACTCGAAAAGGCGCGGAAGAATGTTAATTATGCATGCAAATATATTCAATAATCTTGTGCGCAGCAGACCGCAGCCAGTCTCATTGTTAATTGCTTTGTCGCATTGTCAGTTGTCGCGCGGCAGCAGCATTTTCGGTGACGGTCATGGTAATGAGCATTAGCAGAACATTAACTAATTTGCGATCCTCTTTTTCTCTGCGCGGACGCGCACGTGTACAATTTATATCCGCGAAAAGCCGCCACATTTACATTCCGGATTGAATTCCAATAGCGTCAAACATGTTTTTATACAGCATTAGGCACAGAGGACGTCGGTGAATTAGCGAATTAATGCGCGTTCTAATCGATAATCCACTCCGTGTCTAATTTATTGATTATTTAATGGCAATTACCATGGCGTGTTAACTTAGTGTGTATGTTAATTATTTGCTCTATAACTATATTAGCATATTAATCAATGTTCATTGGTTCGAATTCGGAAATCTGTTTGATCACGAAATATATTAACTCCATACAAGCTTTCTCTTAATATTAAATTAATATGTGACCCAATAATTATTTGAATAAGTAAAAGTAATTGCAACTAAATAGAGCAAGGACCTTTTAATCACCAAAGAACTAAACAATTGACTGTACATTTTGGAATTGTTCCTAAATTGTGTAAACAACCAATAGTACAAGCAAACAACGCAAACAGCTTTTAGCGGTTTTAGGAGACCAAACTCAGCCTGCAAATTAATTGATTGCGTCCATTGTGAGGCGTGTGCCGCCCCCACAACTAGCGCTGATCCACTCGTGCGTCGCACGTCTTAAGACCTTGGATTTTATGTACTCGAGACAATCGCACACACTGCCAGAATGCGTATATATGCAATTCGATAGCACGCATACTCGCAGAGATACACAAGATGTTGATTCCGATTGTGAGGATTGTAAGCAAGGACTGAAAAGGCTCTAAGACCTCGTGCGCATCTCGTTTAACCCAATTGCTTAGATTAGTTAAGATCAAGTCGGACAGCGTTGGAGGACCAACGAGCAGCGCAAAGCAGAACAATTTATAAAGGATTTGCGTTTGTCGATTGCACAAAGCTCATCCGTGCGCAGGACTCGTTCTATATGTAGTCAAAGGAGACGAATGATAAGGCTAGCACCAAGGTGCTTTCACATATCCCGCGCGTTTCGCTATCCTCGTGAATTTTCCATGCGATCCTTCAGCGAAAATTCCTCGCGTCTTTACAGAGTTTGCTATGCGTCAATGTCCGGTGATGGTATTTTCATGTTCGCTCCATTTAAAAGTTTGCTTTTTTGACCTTTTCCAACTTATATATCTTCACTATTCAACTTTATTCGCACGCCTCATGAATAATAGGATATTGCGCGCTGATAACACGAGATGGATTGCTAAATGTTAACAATTTAACTTTATGGTCGAATCATAAAATTGCTCGAATATTACGAATGAAATTAATACAAACAATGTAAACATTTAGTTAAATATCATATTAAATTTTCAGCAACATTAACCACAGATACGGAATGAGTGGAAAACCGTTCGCAGGCGGCAATGTATTTGGATATGTTCGTCGGCAAATAAATACGCAGAGCCTGGGAAAACTGTTTAAACGTTAGCGCGGCGGCGTAAAGCTAAAACGACCGTGAGAGATATTTCCGCGCTTAATTACCGCCGACCTATGTACGGAGGCTCATCACGGAATAATCCGGTTTGCACACCGGGGAAGAGCCTACGATGTTGCCGTATCTTTATGACAATCCCTTGTTTAGTTGTTTTCAAAGTACATACTCGTACAACAAAACAACAACAGTCGTAATACAAAGACGCGTGCGGCGTAGATGAAATTCGACGGAATTTAATTGAATAGGCAAGTGGCTGCGAATAATTATTTCAACAACTAAAAATTCAATTTGCAACAACTCCTTCAAGTGCTATGAATAATCTAGCGCACACGGCGCAAAACTTATTTTCATTTCGGACGCTTGCCAGAGTTAATTCTTGTGAGAAAACCCACGTACACCAAGCAAAAATTCAATTTCCAGCGCACTATAAATATTTAATTAATAACAATGCCCAAGGAGGGAACACACAGCGCCGAAACGACAACATAACCCCGAAGGCACGAAACTAAACTATAACAGAGTGCGTTCACTGCTGGGAGTAAGCGAACGATTTGTAAGGGGCTTGAATGTACAAAGTTTTTTGCATTCACTGCAACTTTGACAAACTTTAGTTAAGTACTAGTTTTACATGTTGAAGTGAATTAATATGTTAATACCAGCTGGCACTGCTCAAGTTTCGAGTCAACGTTATAGACTTATCGTCGTAAAAAATTCAGAGGCAAAATAAAATGTCGAAAATTAAATAATTTCCACTATTACGAATTTCATGATGAAAATTTTAATTATCCAGCCTGTGCTTCCTGATCCTATGACAGGTGTATTATAACCATCATTAAATTTATTAATTACAACAGCAGAAAAGGGCGCGCGACTCCGGATGACGCTTAATCCCATCGTAATGAAGCTTTACCCGCGTGGATGCACACTCACTTGATAAGTATAAACGACCGTAAATTAAGGCTGATTATTACAGCGTGATGATGACAACGAACGTAATTTCGCGCATATGTACGTGTCTATCACATGTATAAAGAGAGGGTCTTCTCCTGCGCACCCTGCGGTCGCGTAATAAACTTGTCGCCAATGCGTGTGAGCCCGCTCTGCGCGTTTGCTCAATGCAAATGCGCTCTTCAAACACGACCACATTTTGCATTCGAGCGCATTGTGTGCACATCCTGCGGGTGCAAACCCACCCACCATTCGTCCTGCCGTACATTTGCATCCGGATGCGTTATCGCAATTTTGATTTGATCGCCATACATTGTGTAATTGTAACAATATAATAAATTGAACGTGCAGCGCTGCACACTTTTTTCGTTCGTTGGATTTATATTTTTCGAATGCGCCGATTTTTGTATCAATTTCAGTTCGGCTAATTGCATAAATGCATTTGTTGGTTTGGGATGTAAACGTTATAAAATTTTATGATGCTGCAGGAATAAAAGTTTTTTTGTGTTGGGCTTATAAATAACGGATATTTATGTTTGAAGAAAATGAGCATCATATTATTTTAGTTTATGTGGACTTCCACATTTCGCAAATATTTTAACATGAATGAAAGATTAATAGTGCTTTGTCAACACATATCAAACTGTTAATAAAATAAGAACTACGTTTATGCTTCGATCATAAATAGAATATTACTCCATTATTGATATTGAATTTCAAATATTCATAAATATTTAATATCGCAGTGACAAGGCAAGTATTTTCTAAAAACCATAAAATTCGCACCAGTTTCATTATTCTTGGGCGAGTTTAAATAAAACTTTTCTAATAAAATGTTAATTAATTAACAAAAGTAAATTTATCGATAATACGGAATTAATCCGTGCATAAAAATTCATAAGAACACCTGAAATAATTGGAGCGTGAAAATCAATGTCCTAAACAGGGAATGGCTTTTAATTAACCCCACCTGTGCGAAGAATTGAATCAATTAGTAAATGAAGGTGAATAATTTAAATTCAGCACGCAAATCCGATCGCCACAGGAGAAAATGAACAAATCAAGTCAACCTGGCGAAGAACAATGAACAAAAGAGGAAAACGCACGTAAATGATTAGCACACAAAGCTTGGGGGGTTGAAAATAAAGATGAAGCTTTTGATTTTTTACTAAGTGCAAGTAGTACGTATAACGCGAACAGATTGGCACTTCTGCATGGCTAACTCGCTGATTCGACTCGTTAATATTACACTCAGTCTCCGGTGCAAAAAATGGATGAAAGTAAAGGGCAAAACTCACCGGCGCTCGTAAAAAGTGCACAAAAAATGGACGAATATAATATCTAAAGTTCGTTGATCAACCCTCTGTTGCCACCTAACAATGAAAAGAACACGAATGGGAGAGAAAATGAAAAAATATTTTAATAAAGGCATTGCAGAGAAAGTGGTAAAAATTTTAAATTCCTGCGAAACGTAATTCCGGAAACTCAATTTGCATATGTTGAGCGAGTTGGCGAACAAATTGAATTTAATTTGATAAGCATTTAATAACAGGCGACTGATAAAAAATAAATCCCGGATTACACATGAAAAATTCATGTTAATTGCCGGATTTCCGTTTTGTAAGTGTAAATATCTCGGCTCTAATTTTTAGAGGCATAATCTAAACCGGAAATAGAATCAAGCACCGCAGCACGCATTAAGTTTCCAGAGCTGTGAGTTATTGTTACATGAAGTTCGATTTTTATATTAAATCAATATTGGTTCGGCGCCTAGCTCGCTCGATACAGTTACGCGATATTTCCGCTTCCGTTCAGCGATGACGACGAAGAGAAGACGACGGGAAGCGGCCTTTGCTACGCCATTTCCTTCAGTTCTCTCCGAGTTTGCTTCCGATTGATAGTTTATGAGGGGAAGTTGGCGTAAAACAAAAATAATTTAACAGCGAAACGCCATCGCTTGGATGCGAGAGATGTTAGTTGCGTTTCCCATGGGGGCACGAATAAAAAATGAATATAATATAAAATTCAAATTGACTTTTCAAATATGGAAAAGCCGAAAAATATGTTTTCACTTTTATCATTCAGCCGAATGAAATATTCATGGATTAATGCATGCAGAATCTGGCAAAAAAAATTAAAACAAAGCCTTCGTATCATTAATCCATTAATCCTTAAAAATACTATCGCAAAATATGATTTATGGAGAAGTCAACCGAAATAAATTTTGCACGGGAATTAGTCGGACGATATAATTCATAAGTCCATAATTAATGCATTCGCGCACACGGACTTCGTCGTTGCGTGCGCTCCACTGAGTGGTGAAGGCATTTAGTGTGTTGTTTAAAATATTTAGCTAAAGCGCGGCCAACCGTAATATAATAATACAGCGCATCTCCAGCAGCAGCAGCACACACATGCATCAGGAGAGTGTGCGAAATTCTAAATTGCACGCAGGCCAACGTTTACTCAGATTAAATGCACGTTGCAACGGCGTGTGGTGCACGAATTATTGTCTGATATATGTATGAGCACAGCGTGGCATACCTCGAGCTCACTTCATAACTCACTGTGCTGTAATTCGCCGCCCCCGAGAGTGCAAGCGCTTCAGCTTAATGCGCACGTGTGCTAAATGCAATAAAATTCGATTTATCGCCCAGCTACCTCAAGCGCCAGTTCACTAGTCATCTTTAATACAAAACGTTTTAATTGTTGCATCTGCGAAACGATATAACGTTATATTCACTGTTAACCTAACGAATGATAGAATTTCCCCTCGAGTTCAAAAGGATGGTACAAACTGTTTTTAAAATAAAATATAATTGAGCAATGTATTATATTTCCATTAAAATAACTCGTTTATATATGAAAGCCATTGAAGAAAAATAACACTTTATACTTGGCAAAGAAAAAAACTCTTTTATCTTGCGAAACAAAGTCTAATGAAATATTGAGTGCTCAAACGGATCACATGTGAAAATATTATTATTAAATGTAGCCATTTTCCTCTCAGTTTCGTACATTAAATGTGAAATTGAAATCTTTAAAATAAAAACGCAGTCTAAGAAAAATCGTATACTTTTCACACCTATAAAAAATATTATAAATAGGATACCTATAGCACAAGAATAAATTGAATTTATTCTGTTTATTTTTTTCATATCTTGAGATATAGCGACTTCTTCTCAAGATTGATTACTGGAGCATTAATTCGCTAGAATTTTATTTATAGCAACAAGTTAAAAAATATATAAACAAGTATAACTGCGAAATATCCTGAATATGGTGCCATAAACAATGGATCTAGTGAGCGAAATTTATGAAAATAAGGACAACGATTGAAATGCATACGACATTATATTGAAGATTTTTATGGAGCGCGTTCGCGGATGTAGAGTGAAAAATGCATTCGCGACGATGAGACACTTGAGCGAAACGTGTGAGCAGCGCATTGAATGCAGAAGCACGCACATTCGACGAGTAAAACACACGACGAAAAGACGATGCAAAATGTGTAAAACAAGTATGCAGTGAGGCGATGTGCGAAATTGAAAAATAGCGAACGCAACTACCACACATTCTGAAAATTATAACGACATGCATGGAAATGCATTTTTCCTCGCGCATTCTCCGCGAGTGTTGGTATGCAATTTATATGCGATGTGCATATAAAATTCGTCGCAAAAATTGGCTGGATTTATTACACAGCGATTGTTCATTACGTATTTTATTGCCGAGCGTTTTAATTCAATAATGAATAAATTGTAGTTTGTTTCATAAATTTTATGGTAGAGTAATTGTACGCGCTGTGAAAGACTGATTGAGTTTCGTGAAAATAATTGCTCAACGAAAACAAACTAAAGTGATGCAATCTGGCCTGGCCAAACTTTTAATTAAACTTTCCATAAAAATAATAGCATTTCATTTAATATTTAACTATTTCCATGCATTTGACATGCCAGATCTGGTTCATTTATTTTATTTATTAACGCTGTTTGCTTTTCACCTACTCAAAATTGAGTTGTTGTTTATTAATGTTGAATTATATAATACTCGCATGAAATTTCTGTTTGTACTAAACCAAATTGTTGGCTGAAAAAAATTACCACTAGAAATGCAAACACTGGAAAATATTTGTATTTTATTTGCAACATAAAAGAATAAAAAGACCGCTTTTGATTTTACGTTTGTACATAGATTTTTAATGAATTTTGATTCATTTGATTTTCAGTTTTAACTATTTTCAATGCGTAAAGCAAAACTTCATTTGCGTATAAACTTTATAGCAAATATCAACATAGTGCGTACGCCAAACAGGATTGTTTGAAAAATATTTCCTTCCCTTGCGGCCCATTGCATTGAAAAGCTTTGTGTCACTCGCCCGAATCTTCAATATGCTTATGTCGCTCCCGTGTTCTTTCTCCTTCATCGCCATGCTATTTATGTTTACTCCCCCGGTTTCAGTTTTGCGCTCTGGAGTGCTGAAAAGCACTCCCTTGGCTGAATTTGGCTCGTGTTGGGTCGCGCCAAGCGAGTCGTTTGTTCGCTTATTGTGCGTTCAGCGTTCGTGCGCGTCGTTTATGTTCAGCCAGATAAATAAACACATAAATGACGCAATTTAATAATGGAGGAAAGCGGGAACGTTAAACGCTTTCGCTACCCTTCCGCTGCTTTTTGGGCGCTGCGATTATAAAGTGCAACATGCGTATAAGTTTTAAAGTGCTAGGCACGCTTTTGTTCCCGAAATATGTCCCTTGTTGTCGACTTGACTCAGAAAACTCAGACTCTGGCACCTTGTTGCCAAAGCGCGGTTTGTTTGGGCAAAATGAAAAGTCAAGTGTGTTTTAATTAATGCGTTTGTTTATTTTGAATGTCAACTTTTTCCGGCATTCGCACAAGGTACATTTTTCTTTAGTTTACTGTGATTCCTTCCAGTATAAATTATTGTTGTTTGTTGTTTTGTTTTTTGCTTTGTTCTACAAACTGCGCTAAACTTGCTAAAATTTTTCCACATTATGCGCACGTAAATAATTTACCAGCGAGCGTTAAGAAAAGACATTTCAAACCTCAGGCTTAGGCAAACAAATTTTAATTAGCTGCGCACTCAAAACTTGGGCGACTCCCAGAGAAATATCGAGTTAAAAAGAAATACACATTTACTCAGCCATTATTTATTTGCTTACATAGTAGTAAGCCTCGCCCGACGGAAGATGAACCGCATTAGTAGCATAAAGCGAAGAAAAATTCATTGTGGAAAGTTTTTATGAGCCGCTGGCAATACTCAAGACGACCACCGCCTCCGCCGCCGCCGCCGCCGCTACTCTCAACTTGGCTGCATTCTTTTGCAATGTCGAGAATTAAGCTGTTTGCATAAAACCCGAAGGCAAATTATGCAATTATGAAGGTGCACTTTCAACAATTATTATGTTAATTACAGCACATTTGTATTTCAGACAGCCGACGATGCGAATCTAGGCCAATGCTACTTTGACAATTGTTTGCGATTACCGAAAATTGCTGTCGTTCGCAATTTGTGATGTTAATGATAATTGCAAACGGGTGGAAGCGACTTGAATCAATTTGCAGTGTCGTATACACGTAAAGAGACGTATTGGCAAGGACGACGCGAGTATGTGTTTCGGAGGACGAAATTTATGCAGCGCGCGTTGATTTACATCGGTAATCTGTAAATGTAAAGCATAATGGCGTGTGCCTTCAACCCAAGCAATTTCTTGCGCGTTTTGAACAAGGGCGCGCATGTTGCATCCGTGCATTCTATTATGGCGCACGCCCTTATCTTTATCTTTATCTACCCGCAAATCCTGAACGTTTAAACAGTTGGCCGCCGCGCGCGTTGCGTTTTACTTCTTGCGGTGGCTGCTGCTGCTGCTGCCGCGCATCTGCCAGAGAAGGAACATGCAACTTTGCTCTGAGTTATATTGCTCGCATAAAACAGACAGCGCTCTTTGTGTTTGTAAACAGTACGAGTTTGGTAATCTCTATTACGTTTTCTATTTTCTGATTTCACCGATTGCGGTTCGTCTCAAGTGGACTTGGCGAGTTTAGATTTGAGATATGCTCCAAGGACGTGCATAAATCATCATTCGCTCTAACTACTTGGGGAAGTCAACAAATTAAACTTTCAGCATGTTTAAATATACATCTTATTTCATCAACGATTCTCAGGATTACTATTTTTATCCTCGCTTTTATAAGATTATAAAAGTTTCAACTCATATGTAATATTTTCATGCTTCAACATTGAAATATAATAAATTCAAAATGTTAATCGAATTTTACTGTGTACGTCCATAAACGTCGTCTGGGAATACACAGAATGAATACATTTAGCAATATTTTACTCGACAAGAAGATGGTTGCCGAGGTCTTGTTACGCCAATAGACATGCCCTGTTATAACAGCGTGTTGTCCAAAATGCTAATACGCTATTGCGTCGGTTGACTCGAGGCTTGGCAACAATTTGCCTCGCGAAGAAAACCCCCCTGAGAGAAAAGCAAAACAGAAACGTCTCAGAGCGTAGACGTCCTTGGCTCCTTTATTTTTCCCGCTAGCAGTCGTCGAGCGGTCGACTTTAATGTTTAATATTATGGGAGAGCGCGGGCAAAATATGGCATTGAAAATGCTTGGCGTTGTTAATTAAGCCCCCTCGGACTTTGCACATCACAGCTCGCCGAATGAGAGTGCTCGTGAAAAGATGCTTAAAAATTGCAAAAGGGAATGCTTTATTCAATCTTTAGAAAAACGGGGGCGCTAAATGAATTCGAAGCTCATGAACAAAAAGTGTTATTTCGTGTCCTTCATTAATTGCGTGGGATTAACAGCCGAGGGCGATTTATAGCGCATTGACGATACTTTATGTACATATTGTAGCTGCACGGCAAATATAAATTCAACAAATACGCGCGGCCGAATGCGTGTTTTTATATGCGCGCGCCCAGCAAGGACGATTTGCACCGTGCAATATGTGTTTGTATTACAAATTTGTCGCGTTTTTTACCATTTTAATTTTTTCCTCGGGCACGTTATATGCAGTAGTGAATAAAACGACGTCGGATCTGAATGTGTTTGTAGATTTTCCATTCATGCAGCAGCAGGCGCGTTTACTGAGCTGCCAGACGGGCCGAAGATTTATATCGCGTTTAGACGCATTAAAGACTGCGCGAATAAACATGGACAAAAAGTGCGCACGAGGAAGACGCAGGAGGAAAACCGGCATGAATCATTCTCGTGCGCGCGCGCTGCGTTTCACTGAACATTTCCCGAAAAAAGTGAGCAACAAAAAATGTATTTTTCATTTTAGCGCTTCGGTTTTAAGCCCCCGAGGATTGAAGCAAAGTCCAGAGTTCAACGATTTACTAAACAAATGTCATAGATGATGATGAAAAATAAAACAGGCAAACTGAATATTAAATTAACTACGAACGATTCAACAAAGGAAGAAAAATGATGAAAATCAACAAAGATCAAGTGAATTAAGAATGAAGATTCAGATAAAATTTTGCGTTATTAATTACTTTTTTTTTATACGGAATATTCATTGTAAATTTGAAACGATTTCATTTTAATTAAGTCATATTCTTGCAACATTAATTAAAATTTGATATTTTAATTGTGAAACATTAGTTTGAAATGAGAATGACGTTTTGTGATATATTGAAACTTTTTATCACATTTCACGAGCGCAGAAAATGCAATTACGTCATGATTGATGCTCTGATTATTCCCAGATGAATGTCTGTCAAAATTTAGACTCTGACATTGCATCCAACATTCACAATATGCACACGTTGAGCGCATGTTAGCATTAATAGACTATTAATCACGCTCTAAACTGTTGCACACAGAGTGAGTGAACACATCAGGTAATTGAT
Source organism: Anaulacaspis nigra (assembly GCA_030264675.1). NCBI lineage: Eukaryota > Metazoa > Arthropoda > Insecta > Coleoptera > Staphylinidae > Anaulacaspis > Anaulacaspis nigra. The sequence goes on from JARJDV010010302.1 coordinate 389,752, forward strand.
CGCGCTTTGCTACATAGAGAAACAACTATTACATGTTAATTATATGCATATACCTATTGCTTACCGGATGTTCTACACATATGTCATCATTTTTAAATTTTTTTCATTGCCGCCAAACTTACAAGTTGCAAACTTTGATGAGTTGCGCATTCTTAGATTGCGAATTTGCAAGTATTATGATTTCTATCAAGAAGCTATCAATCTTGCACGAGTTTGCAACGCATCAGCGCGCATACAGCACTGACGAAATAGCGATGCGGAAGTAATGAATATCGGAAGTTACATGTGAAAAAGTATGAGTATCGAAAACTAACATTTCCTATTCCCGCTGTGAAATTCGATATTATCAAACTTTCTGTTTGCCATTTTCTCCTCTCCAAATATTATATAATGCCAGTACCTACGATACAATATTAAAATTGTATTACATTCAATTTTAATTGTACTTTCACAAAGTATAAAGTTAAAACATTTAAATTTAATTAATTGCAGAATAACTGCTAGAGCACTAGAAATTCATTAAAAACCAGTTGACGCGAATGCTTTTTGCTTGCGCGTTTCAAAGTTCCTAATGAAATATTTTTTATATGATTCGTTGCGGGACAGCAGTTGGCCGCCAGCCCCCGCATTACAACCGCAGAAATAAAAAACTTTCGAGAGCAAATTTACCATTTGGCGCTCGTGCGAATTAAAACTTTTACTTTCCGAATAATGGTTGGTCTGTTTGCGGTCGTCGCTAATTCACCCCACGCGCTCATCAAGCTCAAATGCATTGAAAGCAAACATTGAAAACGTGTAATCAAAGGCCATTTTGCCCAATGTATTGGACAAAAAGTAGTTGTAAGTCAACAGCGAATAATTTTTCTGTCCGCAGTCATTTTCAACTTTTCCGTTTGACACTTTTTATTCTTTTGATTGATTTCATCCTTTTATGCATTCAATCAAGCCAACGTCAAAATTGTCACGCAAGTAATAAATTCACACAACTCACAACAATTAATATAAAATTATTAATTACATTGGCCACATATTTATTGGTTTTTATCAAATCCATTTTGATAGTTTATTGTGTTTCAAATGCACATTTCCACGCATTTCAGTAAGTGAATTACAAATTTTATTGAATCATTAAATTCAAATGAATTCACGTAACAAATAAATATACTGTTGATGTTAAATTGTGAATCAATAATTAATAAAGTTAGTACAAATATGCACGTTTGATGGTTATTGAATTCTAATGAAATTTATAATTGTTAATTAAAAATTTAAATCACATTGTTCTTTTCATTTATACAGCGCGCCCATATGTATAAATCAATTAAATAGCAATTAATATTGGTAGCGTATAAAAATTGTGGTGATTTATCATAAAATCTAGGGCGTTGCATAAATATGTAGAAATTCGGATTCGAAGAATATAAAAAGTAATAATAAATAACTTCACAACCCTTGAGGGATTCATTCTTTTCTGGTTGGGTTTTATGTACGTGCCCCACTGCACTAGGATGCGATGGTTTAACGGCGCACGCGGTTATTCTTGTGGGCAACGTGATAACCAAAAACTGTTATCACTCATAGGCGAGCATACGCATCAGTACAAGCAGAAAATATGAGGAATGTGCGTGGAAAGTTAATCCGGCGAAAACGTGATGCGCTTCACATCTCCGTGTCTGAAGCATTTTCACAATTTATTCCGCTTTATATCGCGGCCGAAAACTTTTCCTATTTTTTTCTCCTGACTTCTTCGAACCGACAACAAAATTTCCAATTAAGCCCGTCTCCTTGGTCTTCAAGGGACACGCAACAACACATTGGGCGAACTTGTTCATTAGATGTTCGCGTCTTTTATTTTTCTTCGTAAAGTTTCCCTCGTATACAATAAAAAACAATTGTGCGCGCGCCTTTTTGTTCTTTTTATTGTGCCCGCCGCATTTTAAAAATTATAAATGACGAAATTTCGGCTTAATTGAGTGCCACACGCCTATTCGCTTGGCTACGCACTTATAATCACGCTTCTGATAAATTGACTTCGAAAGTCGGTAAGCAGCGGTGAGCGTAACGCCTCCCTAAGAGTTAACTTTGTTCTAAACAAACTCTTCGCACACAATAAAGGTACACACGAAATTAAGTTGCTTGTGGGTCCGTCGCTCAAGGGGGTATTTTTACTGTGACTTTTAATCCACAGGCTCTCTCTTATACTTTGCAAACACTTCACTGAAAAAGCATTCTCCTTTCGCTCAAGAGGAGCAACGTATCGGAAAAGTGTACGCGAGGGCATAAATTATAAACTTAATTCCCGGTAGAGCCTTGTGAGTCTCTTGGTACACATCAAAATGCTTCCAGGCGGTGAGAGGGTATAATTGATATAGTCTCCCAAGGTATCCATAAACACATCATCATAACACAATAACATTTTTATTGTTTTGCTTTTGAAGATAGTCAAAACAATACGGAAAAAATTGAAAGACTCCGAAGGAGAAAAGTTGTCAAATTTGTTTTGGTTTCGCTTTAATATACAATCAACAACAAAAAGGTTTCAATTAATTAAGTGCGGTAATGATTTGAAAAATACCTAGGTAAGTGCTGTTGGTCAACACCCAAAAAACTTTAAGCGGATCCACCATCACCGCGAATCACTTAAGCGCGCACATCGCCTGGAGGCGGCGGATACTCGCGACGCGACGTCGTACACCGATTCATGGGGCGCACTGCCGCCAATGCAACATCACGGGGCACGCCGATGCTAAGTAAGCGCGAAGCACGAAGCGAATGTGCGCGCTGCTGCCGCCGCAACCGTGCCTGCTTCTGCCGTTCGGTGTTGGCCGGCGGTGCGCAGCCGCCCCCTACGCGCATTTTGTGCGTGTGAAAAATACTTTACACTCCTACACGCAAACTTTAAATTCCCCGTATCTTATTCCGTATAGGATAATTTTATAGAAATATGCTACATTTGCTTGATTTTAATCCGAGTTTACTTCGTTGCGAATGATTTGGCGCGCAAATCGAGTAAAACAAATACGAATTGAACGAGAGTGGAGGCGGCGTATAAATTCCGAGTTGAACAATATTTGCGAGTGAAACTTTTACTTCATTTTTCGCTCGACTCATCCAAAAGGAAACTCTCTTGTTCTCGATTCGAATTGCATACGCGTACGCGACGAGGAAAAAACTATGAAGAGTTTAAGTCGCGCTAACACGGAATGAATACATCCTCGGGAAAAGTTTAAGTTTTACTACGCTCGGGTTCGATCGGTGCATTTTGTTTGATTCATTCGAGAATATTTGCCAAGTTATAAGTTATGTACTTGTGTGCAAGGTACGTAAGAATGTGCTGCACGAATGCGCAAAGTATTTCAAGTTTTTTTTGCATCCCGTGCACCGGGCGCAAGGGTTTTAATTGCATTTACTTGTGAGAACGTCCCGTGCAAATATTCTCTCTGTGTATTAAGCCTCAGCTGCTTCGTGCGCAGATGGATTGCACTTGCGAGTCAATGAAGTTTCCATGTTCGTCAGTTCGATTCGCTTCAACTAAGTAAATTCAATTTGCTTCGATTTTTTCATGCAATTTTGCTTCAATTACGCAAAACTAATTTCCTTCGCTTCCTATCAGCGATAATATTAATTAATTTACTCAATAGAAACAATTGCCCTACATTGGATATTTTCATACAAATTTTTCATCGAAATGAAATATAATTAACTTTACAGCAAAAAAAGCTTTATTGCACTAATTAGTTGTTTTTCGTTTTATGAATATATTAAAATCCATTACGTTTTCATGTCATTTTAAAAATGTTTTCCGCACCGCATTTATTTCTACGCATTTTTATAATACATGTTATGAGCAAACATTAAATAATTAAACAAAAATAAAACTAAACTCAAACTTGAAATTAAATTCAAATAAAAAATGGTAAACATCAAAGGCTAACATAAATCCTTAATTTGTCTTCAACGAACTGCTTTCATTCGCCATTACGTTCGTCGGAATAAAATAGAACGAAAAAATCCGCAAAAATTTCTACCGAATTTGACGAAATAAATTACAAGTTACAAATAAATTGCGTGTCCTTTTTTTGCTTGAACGTCCAGCGTTTTTACGTTGCGTTAATAACACAAAGTACGGCTAAATTTGCCCGCAATTTGCACGAAAATGAACTCATTTAGAGGGCTGAATTTTGCATATCTCTTTTCTCTTCATCGCGCGAGTAAAATAGCGCAAGCAAGGAAGAGAGAAGAGGCACGGAGCTTGACAAACGTCCTAAACGTGTGCAGTATTTGAGTGTTTCTTTTGCACCCTTGCACGCAGTGAGAGCAAATTTCAAACTTAAAAGACTTGCCGCCATTGCGGCCATTGGGAGCGGACGGGGCCCGAGCTAGTTTTGCCAAACTGCCCCACAAGCGCAGGGGTGAATTTAAGTGGAAACTATATGAACGAAGGAATTTAGAGCTTTAAAAAGGTCCGGATGCCGCAATAGCCAGGCCGGGCGTGCTCAATGAAAGGTTGCCCGAATAAGACGAAAAGAAAACTATGTGAACGCTCTCGAGTACAGCCGCTCAGTTTATTGTTTCTAAAATGGTCAGTCGCTTATCGTTCTTTAACAGCCGATTGAATCGCGAATGAGGTGATTAGTCAAAGTTAGTAGAGTGCCCCGTTTCGTGTGCAAATAATGCAGAATTTACTCTTTTAGTTTATTCAAGGGTGAAAACTTTTAACTTTATAAAATTAATAAGAAATCTGTTTCATCTTTTCCTCCCTTGAGCTAAAAACCGCAATTAAACCAAAACTCTCAACGCATCAACCCCTAAGGCTTTATTTGGGTACGGTAGTAACAGATGCAAGTAATATGTAACGAACTTGTCATTGATGCAAATACAACAGCAGCGGAAAGGCAGAAACTCAATAGAAACATTGCTGCTGGCTGCTGGTTGCATCCTGCAGCCGGAAGTTAAAGTTCAATACGACAAAGAGACGCGAAGCAGAGGATGCATGTTAAAGCTCTTGACTGACTTCAGCCCCCGAGCAACGGCATTCGCACCCGTTCGTACCCTTATTTCGTTGCGCGCTCTATCAGCTCGTAATAAATATTGAAGCAATAAATTTAGGCTCGAGCGGAAGTGATGCCGACAAGCACCTCGCCGCGTCGCTTCAGCAACACAACGCAATTAATTTCACTATCTTATTCGCTGATCCTTTCTTCACCAACAATATCCCTTCACTGCTTTTATCACAGACTGCTCAGATTGATTGTTTGCTTGGGAATAAGTTACTGTCTTGCAAATATTTTACTTTGTTATGAAATTTTCTATTATGACTGACTCGAAGAACACTTCGATGTAACTTTATCGAGAGGGACGAACAAATAAAATTAGTTTATAAAATCTACATCGAGAAACAGATATTCGCTGTTCGCTCTTTTAGAATAAAGTAAGTATATTAACTTGTTATATGCATCATAACAATATGCGACTTAACAATAAGACTACATACCTATTTTTCTGGGGAAAATCCTATTACACTCGTGCGCATCAAAAAGGATTGCAAGAACTAAAAGTTGCAGCGTTTTGAATTTTTCATGGCATGTAAATAAGTAACGTCGTGGAGCAGCGCAAATGCATCTTCGTAAAAATGTGATAACGTCGTGCAGCTAGATAAGGAAACTTTATATCGGTTTTCCATATCCTAAAATTTTCTCTACTCAAATAAAACTCCTTCGTTTCCATCACGTGTGTTTATGCTAGCGCAACTTTCCAAACATCTAACTTCACTTTCAGTATTTATTAAACCGAAAATCAAAAATTAGTTTTAATCCCTCTACGTGAGTCTAGCTACGTGAATACGTGAAATAGTTTTAAACTAATTAAAGTGCACCCTCGAGTTTTTCAGCGAAAAAGTTAATTGCTTGTGAATCAATACATAATCGAACCAATTAAACTTTTTGTGCTCGTGCACGTTCAACATGACAATTGCATTAAACACACATGAAGCGATAAAGTTGTTCGTAAATTGTTTGAATACGCGACGAATAATTCACAATGAACAAATTCGCAATGCAATGAAGAAACTGCCAATATACGGGACAATGAACAATGCGTGTAGTTTGTATTCATCCAGGGAGATAAAGTTCCGCAGCCACCGCCGCTCGCAATCTTAACAACACGCATGCCGCCTGCCTTGCAATTATGGGATAAACTTTGCACCTGTGCGCCGCCAACATTTAGCCGGCTACTTATTATCCTGCTCGAGCGGAAATAGACACGAACGCCGCCGATGGCTTATAACGCCCGCAATGTCTGCGCGAAAATGAATAATGAACTAGGATTTCGCAACGAATATATTCCGCGCGTAAATGAATTGAACTGAAAATCACGTACGCGGATTAAAATATTTGAATAATATGCGTTAAAAATATTATTCCAGAAATAATAGCGCCATATGCAAAGCTATAAAAAATAGCATAATCCTTAGAGTCATGAAACATGGATTTAGCAAAAATGCAAGGATAACGCGCTCTGCGACCTCTGCCAAATTCAGCAGGAAGCTCGACTACTCTTATGCAGGGTTCTGCTGGCTTGGAAATCAATATTATCCTTTCGCCCTACATCCCCTTCAACTTTAGACCGCTACCATCAGATGGCGCACCGTTTCAAACCAGCCTTAGCACCCACATACGAAGCAATCATTCAGAAAATGTGAAATAAAAATTTACAATTCAATATAATATAAATAAGCTTTATAAACTGAATATTTGACGTCGTCTATTGTGTGTACGTTGCATAAAAATATCGATAGAAGTTATGAACCCCTGAGAAATTCAGGGCACAAAAATAGCTTTTCTTATAATAGCACATGCGACACGTGGATTTATTCACGCATGCAGAAATACAATATAGAGAGGCTTAATATGCATATTCTTCTTTTATTCGTCCGCCCGGGCGCCGCTCCTGATTAAATTCTCCCTTCAAGCGCGTCGTTTACGTTCAATGAAATGAAAAAGCAGCACCTGCTTGACGTTTTATTCGCCTTCATTTTTTCTTCGCGTTCGTAAGTTGTATAATGACGACGCGCATGTACGGCGACTTATTGTCGAAGTGGCGTGTGCTTTTTCGCGTTGCACTTTGCGATAAATTTTGCGAAATGCGCATTAGAAACTTAATTAAGACTTAACACGCGCCTTCGGGGCAAGAAGTGGCTGCTGTTTACGTGCTCACCTAGCTTTTTCAACGCTACCAGCAACGTGCCTTAGCAATAATGTGGAAACACTTAATCAAAATGTTTTATAACTTTAGTGTCGCGAGATATACATTGTGGTTTTTTGTTTTACATTAATAGACACTAAATAAATACATTTAATTGGAATAAATTGCGGTTTAGTTCATTAATAAGTGGAATATTCTTGCAAATTAATTAAACATTGCATAGATTTTAATAAATGTGGTTATATGAATATAATGAAACGTATTTATTAATAAATATAATTTTAAAGCCAGTATGAATAATTAATATTAATAATTTATGTGGAAACTGTAATGAATCATGAAATTATCATGATATTTATTTATTAGTTGCACGCGCAATTCAATATTTTCTCGTTTATTTTGCTTTGTGTGCGAACCAGGTCTATTCAAATAAATAAAGCAATTATTATAAATGGTTGCCGCATACAATTAATTCACAATGTGCTGGTTACTTGGCAAAATGTATTAGAAAATTAATTTTCCCTAAAAGAATGCGATATTACGTTGCAACACGTGTCTGGTAAATCTCAAGAAAAAGGAATGAATTAAAAACGCAATAAACTTAATGAAAAGTGCACAAATTATGGTGAAACTTAAACAATTAAACAAACAGGCGTTAAATAAATTCACTTAATGAGTTTCATCAGCGCCAAGGCGGCGGCCGATGGGCAAACACGTTCCGCACGCAGAGTCTCATCAAGAAGTTGGCCGCTTCCAAGAAGGGCGGTGAGAAAGCTATTGGCACGCGGCAAGAACGTGCGAATTGGTATAACTAACGTGCCCTATGAATATTTACGAGCTCATTGAACGTGGTGTGGCCATCACCAGCGCAGATTCCATCAAGATTTTTTCTCAAGTGCAAGCGGTCAAATAAAGCGTAAAGCGAGAAGACGGGAATTCACGTTTGCATTTTAATATCTAACGAGCAAGTGTGCTGCTCGCCGCACATACAAAAAATGAGGGTTTGGCAAAAAAGGGCAACAAAAAATACGCGAATCTTGCGGTTTTGAGACGGACGCAAGCCGCATACGAATGTTGCCTCTCAAGTTTGCCATCTTCAAGTTTCCTTGCAATTCTTACCGTGTGTACCATCATTACTGTTCATCTGCTTCTGAGCGGAATGTATTCATTTGCTTTCGTTATACAATAGGGTCGAGTGCGGGCTTATTCACATATTTGAATAAGAAATGATGGGAATTTTGCGCGAGCGCGCGCGCAAGTATATTAGATGAGCGCATTTTATCAATACACGTTCCTGTTCACAGCTGAGCATTTTTACAGCTTTTTGTGAAGTGTGCGGACGCCAGTTTTCTCTTTGAAATTTTTGCTTAATTAAATATTTTATAGGCAAAAAACATAAGCGAAACATTATGAATTTGCATAATGTAAAAAGAGTTTACCTCCTTTTTCTACAGTTTATCTTGGATAAACAAGCAAATTAATGAAATTAAAATTTTTAAGAATTCCTCATGAATTAATCGTTTGTACAAACTTGTTATTTATTATACTTTAGGGTTTTCTTACGTCAGAATAATAATTTCTCTGTGGGTAATTAATTTGGGACGCTCAAATTTAAAAATAACATTTTAATCTCAAATCAATCTAATTAATCACATAATTTCAATGACAAAATTCCATCAATTACAGACGACTAATTAATTCATTCACGCAAAGGCAAAAAACGCTAATTGCTTTGATCACTTAATCACCTAATCGCAGTTTAACTGATCAAATTTAATACCTCTAATTGGTAACGTAATCCATTAAACTGTTGTGTCTACTAATTAGTTTGTAGCTATCGAGAAATAATCGCATTTAACCGGTCACGTTATTTCGAAAATCACAAAGTTAAGCAACTCAAATAGCACTTCAGCCACATGGGAATTCAATTAAGTATTTTTTACGCGTGATTTGGCAAATTGATTGACGCAAAATCGCGATCGGCAATTGCGAGTAGCACGTCTCGATGAGTGACGAACGAAAATGATCAATCATCGTGTAAGTGTTTAACATACGCCCGTGTGCAAGTCGCACAAGTTTCCGAAATTATTCGCACTACAACGATTTTACATTAGCCACCCCCCGGGCCGACTCACATTTAATCAGAAGCGATGGGTGCCGAGCCAAAGGTCCCGGACTACCCTCGCATTTCAATAGAACTATTACCTACATGTTACGTTTAATTAATAATGATTATCATTAAATTCATTACTCGAACTGCGGCTAGAGTGAAGAGAATTCAATGCCTAATTAAATTTACTGTTTATGATGCTTAATTGAAATTGCAAGTTATAATGTAATTACGTCTATTATTCTTAAAATATTTTTGCATCCATCATGCATAATAATTTTTTACGCTTCGACAATGTGTTTGACAAGCAATTAGTATAATCAAACACTATAAACAGGTGCGATATTTGTTTGAGGTGAATGCAGCTGGAAGCAACGCAACTTGGAGTTTTATGCACGTCCAGTGAGTTTTTTAATTAAACTGCGACGCCGGTCGAATGACTGCCTCCCTCGAGGGGGTAATGTTGCGATCAGTGATTAGACATTGGTAGTTGCAACGCGCGTACGAGCGTAAATCAGAAAGCAATTTCCGCGCGTTTGGCGTAAGATTTTCCATTAAAGCATAAGCCCTGTGGCCGGCGGGGTGCAAATGGCAACAAAGTAACGCGCACGTTGTGGACGCCGCCCCAGGATGTCTTTTTGCGTGCAATTTGTGTTTAGTTTTTTGCGCTTTTGCTCAACTTAACTTACGTGTTCCATTCGTTCGGACAATATTAACAAATCAGAGTGACAAGAACTTTTTTACCGTAAGTAATTTCAAGCTGTTAATTGAGTAAAATCGAAAAACTCTATACAAAAATCTGATGTTATTTTACCTCAGAGCTCTGGGTGTAATTTATTATAAGTTAGCGACTTGATAAGTGTGCACGCAAGATAAAAACTTTGCGCAACTTTTTTTGTTGTGCATTGTTAGTTGTCTAATTACTATGCGAAGCAACTTTTTAAATATATCACTTTTAAGTGCATTGTCTGTGATTAATCGCCTGCGATTTTGTAAACAAGTAACCAAATCCCCATCGTTGCGAATACTTCCCGGAAGAAAACGAATAATAACCCTTCAGATATTACTCATTGTCAGCAGTTATAATGAAGAGTAGTACCATCCCACTTAATAAATATTACATTCGGAGCCCGATGGCAGACTAATGAAGACAGCATGAAATATTAAAACTTGGCTGTATTGTGCATGCAATTCGTTAAATTCCGACGCGATTTGAATTACAAAATTACAAATGCCAGCAAAAAACACAAAATATGCAAGATACATTGCTCGGAATTTGAAGTAAGACGTGGAAATGCATATCGGAAAAGATGGAGAAATGCATAGAAGAAATTGAGGCGTATTGTGCATGCAAGCAGAATGCAAATTGAGTCCGCACTTTACTGGGGGTAGAATGTTGCTGCCGTATCTTATTTATTCAGATCGAATTATTATTAGATATGGTGCAATCGTCGTTTGCATATTCGATTCGATACTACTTCCGCGCACGTGATGCCTATTAAGATATCACGAGTTTTCTCATTACGTATTCGATATTTCTCATTATATTATGCTGATATTTTTCATTTATTTATTACTACTGAAAAATATAGTTTAATTGACTTTAAAATTATTCATCATTTCTTTTAACACATAGTTCATGACCCTAATCATTAAAGGTACAGCAGAATATTCAATTACCATAAACCCCATTACGTTTAGTTCAACTAACGTTTAGTTAAACTAAAATGTGATCAATAAAACAGCTTTAGTAAGCGTTAAAAATAATGAGGGATTGTAACGTAACGAACAAAGTGCATTAAACGTAAAATTTTAATGATTGTAAAAGCCCTTAAGACGCCGCAAATAAAATCCCTAAACGTTTTCGGAACGCTAACGCCATTTAGCAGCTGAATGAACTCATCAACTGACTTAATTTTCGTCAAATGTTCTTTCACTCACTATCGTTAAAAGTGTGCAATTCTTGTTCACTTTGTAGTCATAAAACCTACTGGATGTGCGAGTAACATTGTCATATGATCCCTCCAAAAACTTATTCAATTTTAATTCGAGTGCTAAAACACCAGCGCGAGTCTTATTAAATTTTATTATAATCATGTGTAAAAGTTTAGAATAGCACACTCCCTATGAATACGAGGTGATATCAGCGAAAAGCACAACGCCTGCATTTAAGGGCAGTAAAACGTTTCACTTCTGCTGCGCGTCCGCACTAATTCGCAAACGTGTTAGAACTCAATTCCATTTGCGCGTTTCAACGAGACGTAACGAAGCATAAAAGTTGGCCCATATTAAAATAATCCTCCGCATTTCAGCAGCTTTTATTTCAACGCCCGGCTTGCTTTCGATTGCGTTGATCTATTGCATGTAACGGGCGCAATTACACGTGGTCTATGCACGTGCTAATTAGATATTGGTGCAATTGCATCGTGTGCATGGATTACACGTGTCTCACATCGCGGGTAAGTTGGATGCATTTAATTGAAATGATGCGATTAAGATTGTTCGTGCCGAGCGTAGAGAGAGGAGTAGCAGCATCATTTCGCTTGAACTTGCTCCAGCTGCATACTGAACGAACATTGATCTGCGGTATTGGTTCGCCGTGTTTTCGTACGCAGTGTGTGCACTGATCCGAGTTGTAATACAACGCGATTTCCAATGGTTGTGTTTTCTTGGTGTACGAACCGCGATTGCCAGGATTGAATACACCGCAGAGAATACTAAAGCATTGCGCATTCAAGTGAGCCGTTTCAGAGTGTAGAGAGATATGCAAGAGGCGGCGGAAAGCAAACCCCTTTAAATTCATATGCTCCCTTTGAGGCTCTATTCGTGGTTGTATTTCATCTAAAGGTAGTCATTTATTGTGCAAATCTCGATAAATAGATGAGGTTTTGCTTTATGACTGCATATTGTCAACTCTTCCTGCTATACACGGTTATTATCCTTTTAGTTCAATTCAATATTATGATAAATTCATCCACAATATATTCGTAAATTCCTAGCAACTCACTGATAAAAAATAATTTGTGAAACTCTAATTAATTATTATGGAATATGTATTTATATACCCTTTAATATTAGTCTAGAAATGTATGAAATTGAGTATAAATTTTAGTTAAAAGCCATGCTTATAATGTAAAAGCATCAACCACAACACCGGAAGGACGTCGCGCCTAAACTACAGTAAACAAACATCTTATCTGCCTATATAGACTATTTTCGTGCTTCCACCCTAACAACACAACAGCCGCCACTCAGCGTTTACCTTGGCGAGTTGTGCTATGCATACAGAAGCCATCAGCATCTTTCGGCGTGCAAAGAACAACGCCAGCAAAACGTAATCAAAGCAAACCACAATACGCTCGCATGGTATCTGTTACTAGACGACGTCAAGGCACCTATATCAATATAGAATGAAATCTACCGCCACTCTGTTGGTCTATTATCGTACGCGAACGGTCGCGTTGTAAACCTTATAATATCTGATGTTTATTATGCGTGCGTTAATTGGAAATATGCTGCGGTCGTCTTGTGCTCACAATAGATTTGGTTCGATAATCCTTTGGCGCATTGTTGAAAAATGTATTAACAACTTTAATGAGTTTGCGCATTCTTGGCGTAGAGTTCAATTACGCTAATCGACTCCGGCGCGCACCCCTAATGAGAAGACGAAGCTGCATTTTAATGCCTCATTGAACGCAATAAAAACTTTATTTCATTAACGCATAATAACGTATTGCGCGCCTTATAGTCTTATTCAATTGCATATTAAGCAGCTTCCGCAAATTCTCCGCATACATAGTTAAAAGCAAGCGTAGAAACTCACCACCGCTGAACTTGTGTATTGTGTGTGATTAATTGTTGAATGTTCATCACTCACCTGAAACAAAGGAGCAGAACAGTTAATTAAAATATATTTTTACGGCATAGAAATAATAAAAAAAGCGCCAAACGTTTACGGCGAATAAAGCTCATCGCCAAGTTTGATTACCATTATTTCCAACTTCGACAATTGAATATAATGAGCGAGTTGTTAAGTCGGGGTCGAAATCGATGAAGAAAAATAACAATGAACAAGTTTTATTTCTCGCTGCGAGTTTATTAAATTTCGGTTTAATATGCAAACTTTTACTGCGTCGTGAACTTTATGCTGTTGTAAAATATAAAATATATATTTTATCGTAATGTACACACTCATTTAATTTAATTTTTACAAATGTTTCGCAGCCTTACGCCGATAGAATTATTATCATACTGGTAATGAACATTTGTAATGACTATTATTTATTCTTTATATTTAAATTTTTATTCATTATTATTAAAGCGGCTCAGCAGTTATAAAGAGACTAAAATATGAATTTTATAAATACCATAAATAATTAAACACTATTTTCAGCGTTGATAATAATTGTTAAAATATTAAAATCAAGAGGTAACTTGCATATTATTTCGGCCATAAATATTATTGCAAAATAATAAAAATTTATCTTTGCTTCACCAATTCAGCAAATTGTAACTAAATAATAAATAGAAATAAACATGTTAGAACAATGTAGGTATGAATTATTATTGCTACAGATGGTAATATTGTTTTCGTAATAACTTTTATAGACAACCAACTGATTTATTTCCTATACTAGAAATATCATGTGAGTTTTACTGGTATTAAAATTAAGAAAATAATAAAGATGTTCTTAAATTTTTACGTGTTCGCAAATACGAGAAGCAAACCGAGAAAATTACATTGCAAAAATAGCATACATCGAAGTAATGGGATTAAAACAAGAAGATTGGATTAGCGTTCGCACGGTACGTTCATTGGGGGTGGCATATTGCTGATAGCGCAAGTACGCTCTGTCTATTGGAAAAGCATACAAGTAGTGGCGGCAGACGGCGCGCCGCCAGCGGAAGAGCGTAGCGAATAGAAAATGCTTTTGAATTCATTTCGGCAGCGGATGTGATCTTGCGGAATCTACTTATCCAGTCATACTGTTAAGCACCTCACATCCCCCAGCATGGGTTAATTTCATAGACAGCACACGCAACTACGGACGGTAAAAGCAGCAGGCGGCGACGGCGGCGGCTGCTACTCCTGCTACTGCTCCCGCCGCCACCGCTGCTCTCTTTAAACGAAAGCCATAATAATTAATATTCCACGGCGGTGAGTTAAGTAACTGGCATTGGGAAAGTCATCCGCGCTAATGAAATGTGAGCAAAATTAATGTACTGCGCTAAATTTCCACCTAAATGAATACACAAACTCGCAAGAGGGTTGAAGTAGTAATGGATTCCATACTTCATTTTAACTTTAACTAAGTCACATCTACAAAAAATGTACCATAAACTTTGTTGTGTAAATAATTACTAATATTGTAGCAAAACGAATGAAACACCGTTAAATTTAATAAACTCCGTTTCAGCAATACATCTGCATAATCCGTTATGCAGTGCAGGTGAGTGAATAACTTGAAAATAGTTTTGCGTTCTCGCATATTGACAACACGATAGATGCGAAAACGCTGAAAAGTTTAGCTCTTCGCGAGAACGCGGAATGTACAAAAGCAGTCGAAGTACTTCGCCTCAAAGTTTTAATCTCATTCCATTGCCGCCTTCCACGCTGCCAGTGCTAGTTAAATAAATACATTGCCATTAATTTCAGCAAAACATATTAATTAAGTTTGCATTCGCGCGCATACGCACATTTTGGGTACTGCATTTATTTGAATTTGTGCTGCACACATATTTATGCGAATAATTTTTAGTCATTGCTTGTTCACGTCGTGGTTTCAGTGTTGTTTGTTACGGTCGCATACTCACTTTATCATTGCGACGCGCTGTGAATACGAAATTGCATCGGGGCACATTAAAAGCGACATAAAGCGTTGGGCTGTTCGCAAGAGGAAGGAAGCACCACGTGAGTTTACAACAAGCTCATCGATATTAATAGCAAATTGAGGGCAATTTATTTTCACCGTCCGCGAAACCGTGCATACGTAATGCAACTAAAGTGAATTTTTCATTCCTTCTTTGCAAGTTGTGCGCTCCAGAATTTATTGGTAAATTGTTCTCTTACTATTTATCACTGTTGACCTAGACGTACCATACGTTTAGAAATATTTCAGTAATTAATTAACTTAATTTTTCATATAATCCCAAATACGGATTTGAAAAGTTGCCAAGGCAAAAAGTTTCGTAGATTCAATAAAGAAAAGACAAGTTGAGTTGATCCTTGATATATTCCCTCAATAAATATGCATGAGCAAGGACGAACGCAATAAAAAAGTAAATCTTGATTCTGTTGCAGCAACACGATACGAAAACACATAAACGTGATACAATATGAGGAGCATCGATTAGATTAAAGTTTGCTTGCGCAACTTCTTATAACTGATTTTATCACAGCTATCATAGCCGTCTATAAAGTCGGAGGCAGCTCCTCTAAGGATGGCCAGTAGGGTAGTAAAGCGTAAAAACTTGAAGAAAATCAAGAATTAAATTATTTCGACTTCAAATCCATTTATCCCCAATTTTCTGCTTTGTGCTTCTAATACGAAATCGAATGAAAATTGTCGTTCCACTTTTAACCAATTTCCTTTGAAGTTTCGTATTTAGGTGAAACTCTTAAAGTGTAAAAATTATGTAATTTTATTACTAGGTAGTTTTAGTTGTTTAGTTGGCACAGTAATACAAATCGTGCATGTGAACAATTTTCGCGCACATCTGCTCAACAAGCGCATCGCGTCGTACCACAATTTACATTAACAAATACAATTTGCCCGCTTTGCAGCCCCACTGCATGCATGCAAATAATAATAATCGTCTTGCAGACGAGTAGTTTATGCGCAAACACATACGTTCCACGTTCTTGCGCACTGCCTTCGAGATATGTATTCCGTGCATGCATATTTGCTCGCGCATGCAAAGCGGTTTAATAAACAAGAGGCGTCCGAACGGCAGTGTCGTCTGCCGCCACCCGTGGGAGACAAAATAATAAGAGACGTTGGCGGCGGCAGTCGCGTATTCCCAACGAAATGTAAAGGGAGGTTATCTCACCCTGAAGTACATGTATGCATTTACTTGAAACTCGAGTGCGTTCACCGCGACGACGACGCGACGTTTGCGAAGCCTATTAACTGGCCAATTTTCATCAGCAATCAGCACGGAAATGAATATGCAATTGTATTAATGATTCTGTTGTTTCTTCCTACCGCTGTGTTTGTAATAAAATTACACATAATACTCGTATCAACTGCAATATTTGCTTTCAAACTTTAAATTGTTCCAACGCATTAATTGTGAATAAATACTGAATTTATTATCGAATTGAGATATTTCACGTGTTTTTAATCACGAATGAAATACGTATTTAAAGGTTTTAATAACCTGCTTCGAGTGGGAATACCGTTATCGCACTGCAAACACTCGAATGCATTATGCAAATGCGTGCAATTCAATGTCAAACGTGTAAACACATCATGGCTATTGTCAAGGCACTTTGTGCCGTCATCATCATACGCATAATCGTCGCGAAATGTAAAATGAAAGCGCAATTTTCAGCCGCTACGCGCACGGCAACTGTATTTGCATCGAAAAGTAGCGAATTAGCAATTGTTCGAATTTGTTGATGCGATCGTTAATTGGAAAATGTAATTACAGCTTGTCACAAATTCGTGGGGTGGCTGAATATGCAGTTAAGTGGGGGCGCTGAAGTTTGTGGCTTTACGTTTGTAATTAAAATCATTATCAGCAGCGGAGTTTGCTATTCAAAATAATGCAAAATACGGTTTTGCAAAAAGATTAACCATAGCTGATGGAAATTTGCTATTGCCTGTTTGTACTTGTAAATTATTTGCTATTGCTTAATTTTGCCCTGCCAAAATGCTAACATCAAGCTGGATCAGTTGGTAAATACATATTCAAAGTTACGCATCCATAAAACTAGTAGTTTTTCTAGGTTTGAGATAAAATCTTAAATGTTTGCAGGAATAAACAATAACAAACGCGGACAAAGTGCAATTGTATGGATGTGAAGTCTTTACGGTAGTGGGACAATCAATCAATGACGAGGATCAATAGAAATTCATCTATCAATAAAGTTTATACATTTTGGCTGATCATCAGCGGTGGGGCAATCACGAAATGTAGTCGCGTGCAAAGCACAAAGAAGAGCATTCTCTCCGTTGTTGTGTTATATGCCGTAGAAATTTTGCCCTCAATACAAAATACAATGTATGTGCAGCAGCGAGCACTCTCAACGAAAAGCTACCAAACTATTCAGCGAACGCATCACAGGCGCACGTATTCTCTATACTCTTCAGAATATTCTATCTTTGTGTGGCTGTTGCACGCCACACAAACAGACAGCAGCACCACACCAGCACCATAATTCCATTATATCCACCAACAATAGGATTGTAATGTATTAACATATTGGAATGGATGAAGATGAACGACTGTAAAAAGGAAGCGCGCTGAATCTGAATGCAGCAACCATGCATTTGATTTGATTTTATTTTTTTCCTTCTCTCCACTTCTTCGTTCACATTGCTATTGGTTTTATTATTTCGCAAAATGCTATCACAATATATCAGCGGTTCTTTCATGTATGTTGATTTATAGTAATGTTTTCTATGCGTTATTGTTAGCCGAGTTACAGATTTCTATTGATTTTGCAATGATTGCAGTTTTTCCTCATAAATTTGTAAATAATAATAATATTTTCCGCATATATAAAAATTCGATAGATAACTCCACAAAGAAAGCTCATAACAAAGAAAGAAGTCTTATAAATTCTTCACATACTTCAAAGCACATATATTACATGGAACAACCCTTAAATGCTCGCATGTTCGCGACAAGAATATATTTATTGTTCGACAATTGTTATGCGCCATGGAAAACATACGTGTGCAAGCTTAAAAGTATCCAATCAGAGCTTTATTTACCCAAGTTTAATTATTCTCGAAGCGGTTTCACGTGCTTTTGTTTATTTGTGATATTTACTATTATTGTTATTAATATATATTTGCTATATGGAAGTGATATATTTATATTTATCTATATCGCAAGATAAATGCCGAACGATTTATCTACATACATGCCGCCGCCTCAAGCAGGCTGAATCGCACGTGCCGCCCCCCCGAAGAAGCAGAGAATTTATATAAATCTCAACATGTGACAAGATCACGCCTTAGTTTTGTTCGTTCGTTTTTCATCGAGTGACTTTCTTACATTGCTTGCCACGTCAAGCGCTAACAATTTATCTCCGTTGCGTACGTATATTCATTGACAGCATATCTTTGCTTGACATTTCGTCCAATTGCCAATTTCCACGTTGCAATCAAATTTGAATTAACTTTGACCCACAACCGAACAAGACGCCAAGCAAAAAACATCATCTGTCATTCTTTCATTACATTTCATGTGCGCGCCGCTTGCAAGAATATCGAGCGACCCGCTCGGGCTCGAGGTTCAAAGTTTTAAAACACATGCACGAAATAAAAAGTGCGCGCGGTGATAAAAACTTTAATGCGTTCGAGATAAGCCAGACATTTTAGCGGTTTTGCTACTGCGGCCAACGTTTTTATTCGTTCGCATTTTTTTTGCGTGCGCGCGCGCGAGGCTTATTTTCCACCGAACGCAACTGAAAAATTCGCTAAGCTTGCCAATCCAATCACAATGATATCAGCCGCACAACGAGTTCGTTCGCGAACAAGAAAAACTCGACGCACGATCCGGGCTGAAAAAACGCCAAGAAAAGTTGAAAAAACCAACACACTTTGTGTATTGTTGCTGCCTTGCTGATTCTTTTATTGCGACATCGATGGCGCCGCGATAAAGGGATGCTAATGAAATGTTTTGCAGTGACCTATTCGCGTTTAGCAACATTGGAAACGAGACGAAAAAGGGTAGAAAAATAAATACGGGCCGAAAGTCGCTTTTTGCCAAAAGAGGATTTTCTGCTGTCTTTAATTCACTTTTTTTCCGCTTTGAAAAAGAGGGTGAAAGTAATTCGTTTTCATTGTCAATGACAAATTTCACCCCGAGTTTTTTCATGTTTGGTTTTTTTTCTCTCGTAGTCTCTTAATTTTCACGCATTTAAGAGCATTAAATTGGGGAGTTAATTGTCCATACGTAATCAGTGATTAAGCAACTCGGAATGCTATTAAGAGCGTGAAAATTACAACTCTAAATTTGCGAATAAAAGAATACTCTTTGTGTTCGGTTAGCGCACGGAAATTGAAAATTGTAATGATATTTTCCTGCGAGGCACTAAGCGCACATAAACGTAAAAATTAAATCCCTTGAAAGAAATCTTAAGTTCTGCGACTTTTCTTCCCGGCTTTTTCAACGAAGCGACACACGATATATATTTTTGTGCATTGCACACAAGCGTAAGACGAGCACTTTCAAGTTTTGATAGCTTTTAACCGTCACGTAAAACTGCTGTCACGTTCGCAAACTGCTAAATTAAATCCAGCAAATCTCGTCTTGCCGCTTCGACGAAGCGTTTGTCAACGGTACCGCCGCTGCTATCACCCTATGAACTTCATTCCGCCACCGCGTCAGCAGCCGCCGCCACCGCTGTAAAGATGAAGAAATTTCAATTTTCAAACATGCCGCCTGCTTTGATTTTATGCAAGCAGCAAGTGACGACCAAAGCGGACAAAATGCAAAGCTCCTAATGCAATTTCACAATGCGCTTGCGGCGCAAGGCGCAGAAGCAGCACGCACATAAAGTTGCGAAATTAAAATTAAAATTTCGCCCAGGTAAACACAAAGTGAACAAACAAATGAACGCCTGGAATTGCACTGAGTGACAGGAGGTGTTGAGAACTGTTATCATTCGAGCTTTTTCATTTATATTTAAATGAATCTGAATTTTGATGGTTTAGAGTCAACATCCAACCTTGTCGTAAAAAGATCCTGATTGCCTCCTGCTCTTGGAATATTTTCCCATTAGGCAAAAATTCCACATAAATGAAAATATGAATTTATATGCGAATCAAATTGATTGATTTCATAGAATTTTATTGCCTCCAATATTGTAGATATTATTAATGGAATATATTTTATAACCAAAGGATTATTTATTTTGCAATCATTCTTGTTTTAGATTCGATGACAGCCTATCTTAGAACGTTATCAAACAACTCTAAAGTGCAAATCTATAAAGAATCCACCTTGGAAAAAACAAAGATTTATGTGCTGCAAACAGACGTGGCGGATGTGTTTAATAGATTAAGTCGAAAACTATTTGGCTGCTGCGCTTCCAGCACGCAGAGTTTTAAATCATTCGCATGTTGCGCAGCGCATAGAAACTTCCGGGCGCACGTCAAGTGCGTAGCCGTGTTTTCACCCCTTCCGGAAAAGCGCGCAAAGTGCAAAAAAGTTTCACCGATATTGGCGCCGAGAGTTTTTGCCCCCAAAAATGTTTCAATAGTTCACTATTCGTTTTGCAGTTTGCGCACAGCGGCAGCATTTCTTGATTAAATTGATATTCGCGCGACTGCTTTTTGTTTTCAAAACTCCCAACAAAAAGAGCAAAAGATGAATTCAAATATTTTTCATGCGCGCATTTTCTTTTTCACTTATTTCATGTTGTTGTGCTGCTTGAAAATAGCGCGGCACAGACGTGGAATGTGTTGTTGTTTTAACTTTGCACTCGCCGGCGTTGAAGAAGTTGCTGAACAAATATTGCTGACGGATCGTTGCAAGCTGCACTTGCGCTTGAAGAAATATTGCGAATGCGGTGAGTGGTTTACTTGTAAATTCGTTCGAGTTTGATTGAAAGCGCCATAATTTCATATCTAGCCGGACAGTTGTTTTCCTCACAAGGATAATTCTTTTCCCGCAGGATGTTTCGTAAACACTCACAAATTAAAGTTAAATAATTTTCCACGTTTGTGCAATTCTAAACAACCGCCAAGTTTTATAATTTTTCTACCTTTAATCACGCCTTCCCGTCGTCGGCATAAACTATCCGTTATCCTAGGATTACACGTCAGTGGTGCAACGTTGACGCACGTTTATATTTCCACCCCTAAACCATTTAAATAAATGCGAATAAACGTTACGTGCACGCCTTGTGTGTACATAGTTCTAGTCTGTAGTGGATAGAATGCAACTCCTACTCAGCGTGCTGCATGCTCGACGATGAGCAGTCGCCCCGAAGCTACAGCAAATGTAAATGCAAATAAAATTAATTACAACAGCGCGGCTAAATTAAGTTAAATTAATTACACCTGCGAGAATGCAATGTTGGCGGTAAATGCAGCAAGTTCAGAGCGGTTAAACTTCACGTCGTTCACGTATAAAGACTATATTAATGTTCATTTTGCAGTTCAACTATTTTATAATCATAAACGTTTTTATCTCATAATTAAAACGTACATTTAATAAATAAGATTTTGACGACTAGAATTTGATTACGAGAGTATTGACAAAATGGAATTTAGTCGTAAAATGAAAGTTCAACCATTTCATCAAATTTATGAAGCAATTATTTCTGCCGTGCTCAAATTAAATTCCCAATAATTTTTATGAATAAATTTTAGTTGCGTACGCATGAATACTAATTCAAATTTTTAACCTATAATAAACCATAATGAATAAAACATAAATGCGTTTTAATAAAATTGTATCATTCGCAAGCGCTTGATGCATTTATTCAATTAAACGGTACAAAATCCCAATTTTCGATGCGCGTAAATTTTTCATATTCCAATTATTATAGGCACGTTTGACTGCTATTAAAATAATATTTTTAAGCTAAAACGTCCAAATTGTAAAATCAATAAAGATGTTGGCAATTTTATAAATGAATTCAATCATTTTCAAATAATTGCCATCACATCGAATCGATTGTTTTAATTAAATATTTCAATACATTATTAACGATCATATGAATACTAAAACCTGGAAGGATCTTCTAAGTTAATAAACAAATTAAAGCCCGCTTTAATTTTGAACGATAAATATCATTTAATGGAGAAACGCATTTATTATATTCGTAAATAATTAAATTCGTTATGAAAGCGAATGAATGTGTGCTATATTTCAATCAATTATGAAGAACGCTATGGTCGGTTATTGTTATACGTTTGGCAAAAACAAATGAAATGATAAATGGGATTCATCCTTGCATAACGCATTTGTGAAATTATTATCATTGTTACCGTTATTACGGGTTAATGAAGAGCATTCAAGATTTGACCTGTAATGAATTTTTTGTTAAATTTGTCGTATATGAAACGAGATGTAGCTATATTATTTTGATAAAGTCAATTTTTAAATTAACACGTAACTCACTTATTTACTTCACTCAATTGTTTCTGTTGGTTCAAAGTATTCAGAGTTCTGTTTGTACACTTTAGAAATGGGTCAGCGAATGTGAATTTCTGCTATAATAAATTATTGAATGAAAATTCGCCAACGCAAAACAACGCATCGGAGGGTGAAATCCAGGTAAGCAGCGTTGCGAATTCCACACAAACAAAGAGATTATTTTATTAAATTTCCTCTTTTTACGCGTTCGGCTTAGAAATACGGGGATGTGGATTTTACGGATGAAATGCGTAAGCATTTTTTTGCTGTTGATTTTCCGCTTTTCCGGCTTTTGTATTCATGCCGTGAAAGCTTTTCTCAATTTTTCAAAATTCTATAAAAGTCTTTTAATGCCTCGTAATTGAGGACAACGATATTAGCGTCAGAATTTCATTTGTCCAACTTTGTATTTTTTATAAATTTCCACGAAATTCCCAAATGCATGGCCGTATGACCATTAAGTTTAAATTAAGGAAAAAGTTCCACGCCCGTATTTGTGCAGTTCCTGATTCTTTGAGTTTTTGATTGGTATTGAATTCTTGTTTTTTTGTCTCGACTTGCGTTTGCAATTTTGCGCTAACGAAATACGAAATACACGCTAAAGGTCCCGCTCGCAAAAAGCGGTAGCAATTGAAAGTATTCGGTAATTGGTTTAGGTTTGTCGTGCTGCATTCGCCTTTTGTGCCTGCGTCGACAGGGCGCGAGCAAGGAGCACAATAATTAATTTCTGTGTTTCCTCCTTTTACTTTCGTGGCATTGTCGCAACCCTCCGACCGCTGGATTGGCTTCAGCGTGCTTTTAACACATCAAATGTCTTGCGTTAGAATGCAACCGTCGTCGGCTGGAGGAATCCCTCAGGACGATACCAAATGGGGCTTACAATTACGCGCACGTTATCAGCTATCTACTATCACTACAACCAACGCCAGGAGTGCGCCAAATATTTGTTGTGCGTTAAACGCAATTTAATGTGTTTGCCAACAATCTGTTCGTATTGATAAATGAGGATTCGGATGCCCAGTTGCCGCTGTTACAACCGCCGCCACCAACACCACCGTCCCTCGTGGCTATGAACAAAGGGAATATAACTATTAGCACCACGTGATGTTCCACTGTTTGCCGGACGCACGGATGGTGTCCACGCTTCGAATAGTTTCAAACATTTATTCAATTAAATTCATTTTCAATTTGATTCCGTCGAAATATTTGTTCAGTTGGCTCCAGTAATAAAATACTTTTTTCCCCATTAATTCGTAATAAGCACATATATATTTGAACGTGAATTGCTCTTTATTCTGTAATCTTTGCCAATTGCAAATTAAGTATTAAGATGATAATTGAACAGTGTCGTAAATCTCGAGAACGCATTATCAAGCCCGTTAAAAGATTAAAGTGCGATAAACAACACGCAGCAAAATAATTTATTAAGTAAAAGCCATGCAAAGCTATTACGCAAATAGTTAATCCAATATTATATTGAGAAAGTCTTAACCGACTTGCAACCCTCTTATCCCCTATTCCAACTCTGGTTGGCATAACCAAGGACTCTAAGCCCTATGCGAGAGGACGATTTGCATTCGGTAAGATAACGGAAGCATGTACAAGATCCTCACAGATGGCTCTTTAATTAATATCCAGCGCGAAGAGGCACACGAGATGGTCGCAGGACGTGTATATACATTGATATCATATCCTTTTGCCAAGGATTAGCACGCACAGTCAGACATGTCGCGCCGTACAAGGATAATTACTTACTCGCTAAAAGCCAAAACTAATTCCAATTTCCTGCACGTCTTTACATACACTTTACTACTTTGTCTGTTATGACCACTAAAAAACTATATCTCTAATGGTTCCTAATATTATACGAATGCGACTCGTAATGAAATTTGCCGTAAGACTAATCAAGCATGATAGTGTCTATCAATCTGTAATTCGCCAGTTAATCATAAGACAAGACCATTAATGATTTAATTGATAAATGAGGTTAGTACAGTTCCGTTTTGATGAAGTTGATCTTAATGAATAGTTGAATTTAATGCCGGAAATGCAAGATTGCGATAGCGCCATGTCTGTCCATGCTTAATACGAAAATTATGGCCCGACCTGCAATAAACTCGTTCGCCTAATGTGATCGTAAGTAATAGCGGACTAATTTGCAAATTTACGGCACTAATTATCCTTCGTAATTTTGCAATTTATTTGAGAAAAACCATCATGATTACGCTGCTATTGCGAATCGGAAATGTGCTTGCGCTTTAAATGAAATTAAAGAATTTTAGTACGAGTGTCGCGTTCTGCTTAATATTAGTTTATATTAAGCGAAGTAATTTCCTTGTTGGTTCCACCAGCCTCGAACGTGCAACGTGGTAAGACTTTCAAATGTGTTCTAGAAATGCAAGTGCAACTTTTATGTAACTACGTGTCGCGTTGTGTATTTTCATTCGTTGCTTGCTTAAGAGCCAAGAGTGTATTATCATTATATTTCTTGATAAAACCCAGTCCAGCTTCCTACGAGATAACAGTTGATTCACCATTTTCATCTAGTTTGGAAAATATATATTTTTAATAAAAGAGATTTTCGCATTTTTTACTCATTACCTGCAAGTAAACTATTAGCAAAAAAGTTCGTACTAAGATCTTAAGCTCTTAAAGTGAAACTATTAAGCTTACCGCAAAGCACGAAGAGATGAAGTGATACAAGCAAAGAGAATAAGCATTTCTTGTGCGCAAGTTTACCGATATCAGCGTGCAAAGTTTTCCGTTCTCCAAAGAAGACGACGCCGACGAAGAAGAAGAGGATTCCACGAGGCGAAGTGGCACAGAAGTGCAACGCCGCTTGCGAAGAGTTTAAAGTGTTTGCTGTTTACACGACGAAGGCGAGCATGAAGGCAAAGCCATTGAATGCACGTACGTAACGCTATGAGATGCATACGCATCCTGTAATATAATGACTGGAAAAGTGAAGCCGGGAATGAAAAGCGAACAAGTAAACAAGCACTACGACAACGACAACATCGACGAATCCGGAAAGTACACTAAGCGAGTGTAACAAGTTTAATTCGTTTTCTTTGATTCGCCGCCCCCGACGACGTACCGGTGTATGTGTCGACCTGCACGTGCTGCGTAAACTTTCCATCATCGCCGGCTTCAAACTCTCTCGTTCTCTCTCTCGCAGCTTGATCAAAATCAACTTCCTAAAATTTCGTTTTAATTACGCAAACTTTCCGTACGCATGTACGAGATTTTGATTTCAGTTCCGGGCCGTTTTTTGTGTGTAAACAATGCTTAACTCAAACACGCTTTTCCAAGTCTTCTTCATTACAAATTGTTTAAAGATATCGATCCAAAATTCACGAATAATGTTGCAGCACGGCTGATATTGCTTCTAACCTCACTCGTCATTTCCCCGAAACAATAACCAAACAACAAATGAAAATAATAAAAACTCACCAAGTCTATTCTCTTCTTACTTATATTTCCTATTAATATTTTAATTTTGGAAATTCGCTGCCCGACACTACGATGAATACATGAACTGAACAAAATTTTTATGCACTACGACTATTTCAATATCAGGTAAGCACATTTGACAAACATGTCGATTCGTGCAAATCATTTGACCTTAAAGCATTCTTACCACAAAGTTCCAATGATTCCAATGAAAAAATGAATCTTCATTAAATAAAGCATTTGTTAACAGTGTTTTTATAGAATAAATTTACTTAGCACTTAATCAGTGTTAATTCAGTTCATAATTGTTTGAAGGTATTCTCTGAAGCATACAGTTACTGGATATTGTGTGAGTTAGCGTAGAGAAGCTGCGCAGCGACCGGAAATCATATTAAAATAAATATAAATTTGTTTAGGATACGGCGCGCGTGCATACGTAAATTAAACCCAAACCGAGTACAATACGAACGGGGTGAGGAGTTGCCGCCACCGCATCCGCCATCGGCTAGCAGCTAGCTATATAGCCGTCGTTGCTATCAGCGCACAATGAAAAACAATAATGCGTTGCGTAGAGTTCGTTGGCGGCAAGTGCGGCAGATGACTAGCAAATCAATATTCGGAAGAGCATTATTATTCATTGTTATTCAAATGCAAATAACGACAACGCCATGTGTCGCTAATTAATATATAGCAAACGCATTATAGTTGCTAAGTTTAATTTATAATTATTCTATTTCGAAATTGTTATAACTGAATTTGACTGAAGATCTTCCTCGTCACTTTGTTATTATTATTACGCTCATATTCTTCCGCTTCGTACACGTCCTTCGTGCAATATGTCTTTGCGCATTTCTGAGCATACACCAAATAAAGCAACGGGTTGCGTGCCAGTGATAAATAGGGCAAAGATTCATAAAACAAATGGGGTGCGAATAATGTGAGTGTCGTTAGAATTTCTCGCACGTTCAACGCATTCGTAACGCGTCGGGTGGTCGCGAAATGACGTTTATTCTTACTTTGACACCCCCACGAAAATGTCTAGTTAAAACAACAAAAAATCACTAAATCAAGTGAATAATTTAGAAATTTGTATTACGTGCTATGGCCGAAAAAATAGGCACTAATTTTTCTTGGGAATGGATGTATGCTTATATATAAAAGAAATATGAACGCCAACCCTGTAAAGTCCTTATTCACTTCTCCATTCACATTCGCATTGGAAAAAAATGGCCATAATTTATCTGCATTCCGACGCACTTCACTTCAGTCGTGCAAGTGCTTTTCATGCAATTGCTTCGCCGTCGTCATTCACGTTCGTCGTCGAAATGCCGAAATATTTCAATTAAAAATCCCACACGAAGCATTTTTCTTGCATTCTCATTCAGCCTTGGCGCAATTAAATGCCTGTTTTATTCTTTCGCAGCGCTCGAGCACAATTACACAACGCATCCGACACTCGAGTGCTCATTACTTAAAAAATGCTCGCAATTAAGCGAATCACTTGTAATTAACTAAACGCTTTTTATTCGCTTGCTGCACGATTTGCGAAATACTTCGAATTGTTTAATTAACCCAGCCCCCGCATCTAATGATGGCTTACGAGCAAAAAACGAGTAATGGATGGCACTTATAATTGTGATGTTATTTTATGCGAGTATTAGCACGATACTACTACGTTTGCGCGCTGGTTTAATTAAAAACACTGCAATGCATATTTTTTCGATGCACAAAGCATTGTGATATGCGGCACAATATTATATAATAATTAACTTTGAATAATGCCAACAACAACGGGTATTATTTATGCTTTGCGGTATGGCACTTTTGTACGCGGGCACATTTCACCGAAAATGAGTTTTAAATTTTTGCATTGTGCCTACACAAAAAGAGACCGGACTTTCATGAACATTTTCATCATAATATGTTGCGGGATCAGAAATTTAGTTGTCAAGTTGTTTTTGTAACCTTAATTGAAATTTATGCTGTGCTAATTTCACTACAAATTTCCGAATTTTAATTATAAAACTTTTTCAAAGTTTCGGCGTTAATAAATATGGATATTTAAAATATTTATCATTTGCTTCTTGTTTGTTAACGTATCCTTTTTTGTCGGATTTATCTATTACATGAATTTGCAATGTTATCTTGAGGGAGTTTGTTCAAGAAACACAATGAATAAATAAATAATTTCGCGTTGGGTTTTGCATATTTGCTGAATCCCTTCTCAGACGGGGAAACCAAACAAAAGGAGGCCGAGAAAAATACATTATGCGTACACACCTAAGACTGACTTGCATGATAATGAGGTACTTTTATATTTTCCCCTTGATTTTTCACGCTTTTCTTTCACGCATTCTGTTTCATTATTTTTCTGAATTGTAGATACTTTCTTGCGAAATTTTTATTGAATGCCCTCTTGTAGATTCGCTCATTGCTTCTGCACGAATTTACGCAAGAAATTGAAGCAATAAATCTCAATAAAAGCAAAATTTTAATAATTCAAGACGAATATATATAAAAAAAAACTTTTCGTCTGCGTGTATCACATGTATAAATGCATGAGTGCGGATTTTGCGTGAGGCTGGCATTCGAAACTTATTAAACTTTTCACTTAAAGTGCGTACGCTGCACGCAAGTGTGCGAAACAAGCAACCGGAAATAAGAAAATATGAAGCGTATTTTGATGACGGCTTGCTTAGCATTCGATTACGTTCTTCTCGTGCAGTGTATTTGCAGAGATACTGCGGAGAGAACACGGAATAAACAATGTATAAATGCTTAGTTTCGTGCAAGCGAATATTCGCAAGCAGCGCACCTGTGTATAGAGCTACTCCACCTAATTCAGATACGGCGTGTTGTACACGAGAAGGAAGCTCGAGCAGCAAGCAACATGTACAAGAGCAATGAATGCTCAGCTCAGAAATGTACCACCTCAACCAACCGCCCCCATCATACCGCCGCTTGTCTTCCGTATTCCCTCTTCCTCGCACGAGCGAATACACACCGTGCATGCAATGCGCTGTTGAAATTACTTAGTAGAAGTGCGATATCACATCCTGTTTGAAGTTTGTTACGCTCAATATTCCCTACTCCATTGCACGACATTATTGCGTATCGCGTGTATAATGATGTCGTGTACAATGTGATTGCGCTTTTGTGTCATCTTGAACAGGAAGTATCTAGCGAATAATTGAGTATCATATCAATATTTGTATAAATTACATGCGAAACTTTACGTGCAAAAAAGGTGCAATTAATTATGAATTAGGATAATTCCGTTTTTCATCACTCTTTTATAATAATACTTTTATAATACCTCTCACAAAGTTTGATGACATGAATGAAAGCCGAGATAAAACAGCGGAATATTTGTGACGGTGCAAGAGAATGAAGAATATCAAAAAAAAATTGTGAGAGCCTCCAGCCAATCCGCGCAAATGACAATAACGGCAAAAAAGTGCCAAACTTCAGTACTTTACTGGGATGCTGCTTTTTTCCTACTCGTCCTTGTCCTCGTGCGCTCGTGAACGAAGGATTATACAGAGTGTTCTTAAGGCTTTTGCAACTCACTTGCAGAAGAACTTTTTACCACTTCTTAAACTTACTTAAAGTAATCTTGCATTTTATAATTGATGCGAAAAAAGGGAATTCGATGAAGAAATTAAATATGAAACTAAATTTTAAGTTTTTATCAACTTGGAGCACACTTTGTAGTAATTAACTTTTTCTTCTATTATTTTAAATTAATTGAGAGACTTTCCGCTTTTCAACATAAAATTTTGCTAATTTTACTTTAACAACGAGAGCGTAATTTTTACATTTCGAATTGCGACAAATAGTAATATAAAATCTGCAGGCAATAGACAAATAGAGAAATGCTGACATATTTTAAATGCATAGTTAATTAACTTTTGTCATGTTTGACGTTGTTTAAATACACACATAAATATTCGTTTAATTTCACAAAGTTACTGCAGTTCATTGTAATCCGTACAAATAAAAGTATTTGGCTTTACAGCAAGCACAGTAAACTTTTATATATTTATTCTATAGACATTTCGTGGCTGTCGTGCAATAATATAAAATTTGTGCGTGTAATTTCCCGAGCGCGCAGCTAATCCAACGCGAAAAATGAACGCGTATTAGCACAGCATTCGTGAACACAGTAACCGGAAATATTTAATCTTGCGTATGAAAAGTTAATGTAATTTATAATGTGAATTATGATTGCATGATTTTCACGTTTATGCGCAAATCAACGGCTAGTGAGTATAGCGTTTTCGTTGTGGTTCAAAGCATTCGTTTCACTTCATTCATTTGATGGTGTTTAATGCCCAAACATTTGCAATATGAATATTTATTATTATCAAACATTAATATCGTATCCTCTTCAATTCTCGAATAAAAAACTAGTATGAACATTTCTAAAATAAACTTTCGGCGAATTTGCGAAAACTGCTTGAAAACATCGTGTGGCCATAATAAATGCGCTAGTTTAATCGTATTAATCAAATGCAATATTCATGCGATTTGAGTAAAAACCACTAATTAAAATTCGCCATACGTAAAATAGATTTTACACTAGCAAAACACACTTGGCACATGCGAAACGAATATACATTCGTCAAAACTCCAGCCAAATTAAATGATTATTCAAATTGAATTAATTCAATCCGTGCGCGAATGCGAACGGCACGTCACTCTTCGCAGCAAAAACAATTAAATTGCACGCATGGAAAAATCGATCGCGCAAAGCATGACCCGAAACTCGGTTTCCGGTCTGTGAGACCCCCCGCAAGCATGTTATCGACCAAGTAATTAATGGAATGATATGCGAATGTAATATTTTCATTATAAATTCAAATGCGCGCACAGAAAAAGTTTGCACTTACGTAACGTGATGAGAACGCAATTCCTCTTAATCGTTTCGCACACAAAATTTGTACTTATTTTGATTGTAAATGAGGATGACTCACCTGAAAAAAGAAGAAGAAAAACATTAAGAAATCAGTCAGGAAGTGAACGCCTGAAGATTAATAACAATGTAAACAATTGATATGCACGGCTCGAGGGTAAGAAAATCAAGGCAGCGGCAGCGCAACGCAATAAATTAATGTCAGCTTGCCGCCGTCCATCCGACCGTTCGGAGAGAAGAGTGTTGTTGTTGCTAAACTGTGCGCGCACGCCACCGCTGATAAGGACCACCGAAGGATTGCCTACATTTAAAGTAAGAGCGAAAGAGGCGGCGAGTTTGGACCTCTCGAGACGAGCAGCACAGTTTGCGTTCAGATTGATGAAATGCCAAACGGGCATTCCCTGCTCTGCTTTCGAATTAATCTACTTGTCATACGTTGTTAATTATTGTTCTGTGAGTGTAACGCCGTTTGGGCACGTCTGATAACAATTTCTATTCCTTGCACGTACGTACTATCAACATACAATATACAAAGTGTTCTTTCAAAATCTTTCAGATGCATCTCCAAATTTTGCTAGTTTAGATAATTACCGACATAATTCGGTTATTAATTCATGACAACGCCCTTTATAACGTACTTCTGGTCACTACAGCAACACATTAAATCCACGGTTTCAAACCGCCCCCGGGCACTTTGAACGGCCGGCTTCATTAAATCCGTCTGAAGCAGCTGCGACGACGCCCTTCAAGTTAAATATCAACAAGCGCGATCAACGGTCATTAACAACACTTTGCCGCCTCCTCCACATCCCTATCTCAATTTCTTAACGCAAGACTCCCTGCTACAAATAATTGCATTACTATAATCAACCCTCTCTGCTGTTGTTGCAGAAACTGTGGAGAATGTCACAAATGATTAGATCGGTAACACTCGTAAAATAATTGAATTGAATCGCTGCTATCAACCCATAAAAAGTTGGTAGTCATGCCTCGCTGGCAACATAATTTCGAATGGATTAATTATAAATATATTGCAACAGTTGAGTGAGATTGCAAACCGCAACGTAATTTGATTACAAGTGAACTGATTAAAGAGAGCACATTCATAATGAATGTCGCTCGCATCTTGAGTGTCGCGAACACGCGAAAATTGCGCCAGACAATAGAGTCGTTTATTGCACCATTGCATGTGCAATTGGCACGCATTGCAAAATGCACCAACGTCATCATGCTCGTCGTCGTCGTCGCGGATGCCTTCTCGTTCATAAGTTCATTATATCGATCGGAAGTATGGATGAGGAGGCGGGCAAGTGAATGCACCGCGCCGCGCCATAGAGACAAAAGGCACTGCCATTAATAACGGCTGCGCTTTAATTAAAATCGAACCTCGATGTGATTGCGTTTCCCGCATTCCTAGCACGCGCAATTCCATAAAATATTGTCACTCATAATACAATTCCATAAATATACTCGTATTGTAAACGTACCCACGACATAATTATCAAATGTAATTTGACCCGCGATAAATAACACTATTTATCCTTGGAGCATTGCGAGTTTTCCTTTGTAAGGATATTTTCTTACTCGCCCGAACTTTGGGAAATGTAAACTCACCGACAAGCAGTCGCAAAAGTGACGCAAGGAGATGAGTTTCTTGCACGCCCATGAATGATGCAGCTCTCATCATAGCCGGCGTGGTGGACGAGCGTAGGTGGCGCGCCCCTTGGAGCGACGCATTCTGCTGACGATGACGGCGACGGCGGCCGTGTCACTAATTAGCGACAATTGCAGCGGCACGTCCATCGATCAAGGCGCATTTCAATGCGCTGTTTTTTACATTCAACTTGCTCGTTTAATTTATACAACGGACTATTTGTTCGCAATAGTTTATTCGCTCTCTCGAAAACTTTGTTCTTCGTATTTCCGCTGATGCCGTCGTTGTTGATCTGCACATGGTGTGGAAACAAGGAATAAATTTGCGCAGATTGCAAAATTACCGCAATCCCAAAATACGTGTGCAAATTGGAGATCTTTAACCGTTTCGCTTAATGCATTGTTTACGTTCGGATTGGAATACGCGATATGCAATGTGTCTTTTTGCTTGGGGTCCATGGTCCATACACAGCATGCAAGTGAAGAGAGAGAATCGCAAATTCTAACCCCAATCATGTGAATTATGAGGAGGATATTGAGAGATGCGTGCATTCGAGTGGTTTGTTTGCCTGAAGCATAATGGACGAATGCGAATATCGAATCATTGCGGCTGGATTTAGCCTTCTCCAGGACGATCACTATAGTCATATTGCATTGTGCATGCTCAGCTGGTGCAATTCAACGAATTGACGTGTATGCATACAATTTTGCTCGGATTACGCGATCCTGTTGTCAAACAGACGCGCAAATATTGCTCGCTTTGTACAATTGTCAATCGATCATCGAAATGCACTTGCACTTTGACAAGTCAATGAGCGTATAAGATGATAAGCTCACTGTGCCGGTGGCAAAAGTGCAATATTGTAACGACTTGCTTAATGCGCAGCGTTTACAATTAAATCTTTTAAATTAATTCCCGCGGGAGTTTTGACAACAATGTTAACTACAGAGGGCGACAAGGATAACAGGGTGGAAAACACGTACAGACGTCGTCAGTCTTCTTGGCCGCGTGACTGCACTTCGCGATCACTTCATAAATCATAATCTTCTCTCGAGCAAGCGCCGGGTTTCAATGACAGGCGAACAGAGCAAAGAAGGACCACACACAACTGCTCGCGGAATAAAGCACCAAAGAGACGGAAAAACGAATAAGAAATGAAGAAGAAAGGGAGAGGACATTCAACAAAGCGCCATATCATGCAATGGTTAGGCAAAAAGGAAATACTGAATTAGGCGCGCTTTATTTCCGCTTCCGGCAAAGGGCGTTTCGCAATTTTTCATTTTCAGCCACCGCCTTAGCAGCACGTACTCCTCAAACAATTTATCGCAATGTAACTGTAATTGAATTTCAATAACGGCATAATTTTTATTTTCAATTTTCTCAAAACAACCTCATGCTTTGTCGGATAACAACAACAGGACAAAAAATAAATATGAAAGTCCTTTTTGTATAGGAGGATTGCAGACTTCGAGAAGGAATGCACGAGCGTTTAATATAAAGACTTGGATCAGCGCGACCGCCACAAACGAGTATGCATTATTCAGTGGACTAAGAGGAGGACGAAAAGGACAAAGATCTCGGAGCATGGCCACAAATCGGGGGCGGCCACGCCAGACGACTGACATGGCACTTACGTTCGCCCCTTTTGCATAGGGGGGCGGCTGGCTGCAACGCGTTGGGAAAACGTCCAAGTTTGTTGCGGCGAAAGAGTGGCAGATTGCGAGCTGCTTGTTCTGCAACTATCCAAGTTTACCGCCTCAAACAACAAAGCTAGTTCTATGTAGTTTTCTGCGGACGAACCGTTAAGTCATGGGGGATTTATTTTAATCACGACACATTTGTTCGTGAAGAGACAAATGTAAATGAAAAAAAAATCGTGTATAAATCAAATTCGGCGAAAACAAAATATATTGAAGGGTAACACGTGTGTAATGAAATAGAAAGCGGAAATGACGCGTTCAGGAGAAAAGGTAGCAACATATTCGGTCGATTTAATATTTAAATTTACGCACGCAGCATACAAAATTCACCGGAAATCCCGTGCTGACGACTCCGAGGAATGACATTCAAAACAGTTGCCAGGCGTCATATTTGCTAGCATTTCGAAATGATATAAATTTACGTATCCGAACAGCGATTAATCAAGAGCGCACACGCCTGCGACACCTTCACTTTCAATCATTTCTATTTTGTTCACGCCTGGTTTGCTCTCGGTGTGTATCGAAAAACTCCAGCAAACCAAATGTAAACAAACTTGGTACACACGTGAGGGGATGAAAAACAGGCCACATTTCAGGTTTACGTTTAGTACGTGTAATCTGCTTGCGCACTCGAAAAAAAGAACGGTACACTTTCATCCCCTTTGCTTCCAAAAAGCCGCCAACGAAAGCACCGTGTTTACCGCGTGCGTTTTTCTCTTGGGGGCTGACGCAGAGTAAAAAAAACGAGGGTTTTAAGGCGTCCGACAAGAAATACAACAACAACATATCTTTGGCGGTGCTTTTCCTTCGTGCTAAAGATGCACTAAAGAATGAATGCTTTTAATTCCAGCAATTAATACTCCTAACACTCCCTCGGGACTTTTTCCAACCGTCTTTGTGGAATGAATTTAATTCATCGCCTTTTTCATTTCGCTTAGTAATTTACTGTCTTCGAAAGCCTTAAGAAGTAAGAAATTAATTGTGGGAATTTATAGAAGGGAAATATTGTTTTCAACCCCACGTAGGTGACCATAAATAGGCGAAAAACGACAACACCATAAAGCTGAGCAATGACCCAGCGTGCACAATAAATCTGCAAGAAAATTTATACATCCCGAGTTTTTATGCTCACTGTGCTTTTTTTCGCGATTCTTCAATGGCAGAGTTATTTTCGTTCGAAGCCATTCACCGCTCCTTTAGTTCCCTGCAATTTCTTGGCCGATAGCTGCGCATTTACGCAAAAAGCAGCTCCCTACGGAAAGCACAATTAAACGCCGAATCGGTACGAATGAAATTTATCGGTAGCCAACGTGCACTCAACGAAAGCAAAAAATATTTTATGCATTTTTTCACGGGCTTTTAAGGCCATATTCGACATTTTTTATTTATTCAATTTCCCCTCGGAATTGATAAAATAGAAATGTTGTTAAAATGCAAAAAGTTGGAACTATTTGTTTAGTATTATCGAGTAGTTTTTATTGCAATTTATTTCACGTTGGATTAATTGAAACTCGTTGAAAATGGAAGCAATTTCTGAATTCAAGAATTGATTGATAAAAAACATAAAAGCTGAAATCGTAAAGTTCGTGATGATTACAAAACATTTCTTTCTGCTTAAAATTAAGTCATATATGATTTGTGTACCAATGGAGCTTGTAGTTAATGATACACGAATCGCGCAAATTACAAAATGCAAGCGCAAAACGCCATTTGCGCAGTGTGCGGATTTGTATTGAGGGACTTTACGCCAGGGAATGTTCGATTTCAACGTTAATTAAACCCGTTTCGTACCGCGTTTTTGTCGATACTTTTTATGTGTTGCTTCTACTATCAGCCAGCTTTTCAGATATAGGATTACCACTTGTATGCGTCACAAATGAAGAGCGTCCAGTGAAGTGCAAACTTTCTATGTATCTGTTTGGGTTTTCCGATTTTTCGTCCACGGCAAAAATTAAGGGTCTAGTTTGATTTTCCAATTTTTGCTTTTGTGCCACGTTATTTTACTTTCGTATATTTTTTCCTATTTTCTAGTTAATTAATCAAAAATCCTTTTTTGGAAGTTGGGAAAAAGTTCTTAAACTCGAAAAAAGCGAGGACTAGCTTCAAAGAAGAAAAAATCTCCTTGGGGCTGTAGTCAAACTAATAACCTATTCGTGAATCTTGCCTCACCCAATTTTCATTTGCATCGGAGGCGGCAACGGACGCAAACGCGGCGGCAACTCTTATCTCATCTTATCGCATCTCGAGATTGTAACGCCGTGTAATTCTACACCAGATGTGGATGTAATTCTTTGCCGCCGCCGCGCAAGCATAATAAAAAGTTTATTTGCT
This sequence comes from Anaulacaspis nigra, assembly GCA_030264675.1. NCBI lineage: Eukaryota > Metazoa > Arthropoda > Insecta > Coleoptera > Staphylinidae > Anaulacaspis > Anaulacaspis nigra. The sequence goes on from JARJDV010010302.1 coordinate 426,441, forward strand.
TTTTCAGTTTAGTTCCTTGCGACGCTAATTCATCCGTGTTTGCGCACTGAATTTTTATGATTCTCGCCTCTTTTCATTCGGTTTCACACTTTGGCCACGCCATTGCATAAAAGAAAGAACAGCCAAACAACAAACACTACGTTAGTTTCGTACTTTCTGACTTTGACTTTATTTACGCTGATGGGTTGTAAATGTTTTTCGTTTAGCCTACTTTGTCATGGTTTTCTTTCAGAGCACATAAACACTCGAACAAAAAGTGAAATACGTACGAAATGTTTTAATTTTCATGCCAACTGGAAATGACGTTTCGCAAAAGTAATGCCTTGTCACCAACGCGTAAATACTCATAGGATAAGGACATGAATGGAGAAAAATACCGGAAATAAATACGGATAACAAGAAAATAGGCGCACGTTAAAAAACAAGTGTCAAAGTGTCTCCTCAGGTACTTCAGACTTTTTTACGATGGAAATTCAAGGGGAAACTTTTTATGCGGCAGAGGGTAATGCGTTTTCTGACATGGACGACATTTGTAATTCTCTTGTCAAATTTACATAATTGGATAAATTTAACTTGAGTTTAGTTATTCGGCTAATGAATTAAAATGATAATGGAATTTTAAAATTTAAATTCCAATGAATTTTTAGATATTTTCTGACATTCTTAAACGTGATGAATATTTATGAACTTTTCAAAATCTACAAAGCCTATTGATGCAATTCTGAGAAAATAGATCGTCCAATACGTTTGGATCTCAAGAGGAAACCGGTTGGACTTCCGGTGATTGCATACTTTCACCCTCTCAATTTTTATCCTCTTCGTATCGCGCATCCGGGCTATATCCCTAGGATACTATACACATAAGCGGTCCTTTTGTATCCATGTATGCGCTGTTGAGTTCAATCGGGAATGCCATATCTATCCACTATATAGCTATAAGAACGGAAGTAAGTGCTGAAACCTTTTGATAAAATTTCGCTCACACATATTTGGAGATGACAGTGCACGCTAGCTGGTGTATATGTGCACATGCAAAATCCGGTGGCCGGATTGCCAGAGATCTTAGTGGGACGGATAACACACTAAAGCCCAAACTCGAGCAAGCAGCGTAGCTGGATTGAGCTCATTTAGTCATTGGGATTATAGTTAGAAATTACCTATAAACCGATATTAATTACAACAAGTTAACTCTAACAAAGAGGCTGGGATTAAGTTAGCGAAAGGGAGTGCATGAAAACGTGCACAATCCGATAACCGAAAGCAGACGAGAACAAAATTGAATTTGAATATGTCCTCTTATTATATTGTCAGCCAACGCCGACAGGAAATTCGAATAAAAGGAAAGAGAGGGTGCATTTTGTAATCTCTAATCTTGGGATTTGAATAAAGCCTCGAATTAATGTTGTAAATATCAAAAGGTTGATTAGCTAATTGTTCATCCTTATAAAAGATCAAATATTGCATTAATTTAATACGAAGTGTATTAGTTTAGCCGTTGATTAAGAAATTTCATTTGAAATTCAGGATAATGTTATTTGATCCCTGTTGCCATAAAAAATGAAAACCGGACATCCGTCGTGTTCGAATTTGTGTAACACGCGAATGAAACGTAAAAACTATTAACCGCAACTGTACTACAAGACCGACAATTGGACAAGCAATGACCACACTGACATCGATATCGGTATCAATATCGTCGCTAAACCGTAACAAGCACGCCCACGTTTTATTCCTCCTCGTACATTGCAAGCACTTTCCGCATTTTATACGTTCGTCCACGTCGAGTTTCGTGAACACGCGCTTTATTTTTCAGGCTCAACTTTTTTCATTTCAATAAAATAGGAAATTGCGAAATTGACATTTGATACTTGTTTTTATCGGACAATTTCTGCGTATTCGTAGAGTGAGTAAGTGAATTTCGTAATTGAAACTGTAAAAACATATTGGTACGTCAAATAATCCTTTGAAATTATTTCCAAAAACGTCGAAATGCTTGTACATTCAGGTATATTCTGATCAGAAAATATTCAGTATTAAAATCAACATTTTGCTTATTTCTTTGTCACCGCCGAAACCTGACAAAGAGTTAATAATGAAAAAGCAAAACACAAATGACATCTTTCTATGGAAAACATGAGAAAATTGAAGGAAAATAACCAACGAAAAAAGCAAGAAGACGCAAAGAAACATGAGAAATACGTGATATGACTAGCTATATTGTGCGTTCATAATACAAGAACAAAAAGCAAACACAAAAAAGGGCACCAAGAAAAAGAAACGAGCCGAATGAATGAATTTGTGACATATGTTTCGTTTCATTTTCGTTTTGTCTTTGCATCTTCGTAAAGCTTTTGTGTGCACCCAGATGATATTTCCAGATCACCTACTTCAATTTTTTCCTTCTTTACCTTTACATCGAATTTACCTCACTTCTTTTAATAAATATGTGCACGACTAAGGCACCAAAAGCCGGAAAAATGTAATGAGATTTTATTTCTTGCGTTTACGAATATTATCAAAATAAAAAAGAACACAACGTGATATCATAATATAAGAATGTATATATATATAAAATTTTAAATAGGCCGCTTGGAAATTTTAATTTACAAAATGCCAATTATGAATTTTGTAATAGGTATTTGAAATCCGGAAAATATTAATTTTATGCCAGGATATTACGTTTCACCACAGATATAAAAATACTTGCATAGTACAAGCATTCAATGCAAATTCGCAAAATAAATCACTGAACGGAAACCGGAAGTGTTAGTCAAACATAAAATGACACTAAAATTATTATCATTATCTGTTGTAGTTCGACTTATTTGTTTTTAACCGAATAAAAATATTTATATTTATGCCTATAAAATAAAAAACAGGCTATATAATTTTATTTTACTCGTTGCGAGTTTATTTGTTTAATAATGTTTGTAACAGTTGTATATCGTATAAATAATCTATTCTATAATTGATAAAAAATAAATAAACAAAAGTTTAAAACACCATTCGCATGTTATTTTAATACAATGTAAATAAAGAATTTCCGTGAGTAACAAACATTTTTATAAATATTTTTATAGTTGTCGATGGAAACATGTTGTGCTAAAATTAAATCTCGAACATGGAAGTAATTTTTGTTCATCAAGTAGCAGCACAAAGATCAAACAACTCGTGGTTAAACTTTGATGGCGTTTTAGTATTTTAAATTCAATAAAACTGAGACGACATGATATTACACCATGTAGTTTAAAATTTCCGTTGAAAATGGGGGGCGGTGAGGCGACTTATTCAGGCCTCTCTGAATAGAAGAAAGGGAAAAGCATATTTCTTAATGCGTACGCGAAGCGAAACAAAATGAACATAAAAGACAAAATGAGAGCACAAAGTAACGAGCTGTTTACGTTCTGAGTGCGTGAGCACGCATGCAAATAAAAGCAAAACCTCGAAGAGTTAACAAGTTGCTCGATATTCACGAAAGGGCGGTAGCAACAGCCGCCGCCCCCGCGGGCGCACACATGCGAATAGAGCAATTTTAAAGTCTAATTGAGTTTTCGGCGAGTTTGAATTTATTTTTTCACTCTTCTTCTCCTGCGTGTGCCAAACTTCAGTACACACTTCCGGTGGGCGGCTTTCTTCTACTTCTGGTGGTCGCTGCGTCCCATTGAAATGCGCGCTGCAGGACGCATAAAAGATTCCCGGCTTACTTTACTTTTCTCGCGCGTGCTATTTTTCGCCCACGAAAAACTTCGATTCCACGCGCGTTTTTGCTGCGAGTTATCAATGAAGTGAGATTTGGCTTGAATGCCGAGCGCATAAAGCTAAACTTTCCCGACACAAATAGTTTTCCTATTCTAATTTCATTATAATTTCCTAATTTTTATGCTCCGCCGGAGGAGCATAAAACTTTTCAAGAGAATACCAATTTGATATCGACTATTCATCTTCTTTGTTTTTGCACGAAGAGCAGTTTTATTCCTCTCTTGACTTATTTTGCTATTTATTTCTCCATTTATATTTTATCAATAATCAGCGAGAGAAAAACTATTGTAATATAAAACTTGCAATGTCAATTCGCGAGTACGAGAGCTTTGAAAGCAATTTGAAGTTATCAATGAAGTGGATTTAAAATCGAACGAGTTGAACACAAAGTTTAACGGCGAAAATAGTTTCGACTACTACGACCATTATAACTCTGCAAGTCTTAATCTAACCGCCATAAATTGAATGAAAATGGAGGAAATGATCGAGACACTGAGACGACCGTAAAAACCGAGCGCATAAAATACTAAAATGGAGACTTAATCAAAGACAAACATTCTCTTTAACTATAGTTAAAATCTACAAATTCAAAGCGCTTTTTCTCATGAATTCCTTTATGAATTCGTTTCATTAAAAAATAGTTTTTCCTTTTTTTAAAACTTTTTACAACACACGCCATTGTGAATTTAATATCTCATCCAATATTAAATTCTACTTTTAGACACGACACAATTCAATTAAGCAAAAATTCTCAATTGACTCTTTCCCTAACTAAAGAGCAAAACTATTGGGATTAATAACTTATAAATGACAACAAATTACCACAAAATGAAAGGGAGCCCAGAGGAAAGCGGAAATACGAGGCCGGAAATGCAAGTTGGGCGCGCGTTTAACGAGAGTTATTAAAGTTAACATGAATTTCAGAGTGAAATTGCTTGGTTGACATGGATTGACTATGAAAACTTTTATAATTATCGACTTTCGGATGTATAAACCTGTATGATCATGTTGTTCACTATGTCAACTAAAAGTTAGTACCCAACCACAAAATATACAGAGTGTTTGCCGACTTAAAAAATATTTAGTCACTCGGTAGTTTGAATGGTGCATACTTGATTGGCAAACAGCATTCACTAATAGTCATAATCATATTAAATTCCAGCCTTTGAGAGCTGCAGCTTATAGATGCAAAACTTTTCATTCGGGTTAAATGAGACGGGCTCATTGAGTTGTTTGAATGCTGAATTGAATGCAGCAGAAGGGCATTGGGTTCGCATTACCAAACGCCTGCAAGCTTACAACCGTCTTCTTTCACCGCTCTTTCCTTGCCCAGTTCCGCTTACACCCTCAGGCGGTCGTTCGCAATATACCTTCCATTTATATTGGGGCAAATTCCCTGGATCGGACGCGAGAAAAATAGGACGCAACTTTATGACGGCACGTCCGGAAACTTAATAATTATTCGCGCAATCGACAGAGACTTCATCGCGTTTTATTCCCTTTATAAGCCCACGAACGCGCGCTGCCCACAAAGTAATTTGCTCGCCGCTGCATTGAGACGCGCAACCGTGGGACATAAAACGAATAAAATATATCAAAAGGAAAACTACGATCAATGAGTTGAACGAGTATGAAAATTACGCGGAATACACCCATATAAAAATCTATTGTACCCATTGTGTCGCGCGCAAAATATTGTGGGCTGCTCAACCCATTATGAACTGCCAACGCAGCGTGTGCCAAATATTCTCTTCTCTTGCTAAATTGCGCCCGAGTAAAAATTCTTTGATTGCCTCCCTAACTTATCAGGCAAAGTGAAATTGAATTCGCCCCGCGGCAATGAAATACAATTTCGTACAAAAATAAACATTCATCTCGAAAATATTTTTAATTCAATCACTCGTAACGCACTGCGCTATCTGCAGTTATGTTTTGTTAACGTTTGCGGTTTTCAATGCGGAATTTGCAATTATGCGTATAAAGTGTGTGCTTAGTTTCGACTTGGCAGCACTAATTAATAAAGTTTCTTCAATTATAATACGCCTACGATTCAATTAATTAATTAATGCACTTGCCATTAGACATGGAAATTCATTTTATTCGCGCACTATTCACGCGCTTCGTGCGGCTCGCAAAGCCGCAACAGCAGTATGTGTATCAAGTGCACTAACTAGTCAAGTCGAACACCCCCGGTTTAAACGCAAAGGGTTGAAGGACGTAATGCAATTCTGCAATTTCTGTTTATGCTTGTTAATTTCAGATGTGAATGAATAAGATTGGCGGTTTTACTTATTAGTACGTAGTCATTTTGGCACTTTGCTTTAATTTAATTCCATTTCAACGTTTAAATAAATACGAAACTAACATGTAATGCAAATGTTAATTAAAATATAATTAATTGGCCTTTTACAAATAAAGCAACAAAGTTTTTTCCGTATTTAGAGTGTATGCTTTTTCATTAATGTAACGATAATTAATTTTTACGAGTTCGCTTAATTCAATTAGCGTTAGCGTGGCAGAAATGTTAATTAATTAATTGCTCTCAATTTAAATCCGTGGCGGATTTTTACACATACACTTTGCGCGTGTGAAAACAAAACGTCAAACGCTTACGATGAAAAACAAGCGAGCGAAATTTCATCTTGGAAATATGGCAAAACATGAAAACGAGGGCAGGAAATGATTAAAAACGTCGTCTATATGCAAATGGGCCACTTTCTGATCGTTTTTCAATCGGTTCGCGTATGTTTGTTCTTGTTTCTAAATGATGACAACGAAGAGAGAAGCAAAGGACGAATTCGAAACGATTCGAAGCAACTGAATGTAACTTTTTCGTTTCGACGATCTTATGTAAAATATTAGATGGCGATTTGTATGCAGGCGAGTGCGGATATGCAGCAAATCATATTATTAGGAAATCGTATCGGCCGGATATTCAAACCGGAAGTAGTGCGCGAGTGAGTGAAAGATTCACAAATGCCACAGGGCGCCAGCTGCACAACGAAGGGAAGCACAGTCGGTTCATTGGTGAACCAAACCAGGACGAATTGAGCTATAGAAGAGTTGGGAATATGTTAGGGGATGATTTACTGAACGAGTGCTATCGCGATTTAGCACACTCTCGAACTGCTAACGCACTTGATGTAAATGCTTCCCGGACGGTTGGAAGGACCTTTTTCAGAATTAAAAATTATTGCAATCCAATCGAGTAAGCAGTTACCAGTGACATTATTATCACTGGTGATGAAGCGGGGCGAATATAGATCAGCGAATTTGCATGATAGATCTCCAATTTGCACACGTTTTACGGGTTGTTCGCATAATTGATGTTGATCTTTACCCCTTCAGTTGCGCTTACACGAAACACACGCACAACACTCGTATCCTTTATTGAGGTGCCTTTGTTGCTTGCAAGGTTTATTGTAATCCAAGCGTTTGCTATCACATCAGGTGGAAGCTGGGGGTGCACAAACACAGTTCGTCACAAAAGCGCACCACGAAAAACACAAATTCCAAATGTGCATCACCGAATTCTGCAACTCTTCTTTAATTGCACGTTCAACGATCCAATTTATCGGATGTCACTGTTGGCTTTGTTTCAAAAAATTCAAATTGATAGGCGCTGTGCGTGCGTTAACGAAGCGAACGCGCGTCCCGATTTGGCGGGTCTATCTCGTTCCGGAGTTTGGCGAGATACTAGTGGCGCGCGCGGTGCGAACCACCACGCGAGGAGCCCATCGTCACAGCGCCGCTGCCGCCAGCGCCGGCCTTCCACAACATCCTCTGCTCGCCGGCGACGGCGGCGGCGGCAGCGGCAGCAGCAGCAGCACACATTTCGTTCCCAATGCGCCCTTTTGCCTTTCCCGATACGATTTGGTTTCAGTTTATTACAATAGCCGGATGGAATGCCCGCTCTGCACTCTTTAAATGCGTGTATGTGTTCATAAATTGAGGAATCAAAAGAACAAAAACCGCAACACACTCACAAGTGTGGAATAAAAAATAGAATGTCAAAAAGTCACATTGGTTTAGGATATGCCCACAATTTATCACTTTGTTTGTATAAATTATCCTTTAACTTTTTGCTGATATTTTTCATTATGTGTTTTGTAGACTTTGAATTGTGCATTTCATAACATTTACCCTTTCCAAACTTGCGTTTAAGAAACGCTTTATCCTGATCCGTTAACAATACGAAAAGAATAACCTTGTTACACATGAAGATATGACATTTTGATTGATCCAAGTTCATAAAAGCTGACAACATATGTGCTACAACGCGAACGCGGATCGTAATGAAGGATTAAGTGTTTTTCCATGAAGATTTCGAACGTCGCTCGAATGTACGTATGTGCGATACAGCAAGAAGCAGGAAGTGTTTGAAATGATGTGGCACACACGGCGCGCGCGTTCGAATTGTCCTTCGTACGTAGGCAGCGAGTGGCGGCAGGCGCACTTAAATTATCTTGAGCGTGCTCGTATATCTTATCAGACGTGGCGGCGGCGGCGGCGGCGGCGGCAGTGCGCTTGTTGCCAAGACGAGCGATTAGGCGTCGGCAACGGCGTGCGCGACTTACACAAAAGCGCCGCGTCGGCGAAATGTACGGCGAGCGCGTTCTTCAACTATCTGCGACCAGAGTGTACTTGCCAAATGTTACCGAATTTCATTCAAAGTACAAGAAGAAGTATAAGAATAAATGACAAACATACAACACTGCTCTAATCCTTTTTGTCTGACGCTTTTACGAAATTATTCGCAATTATTTTCAATCTGAACGCAAACTTTCCAAACTTACTCAGCTCATACGGATGATAGGCACTCACGCCACGTAAAGGTCAAAAGGACTCACCTGAAAAGAAGAAAAACACATTAGTAAACAAACTAACAAAGGATTTATACGTAAGGGCACGAGTCTTAAAAGTAGCAAATCGCATGATTAACGCGCCAAAGCTGTGCTAATTAAGATAAGAAGAGAAGAGAGCGTATGTGCGAACTGCACTCGCGCATTCATTATGATTAATTAACGCTGATCTATGTAGATTTGGAGAGCGTGCTTCACATGTTCCCGCAGGATGCGCGTCACCCGCGTGTATGGCGGTGCTTAATTTTCATATTTGCAGAGGGCGCCCGCGTAGGCTCAGCTAACAACTTCTTAAGCTGCCACCCCTTCTTGCATGCCGCATTCGTACGACCAGGATGAAGGAAGAAGGGGACCGCAAGGATTACCGAAAGTTAAAACCATAAGTCCTTGATGCCTTTATAGGTGCCTGCCAAGCTGGAGGACCACACTCGCTCTCTCTGCGTCTAATCATGGATATTCCGAACTAACATGAGCGAAGTGAAATCTCCACCGAAGCGTTTCCGGTTTTTGGTGTTTTTCACCCGAGTTGGACGTTTACCGGGCGGCCCCGCGCACTCACGACTTGGAATTAAATTTGTCGCTTGATCGAATCCAGAGATCACACGCACGTGCAAGTGAACTTTACTTTTTTCTGGTTCGCAGAACTTGCGATTTTATTGCTTTGTGTTCCTTTTTTTGTGTGTTTCTAGTTCAAGGTTTTTTTTTACTTCTCTGGCAAAGGAAGGCGTAATAGAACGAATAGGTCAATAAAAAAGTTTAACACTTTTCCGAAAATTTTGGGATTTTACATTATTTAAACTTCTCGTTTTGTGAAATATTAAAAACTCATTCATTCTTATTTGACAAATGTAAAATTTATGAAAATGCTTTTCACGAAGTTTCAAAGTGCACGTGCGAAAGTCAAAGTGCAATCCCTCAACCAAACCGGAAAACGTTAGCGTACAACTTGAAAGTTGGTGAGCGCCTTCCTGACCGAGTGTAATAATGCGTCATTGGTGCAAGATTACCTTCTCTGAGGCAAGCATCCTTCCGGCATTGCATGCACTCTTTTCCTTTTCTTTTTCTCCATCCCCCGTGCGTTCTTTCTGCGCTCAAAGCAAATACTCGTGTGAGTTTTACGCGTAATGAAAATCACTGCATCTTCTCAAAGCACGGCGGCGGTAATTTTTATTGGGGAAGGCAAAGAAGAAGACCCTTCTAAATGGACGGCTTTATGCGGCCCACGGCGGCGGCAGCGAGGGCTTTCAGAGGGCAATCGAATTGATTGATGGCTTTGCAATTTCGCTGCGTGGTCCTCTCCTTCTAAGGAAGCAGTGAGTATATCTTCATTTCGAGCCGAAGCGCGATTCGCGTATAAATCATGCAACATTTACAATTTAATTATCGTTCGTTATTAACGTTTGCCGGGCGTGTAAGACAAACGCACGCTAATGTAATGGAAATCTACGGGGGGGCGGCTATAGTCGTCCGTACCATGTGCGATAAGCGAAAGAGATAACAGCCGAAGAACCTGAATGAGGAAATGATTGCTTGATAAATTATTAACACGTGTAATCGACGAGAGAAGAGCGCTTTGCGAGGTATTTGCATTCGGTGTTCATGATTTATATCTGTTTCACGTTTTTTCAAGAAAGGATTTTAAGCGATGAGAAATTTCCTAAGCATTTTGATTAAGTACCTTCTAATTAATATACAGAGTGAACCGAGCAAATGCTATTAAATACTTTATCCTCGCAAGATCGTTTAAAGTGTTTGGTAAATTATCGAAATCTTTGTAAATAATAATTACGAGTCATTAAAAATGTTAAATTTACACTGAATTAAAAATAGGGACCGGCATAAATATTTGCTTAAATAAATATATCATGCATGCGCAAGCCAGCGATAAAATAAAATATAAATTTGGCAACATCCGCCGCTCCCGTTGGTTGGTGAAAGCGTAGCAGGAGCTTCGAGGAAGACATTTAAGGCGCTTCCGTGCTGAATGCAAGAGAACCCGGACGACGTAATTATAATGTAGATGAGTGAGGAGCACGGCTGGCCTCGAGGCCGTGTCTCGACTGGATGATATTGTGCTAGCGACATCGTCGTCGTTGCCGCCGCCACGGAGGCCGCCAAAGGAGTGGTCGCACGCATATTTGCAAAACGTGCTGTTTGATCGGCGACGCCAAACCTCAATAAACTCCTTTGCTCCCCTTTTGGCTCCGTTTCGTTGACTCCCCATTCTTTTAGGGATGGTTTTCGCATTGCTCATCAAACGCAGGAGACATGACCTCACGTTATAATGAGAATCGTAAATAATACTTTCATTATAATTGAGATCCTGAATAATTTCCTAAATATCTAGTTACGGAAATCAAATTTTCTACGAAATTAGATTTACATACAAATACTTCCGGCGAATTGAGCAATGTCATGAAATTATATTAAGCTCTGGAAACTTTTCCAATAATCATCAAGTTGAAGCCTTTGCCATTCTTAATTATTCACTATCTTCTTAGATGCAGTCAGCCCAATAATACAAATGAACGTTTTAACCCCAGCAGAGGTCAATACGGGGGTATTTGAGCTGTTTCGCTGGCATTCTGATTAATATTTAAACCGAAATTGCCAAATATTTAATTAAGAAGAACGCCACGACGACACACAATCAGAAACAGCAGCCGAACAAATTAGATTGCGCGCTGCTCCTCGGCAGACGAAAATTGTCTGCACGAGGCATTCCTCCTTCTGCTAGTTGCGGAAGACTAAGGAAGGCAAACGAAATGATGAGATGAGGTAAAAAGTCTTCTCGGCAAATTGTGTAAGCAAATTTAGGCGAACTCGCGAATCAGACAAACAAGCAAACAAATGCACGAACGTAACAAATGCTAAATTAAGAAACAAACATCTTCATTTGTTAAGGATTTACAGCACTAAAGTTCAAGAATAAGAAGAGCAAGAACATTTTCCTCCACAAGGATTAACGAAACGTCTAACAAGCGAACAACTTTAAATTATTACAGATAACAAACGTAACAATTTATGCGCTTGTAAATTACCTGCCTTTAATAGATATTTTACTTTCAAATAGTCATAAACGCGGATGCAAAGTGTCTAATGATGGTTTTTAAGGTCCCGGAAGTATCTGAGGGATAAGTTTGATAGCGTCAGCAGACGAACACTCGTAGGTTCGTACTACATACGTTGGGTTTGTACGGAAAATAAAACCGGAAAATATGGCGGCGTCAGTGAGCGCAATAGATTTCCGCGCGTACGCTGCTAATAAAACTCCGTCTTGCGCAATCGTGCGCGCTTTATTCGCCCACATACTTGATGATAACGGCGTCGCGCGCGTGATAAATCAAAAAATTCAATTTTCACCATTATGAGCGCGGCAAGCAAACAATAAATATTTCGGCAATCAAACGCAATGCAAGCATCTGCTGGCAAATTGCAAACTGGAATCGGCAATCGATATTTTTAGACATTCTACTTACACGCCGGTGTACATCAAACGCAATATAGCTCGCAACGAAATGAAATTTCTTCAACGTTCAATTTGCCTGCCGTTTTTTTTACAATCGCACACAGCTTGATATGAACACAAATAAAGGTGAATTCCTCCCAGACACGAACACTTAGCAATTCTTGTACGATTTGAATGCGCGCGCTATTGGCGCGCAATGAGAGCAAAAAATACGCCAAAGAGATCTTTTTCTGTTTGTCATCAAATATGTTTGCATTCAGCCACTTTCCTGCGGCGCATAAAGAAAATTAGTCGAAAAAATCAATCCAAATTGTGGGAAGCCGCTATTGAAGTCTCCTAAGTGCAAACAAGAAAAAAAACCAGATAGAAAATAGAAAAGCAGCGCACGAAAGACAGCTTGCGGGTTTTATTAATCTTGTGAGACTATTTTTTCTTCTTTTCAATTGCGGGACTAGAGTCTTAAAATCAAACAAAATCTTCACATGAATAAATAATGAAGTAACCAGTGCAAAACTTTAATGCTTTTTAATGGACGCTCCTTTTTCGTCCTTTCTCGCCAAAAGTAAAATCAGCTGGATTAAGCAAACGCAAAAAACCCGAAACGTATTATTCTAAAGCTGTGTACAATACGCACTCTTAATATTACCAAGCAAACCAACACAGCGAGAAAAAAAGTACTAATAAAAATGCGAAGTAAAATGAAACACAAAAGCAGCGAAAATGTGGAATGGTACACAAGATGTGCTCAACGACGGACTGCATTTTTGCAACAATTTACTACCGCAAGAAGCAACCAACATCCATAAAAATGGCATGCGCTTGTTGTATTTTTACGTCTGTGCCTTTTCGCGCACTGCCACGTACTTGACTATTGAGCGAACGCGATTCTTGCTTCTTCATTCGACTCAGAACAACCACTTCTTCTTCGTCGCCTCAGCGTTTGCTGAAGAAGGCAAAACCTTGCGCGTTTGCTTGTAATCATCTGGGATTTGCTTGTTGTAACTTCTAAGCGGTTTCTTGTTATTGTTGTGTTCAAGATCTGTTCAATTTTATATGAGGCGCGTGAGTTACTTTAAAAATTATCGCAATAATTTACTAATGTTCCCCAGCGGTAGACATAAGCGTGATATTTAATAAACTTTGAGTAAAATGTCTGCATTCAATTAAATAAAGTCAACATCAAGAATGGGGGAAGTAGCTAAGTACTAATAAGAAGTTAAACTTGAACTCTTGAACAACATGAACATAATGTTCATAGAACAGCCGCATTATGACAGAATTCGTGTTCAACGCACTGCTGTATGTGATAATCGAAAATAGTTTTGGCGCATGCATACGCATTATGCATGCACACCGCGGCGGTTGCTCTGGTGATGGTGGCGGTGGTGGTGAGAAGACGACGAAGCGCGACTTAATTAACACGTGGAACATGTACGACATTAACGCCGTGGTGGCGGCGATAGCATTGGGAATACATCAAGACGGCACGAGGCGCAAGCTGATACTCACACCTTATTCGCCATTCCGGATTCGTGGGGCGGCAGCCGCGCAACACTTTTGGCCTGTTCAAAAATTCAGGATGAGAGAATATGCCGCATGTTCGCCCATTTGCGACACGCGTGAATAATGCATCAATACGCAGCAGAGGGGTGCTTTTGAATATAAAGGTGGGCAACGCAATCTCCGGGGGTGGGTTGAATTTTACAAATTTTAACACAATTAAAATGAATCAAATAAGTTTCGTCCCTTGCATCCATTGTCTCCGCAACTAATCTACTAAACTGTAATCATTAGTTTTTGGAGCATTGTACAAGCTTGGCATAACCCACCTCCCATTCGGAGATATCAAACTGCCGTAGCCGCCACCGCCGCCGAGATTTGATGATGATTGTCGAGGAAGTTTGGCCTTCCACGCTGCACAATTGAAAATCTTACTTGCGGGTCTTGAAATGGACATGAACAAACCGCACGTTCGCAACTTGGGAGTCTATGAGGAGTACAAGAAGAAGCGCAACGAAGAAGAGTACTGACATTGTTGAAGAGTGTTATCACAGCCGTTGCTCTTCTCCCTCGTTGCTACCCTTCCTCTCGGCCGTTGGTTGCACAATTGCTCCTGTTGCAACAACACAACAACAGCGCAGCAGTCGAGGAGTTTAATTAATTCAAATTAATCACAGTTGAGAACTCGACTCGCTGGCATATAATATAAATTAAACGGATACGCGAGCGTCCGAGAGCTGTCTCTCATAAAAAGCCCTCATAATCCGGGTGCCTGTGCGCTGTTTGCTTGTCTCGCCTGTCACCGAACGACCGCGCGAGCTGCCCACAACAAAATACAACACACAACAAACGGTGCACGAAGATCTGTATGTGGACTGCGTATATGGATTGCGCATTTATTTCCATTGTCATTGTGTGTCAACTTTTTGGTTTGCGAAACGAAACGCATTTTCCTCGGTTCGGTTTCACTGTCGCCTTTCGTGTTTGTTTGTAGTGCATGCGCGTCGTAACAATTGCTGCTTGTTGTTATTGCGGCGGGCGCTCGCAATTTGCCAACTTTATTCAGAGTTGTAAAATTCCACTCATATTTGATATAAAAATATGTAATTAAAATTTAGTTTTTATCACCCGCTTATATAACGTATACACGTTCGAATTAATTCCAAATGAACAATTTCGTGTGGTTAACAATATGAGAATGTGTGTCAAACGCTCGCAAGTTCCCAATAGATATGATGGAATATTATACTCAATTTGAGGACGACAGGCAGAGACACCATTTAATTGCGCTAGTGTAAAGGGGGAGAGCTGATGTACAATAAAGTAACGCACGTTGCAAAATTGCGGTTTCCATCTAAAGTTTCTAATTGAAGTACTCGCGATTGAACTTCATTTAGCCAGTTTTCGTTCAGTTTTCGCCTCCTGTTGCGCGGTTGTTGTTGTTGATATTCCATTCCAATTCCCGGCTCGCAGTCGCGCCGCGTTTCATTTCAATATCTCAATTTTACGAGCAGGTTCCTATTGCCCCGGCTACTTTTCAACCACTAATTCGACCCATCGTGCCCTCTGCGAATAGCGAAATAATTGGCCCCATCAAATTGGCCGAATTTTGGGGTTACCTAATTTGTTCATAATTTACGATCTTCTAGCTTCACCCCAAAAGTTATTTAATAGTTTAATTTCTCCCGAAATTAAAAATCATTGGTTTCAGAACATTCCGACAAAACTTGAAACTTTATAGAGCAATAATCCTTAAAGTTATCGCCAAAATTTGTATTGGAAATGTGGAAAAAACACTTAACTAGTTGGCGAATTATTGCAAAGCGACAAACTCGTTTCCCCAAAAATAACGCACCGCATTCAAGCGTATATAATAAAACTCGGTTCAGCGAGCAAAACTTAACCGAGCTTGAAGCGTGTTGGAGATGGATGCGATTGGCAATTCCAATAATGCGCCGATAGTTGATGCCATTGCAGTCGGGGGGCGGGCGGCTGAATGTCATTAGGCAATTAAAGCGCGCTCGATCCAAACGATCCAACTTCTTGTTCGATTGTCGCCTGCATTTTCACCGCCATCCATACGATACGCGGCGTTCTATTTTATGGCAATCAATCGACGCGTCCCGAAAACTAATATGTGCGCCCTTTTGGCACGTGTACAACATACAACTAACCAGCAGTGTTTGGCATATATTGCAAGTGGAAAGAACTATTTATTGTACGAGAGCGAAAGAAGTGAGTGTCTGTTAAACGAGCAACCGAAAGAGAGAAAATGATAAATGGCAGAACGTACAAGTCAAGGTTCAGTTGCATAAGCGTCCAAATCCTGCAATTAAAGCTTCACGCCTCGACGAAAAAAGGGTTAATAACGACGTGTTGAGTAAAAACGTGCAACGCATTAGGAACAACCCATTTTTTCCACGAAATATTTCTATGAAAACTGGCAATCATCGCAATTAATTTCATAAAAATAATTGGTAAATTGAATTTTCATGAATACACTTTATGAATTTTGTTGTTGTTTATCAGAAGTGAATGTGTATTATTTGCATATAATGTTTTTCATTATTCGTCACTCCACGCTTCTCGTTATTTTCATTACTCCTGTTTACGTCCAATATCAAGTATAAAATGTGCTTCTGAAGGAAGCGTAAATGTGATGCGCAATTTAAATCTGACGACGTAATTAGCAATCTGTTAAATGAAGCATTTATGGGTATCATCTATTTATTTATTTCAGGCCATTAAGAAATTTTTGAAATAATTTAAAATAATAATTACTCGTAAAGATAGAAATCAAGTCATATTTTTCACCTGATATTATATTACTTTACAAGGTTTTTATACCGGACATTAATGCGAACAAAAAAGAAAAATTCAATTACAGCGCGTACAAACCTCAACCAACTATAAATTCGTCGACAGAAAGCTCCAATTATTAACAGCCTTTTGTAATACATTCATCCGAAAAACAGTCAAAATTGGAGCCGTTCATAGTTGGCAATATTAAAAAATTGTTACTTTGTAAACGCGTGCGCGCAATACGGAAAATGCGTTGCAAATACTTCGACCAGCCGTAGTGGATACGCTTGAATCGGTTGCAAACTTTATCAGAGCGCATAAAAAACGAGTGCGCACAAAGCGAGCAAATTTTTGATGAATTTTTAATCATTCGAAAAGGGCGCACGGTGTGATGAATGCCATGCAATATAGCCTCCAATCGGGATGAAACTGTGCTCACCGCCCGGAAAAAATACAACTAAGAACGTAAATTTCACGTTGCGTGTGCAAAACTTGAACGCGAATTATTTATAAATCGTGCGCATGTATATGAAGTTATGATGCTCGTGAGCAAAGTTTTATTTATTAGTTGCGCACTCCCCGATGCGACAACAACAACAAACAAAAGAAGGGCAAAGAAAACGAAAGAAACTGGGAAGAAGGAAGCCAAACTCAAGTGCTTGAAACGGCAATAAGAAATAAAGAAAAACAAGGAAGTACGGGAAGGGGGCAATGCATCAATTTGCAAAATTACTTTTTAAGTAGCTCACGACACTTTTCGTCGTCGCATTTAAATTTTTTGTTTCGAGGCGGGCGCAAATATTTGTAAACAAATATAAAAGAACAGAAGAACAATTGATTCGTTTGTAGCACATACAAATTTCTGTGTATATTCACTCGAAAATTTAAATAAATAATAAATAAATGTTGCTCCTTTTGGTTTTACGCTGATAAAGTGAATGGAGAAATGGGAGTTGTGCAATGAGAAATGTAAAAAAAAGCAAAACAAAAAAAACGTGGAGCAAAAACGCTGGAACGAAACGAAATGGCAAGGACATAAAGAAAAATATAAAGAATTTATGTCGGGTGTCGGTTTTCCTATTTCCTGTTATGCATTGGCACCAAACCCGACAAATGTCTCGTTCCTTTTCTGCATTCACAAACAGAGTCGTCATTGAGCACAACCACAATTCGTATAGCGGTGCGCGAATATGTTGTTCAAGCTTCTATTGTTTTTTATTTGTTCACGTTTTTCTATTTTATTTGTTTCTATTCAATTCATCTCCTCGTAAGTCTCCGGATACACAATTTCTTACTTTTAATAGTTTCATCCTCCAGTTAATACGATTATTTACGATATTACACGAAAATACCGCAAGATGCGACGTAAAAACAAAATAGAGAAAGTTTACGCGTGCTAACCGAAACATAAGTTATCTTATCAAAACTCTAATGGTAGCTACTGTAGTGTAAGGTAACTATACTTTATGTAAAATAGCAATTTTGCCGCCCCTTGCTTCCGCGAGGCGGCATAAATTTCTGGATGTCAGCACATGTGTCCTTAAGAGGACGAAATATATTCATGTGTTCAACACGATTACCTACTTCATTTATAACCCACTCCTTCTCTTAAGAACAACGAGAAGAAGAACTATAATAAGAAAGGACGAAATTGCCCATTCCTCTTGTAGTATTCTTCTCGGAATCAGGACATACGAACTTTTGCATTACGCATGCACTGAAATGAAAGCAAAAGCTAAATAAAGCAGTCGCAGGAGTTGAAAGCGGATCCGCCGGAAAAATTCTCTCCGCTGACGAATACGAGGAGAACGACAATTTCGTTTGAAAAATTAATGCTCTTCATTTGCAAAACGCGAGTGGAAAAGACGAGTTTATATTTTGTCTTAATGCGTAGTACTAAACAGCATCCTTGCGCTAATTACCCATTCATCATACAGATTATAATTGTCGTCATTAAGCTCATCATCATCCGTGTAAAAATTATTTTCGGCGAGTTTATTAAAAGAATTAGGCAAAAATCTCTTTGATATTTTCATGTTTTCTTCCCTTGTTCATGGTGAATCAAATGGAAAACAAAATTAGCAAAATTACCAAACTAGAACGCGCGGTCGCTTTATCTCAAGAGGAAAGGTAACCCCCAAAAACCGCCACGACCCTTTAAACCGGATGGGGCCTATGTGTCCTTCAAACCGCCAACGCTTCCGGAATGCGAAACTCCCACGACCGGTCAAAACTCTTAAAATTCCTGCCGCCCTCCCACGCGGCACGCGCAAAGAAAACTTTGAGGTTCTTCTACCCGGAAGTGCATTAACTTTACGACCCCGCTGTTATTGTGGTGCGATTATAAACAAGATGGCGGCCGTAATAAGTTAATTCGTTACGTCGCCACCACAACGCGCACGCTTGTTGAAGCAACAATACAACAGCAGTCAATTAGTCAAGTGTTAGATGTGTAATTACAGGCACGAGAGACAGTGGTGACACATTTGGCCAACCAGCAAGGAGGCGGTGGTATTGCGAAATGGAAGTCTTCCTGCTTGCCAGCCAGGATGCGGCTGTAATGAGAATATTATAATGCCGGGAGGGTGAGAGCACTGCTGCTCAGTTCGTGATCATTTCCTTTCAACGCTACTCCTCATCGTCCGAAGGTTATAGAGTACGCAGTATAATTATGCTTGGCAGTGCCAATTTTCACTGCGTGTCTTGCTTAATAATCTCCGACTGCTTCACTCGCGCATCAAGAATATTCATATCATATAAATGAATATTACATTATACCTAATTTGCCCATAACAGTGTGATATAAAAATTTTATTACTTACTCAGCAAGGCCGCAAAGAAATTGGGAATTTAAGTTGAGACTCACCTGGAAAAACAGAAAAAATATTATTAGTACGTACAATTAGTTAATATCCAGTCTATAACTAGATCAACAGAAAAACTAACTGATTGTTCATTGACGTTGCAGCAATGATGTGCGCGATTGAAATCGTTACGGCACACGCGAACGAAAGCTCAGTGTCTTATTGCGCTCATCCGTAAGAAGACTTTGATCGAAAATAGGATCAGTGCACATGCTGTGCGATATTAGCTGACTGCAAGGAGCGGGCGCATATGCCGTACAATTGCTCAACTTCTTTGAGCGCGCGTGCAGCTATTCGTGCATCATCCCCGACTACGTAATGCTTATCGATTGTCGAAGCTCAGACTGGGGCGCGACGTCGACGTGGCAAATTTGTTGTTCATACCGTTTTTGATGTGTATGGATCACCAATGCACGCCCGCATGCATGTCGATGAAATATTTCGGCTCATTTATTACAATCCACACACATATTTATTTCTCGCGCGCATACGCAAGCAGAGATATTGAGCGTTCGTATAGATTATGCAAGGAATTTATCTTCCACTTGTTCAATCAATAAGGATGTCGATGTATGCGTGCACGAGTCAAGGGATGAACAAGGATGGCGCGATAAAAAATGGACGAAAATATTTTCGTTTTATTTGAATATTTGTAAAACCATGCGCACGAATTGCATGGCATATTTACGAAGCTGCGAAAAACAAGAGCAAGAAAGAGGATGTGAAAGGGAAACGCGGCAGGTAGGCAAACTTTGCGAATTAATCAAGGTGTCTCTAATCGGGATGCAAAGGTGAATTCGTAACTTTATTGGCGCAGCATTGTTCCGAGTGGATTGTACAACCGGAAGTGGTCAATGCGGTTTTGCTACTGTTTATCCTTTAATGAAGGCCAATAAATTATGTTTGTTTACTTGTTATTGGTGCTTTTGTTTTTGTGAACTCAGCAGAAAATAATCAAGTATAAATTTACCACATGGTCGTAAAAAATATAAAATTCTTTTTCATGAGTTTTGAGAGTATAATAAATTATATTTTCCTCCGAAAGCAAACATGTAATTAAAGAAATAGAATTAAGATCGATGAAGAAAGTCTAATAAGTTACACTCGAAAAAATCAATAACATTACGAACTAAAGAGCTCACTCATTGAATGCGGACGGAATAACGGAAGAAGAAACATTGCAAAGCAAGCAATTGATTTATAGTCAAACAAGTAAGCAGCAGCTGGCGGCACTTAAATGATAAATAACTTCTCGATGAAGTAAAGTTTTTTAATTAAGTTAACTTTTTCGAATGTTTGCACTACGGGAGGACAGGCAGCATGACTAATTAAAATTTCTCCGTGTTGTTGAAAAACATTTGCGCGTAATGTCATTAATTAGTGCGATCATGAACATCGTCGTCATCGAAGTCGAAATCATTAAAATTGCGTCGAGAAGGAAGGCAGCGAAATGAATAAATCTCCCGAGAAAAAATACACGCCGGAAATGCAACAAGGAAAAAAGATGAGCGTAGGTCATGTGTAGCACTCGTCGAGTTGGCATTCAGCCGGAAGGAGAAGACGACAACGGCAACGGCAGTATGAATATGAGTGCCACTTGCACGACTGGATGGTTCGATATGAGAATGGGGAATAATAACAGATATCCAGAGCTGAATGGGAGCTGGCTGCTCATCTGTATGGAGCAAATTGAATCCCAGCACCCTGAAGGCGCGCTGGGATGCGAAAAGTTCAAGCCAATGCGACGCGATCAAGAAGGACTCGCGCTGAATTCATGGGAGCGCAAGGAAAAAAGGAAAAGCCGCCACGCGGAGGACACGACTTTAAAATTCTAAAGTATATCTTGATACAGCATTTTGATATTCAATGAGATAAAACGATAAAGGTCTTTTTATCAATGGCTAAACTGAGACTTGTCATTTGTTTTTATTTCAAAATTTATTTTAAAATACCCAATAAATATTTTCAACTCTGGCAAAAATGCTTGGCGCACGAATAAAATAGAAGGTGGAAAGGTGAATAGACTGCATTCAATGGTCTCGCGTTTGATTAGCGCAGATAAGACGAAATGGCATTATTAAGGGATTCAAGCGAGAAGATGGAGCTCACAATTGCACGGTTCAAACGGCTCAAATTCGGGTCCTAATGTAATTTGATGCGTTATTGTGCGCGAACAGAACACGGGTAGGTCGCAGGCGCACCGTATAATTGCAATATTGAAAACCCGCTTTCCCTCTGGCAGGATAACCGGCACAGTTATCATGGAAGTAATCGAGCGTTTCAATTCTCAAAACTGCACTTTTCCGTCGACAGTAAAAGTAAATGTGCAGTTCTGCTTATGATTTTACTTATTAACTTAGACCTATTGATTTCTAGATTTATAGACTTATTGTGCACTTTATAACCCCTAGTTGAAAATTTTTGGCGCACATTCAAGACGTCTTTAGAGCTTCTTTGTTTGAGGTCTTAATCGTTTGTCTTATGTTAGACTCCAATCGGTGAAATACATTTTGAATAAGAGCCAAAAGATATTGACTTTTATCATATATTCATTAAAAAAATAGATAAAAATTGAGGTTTAAATAAATTCTCAGGATTTTCTAAAAGTCGTAGAATTAGAAGGAACAAGTTTTGACACATCATTAGCATAATTTGCTAAAACTTTCACGGCACACATGCAAACCAGGAATGAAATTTCAATATCGGCGAAAATCCCTGTTTAATTACGCAAATCCTGCGCAGTAGGAGCGTATAAGAAAGGGGATCTGCGGCGGTTTTAATTTGCGAACAAGAACGACGACGGCGGACACACCGGAACAAGGAAGAGCAGCAGATGTCCCCGTGGGATGCGAACAAGCGCGTCACCAAACACATCCAAACCCTCACTCATCTCAATTCCAGGACATGCGGGGAGAGCAATTAATCGAGCTGCTGGATGTGCTACCAGCGTC
This sequence comes from Anaulacaspis nigra, assembly GCA_030264675.1. Taxonomy (NCBI): domain Eukaryota; kingdom Metazoa; phylum Arthropoda; class Insecta; order Coleoptera; family Staphylinidae; genus Anaulacaspis; species Anaulacaspis nigra. Next base: position 448,648 of record JARJDV010010302.1, read on the forward strand.
GACGCACAATTTCGTCGTCCTGCTGTCGACAGGACGACACCCTACCATCAAGAGCATATGCGACGCAGCGCACAATTGGTTGACTATGACAATATTCAACGTCGCAAAGAGCATTATTATTGCTCTCCTTATACTCCTTACGGGTGCCGAAAACATCCATGATGCTCGTTTCAATATGAGAAAGCACAAAGAAGACTACGATACGAAATTCAATGATGACGAAATGAAACGAGCCATCTTTTTGATGCCAAAACATTCTGGGAACGTGCGCCTAACCATTATATTTCTACATATCCTGGCGGCTATAGCAGTGGAAAACAATTACTAGACGAAAACCGGATGTTTTAAAATAGAACAACTTACAATTGAGAACCTTATCGTTACTTGATAAATAGAGTGAAACTTTGATTTGAATTTCATAAAGCAAGCAAGCAAGTAAATTTCATCCCTTCACTTGGATATAAATGAAGTCATGTAAAATAATAATTTATTATTTTGATAAATGAAGAACAGCAGCGTGTTTAAACACAAAAATAAGTAATTTCAAATTTACATAGCACTTTGTCTCGGATTCCTTTAAGAAGAATATTCGCACGGCGCCAAAATTCAAAAGTACTTGCACGGCAAGCGCAGAAGAATAAGACGCAGAAATACACATTAAAGAAACACGAAATGCATTCGGAGTTAAAGCTTCACCGGGCTTTTAAATGTTGAATGTGCCCCCAAAGGCAGAACGGACGAAAGAGCGCGTTGCGGTTGTAACTCACAACAGAAAGTGTATAAAGTGCCTTCATTCACCAAGCGTACTTTAATGTACACATTACAAGTTCAGCCCCAATAATAAATGACCAGCAATTTATTTTTTACGCTGCGCAATAGGAGGCTCACGCAGGTCTTATAATATAAAAATTTTTCTTCTTAAATAAATATTTTTTCTAAAGCCTTAATTAACTTTTAGGATTTTTATACATCAAAAAACGCGATATAATGTAACGTTCTTCTTCACGCGTATGAATTAATATATTTTTTAAGTTATATGCACCGTAGTCATAAGTTCGTTTCGTGGTTGGAAACTATTCTAGCGCGGAGGCGGAAACGCCACATTCTGGCGGTTAAAGTGTGCCCTCTGTACAGATTTATGGACAATTAAAACACATTGTGCGAATTCGTTGCACGACAGCGGCAGCGATTGCTCGGTTTGCTCGGTTTTGTAGCTGATTCGCGCAATCATCAGAAGCGCTCCCGTTCGCCGACCATTTATTCAGCGATACACGTCCTGTCCGTGTACAAACTCAATATATACGCATTTGAAGGATAGTATATAGTGCGGAGAAGTCGCGAGCGCATTTCCAATGTATGCAAGCGCACCACCGAGCGATGCTTTGCTAGTTTAATCCTATTTTAAGTTAACTGCTGCTCGCTTAAATTATGATATATTACTGCTGCTCGAACTAACCCGTAGCGCAACGCCGTATTCGAATATATCAAAAGGATAATAAGTTTTATACCAAATTCGCCATCGTTGACCTGATACTTATTCAAACTGCATAACACGCTAGCATCCAACTCCCCAATTTCAAAACTAGCTACCTATTTATATAGCCCGAGCGAAAACTTAATTTGGGTTATCATCACTAAAGAAAAGAATACTGATAAAGGGATTCTGGCCCACTTAGAAGGTAGTAAAACGAAAAGTGCAACCGCAACATTCGCGTTCGATTACTGAATCCCTCCTTCGACATTCCCGCTGCAGCGAGCGCGTTGAAATGAAGCGGTAATCGAGTCTAAAGAGGACACTGGGGATATCCACAATCCTGACTCATGCTCAAATACAACGAGATGAAACCCACACTTGTGGAGGGCACGCAAACGTGAACGTATCGCAAAATCTCAATATATCTCCTCAACCCTTCTCGTATAGTGCGCAATCCTTCTTTCGCTGCTTCCTTCCTTCCTTATTTTTTCTTCAGCGCGTTCAGTTAATGCATCAAATTGTGCCCTAGTTTTCCTAACCGGACGCGATAGTAAGACGAATGCGACCAACGAGCAGTAGTTTTATCACATCATTGAGATGCGAACTCGCATCTTGGCGGCAAGGTTTAATGTCCATCGATAATACGTCTTGCGGCTCATTCCTGCTTAGATTACTGACGGATAGGTGCGTTAATGAGTCAACAGATCTCCACCCAGAATGAAGTGATAAAGAGGGGAAGAAATGAGAGAAAAACGAAGTAGAGATAAAAGTTGATTGCTGGATGCACATAGTCGTAAAATAGTGATATAAATTTTGGGCAAATTACCGCCGGAAATATGCTCGTTTCCGCTTTCTGGAAATACTCATCGGGGAATTAACGTGGGGACGAAATGCGCGAAACGTTAAATTGTGTTGGAAAAAGCGGCTTAATTGAATTCGGCGTTTCACGGATCAAGCAAGCGGCCTCGAAAATATTTTAATTAATTTTATTTCATTTATTTTACTTCCGTTTATTTCCTAAACGAATTCAAATTCGGGAGGGTAAAGTATTAATCAAAATCATTTGTACGGACGTTACGTTTCTGATGTGTAAACATGCTCCTTGAGGATTGAGTATGCTAAATGAAATTCCCCTCGGATTTTAAGTATTTCAAATATTAGGCGTAAAGTACACAATTGCCTGAAAGGTATTAATTTGATCTGGTGAAATTTAAATAAAACTGCGATAAAATGTATTTCGCACATAAACGCAAGAGAACAAAGAAACAATGTAAAAGTTCTTAGATATTCCCGATCTTCACTTTATTTCAGTAAAACGTGTGCACTTGAAGCAAGTGGGGATTTAAGAAGGAGATACTCATCCTGAGATTCACCAATCCCAAAAAGAACTAGCAAAATACACACTTGTGCATTGATATCCCACACCCTGCACCCTGTTTGCAAGTATTGTAGTAAACACCAAAAAATTGACTGCCGAGTCAGCTGGATAGCAATGGAGAGTCAGGATATGCTGTTGTCCTTTCAGCGTTCACTCACGCATGTGCAAACACACGCAGCATGCATGGAAAGCACCCCGTACAACATTTTCAAGTCTTTCCGAAGTGGGTGCGCTCTTTCGCGATGGGATTTCGGTCGCTGAATGGCCGCTCCACGGGGCATTTTGCATTCATCGATCGAACGAGTTGCGCGTGTGCTTTTTGTGCCAAATACACCACACACTTCGGATAAGAAGGAAGCGTTGATGGCAGTGTATGTAAAATGCACGAGATTTCCGCCATATCGGTAGCTGTTGTAGACGAGCATTCAAAGTAAAAGCCGATCACTTTCGCTTCTTTTTACAAAGATGCATACACGTTTGATATTTTTTGCGTACGCCGGGTTATTTTCATGCCAAGCCGAGCAAGTCAGATGAAAAAGGAGTAATCTACTTCTCTATTGTATTTCCATATTTTCCGAGGAGGACAACGCTTATTTTATTATTGAATACCATAAGTGCCACAGATTTTATCGTGGCGCTCAAAATATTATAAAAATACCAAAGTTATCAAGGCAAATAATAATAAATAAAATACGCACGACGTAAAGCTGCGGAAAAAAGTATTAATTTACTGAATAAGCAACCACCTTACACCCCCTATACCTATATAAAAATCCACAATATATTTTGCGATGATAAAAAAGGCAAAATGATAAGAAGACCACCAATTGTGCTTTATCACAAAGTAACAGTGCTGACGATCCCCCAACGAAAATAACGACAGGGTAGCAAAGGATTGCTCTGACGGATGATGATGAAGCGATGAAATTTCGGCCGGGAATTACAATACAGAAATGAAGGGATTTATCAAAATGCTTAAACAACATGTGTCCGAAATATTACAAGAGTTCTCCTTATTACCGACTTTCCTTTTTCCACTTTGTTTTTCATCAAAATTTGATCGAAACTAAAAATATCTCGTTTGGACGAATTATTGTATAATATTTAATTAAATACCTGATGCTTGCTTGCTTAACTCATTATATTTTAAAACTATTACCAACCGATAGTCAAACGGCAATTTAAATAAAACGTGAATATGCACAAGCAATAAATATGCAAATGATTAAATTAGTACAGCCGCCACCGGGCGTAAGTGACATATTCGTATACACACGCGTTGTTGTGTTCTTGTTGAGCATTATTGTGTTACATGTAAATTGCTCGCAGCCGAATTGCTACGCTGCCTTGGCGGTTGCATTCACTGCAACAAGCCAAGTGAAATATTGCCGTCGGCCGAAATCTGCGCGATGAGGTTGTTCATGTATTAACTTGGAACTCTGCCCAACAAATACGCAGAGGTGGGTGTACATCGCATTATTTATGTATATCTAGGTTATAAGGGTATTCTACGTACAGTTGCACCCCATACTCTTGTAAATTATAAATTCATTTTTGAAAAATTAAATTGGATCACCCGGAATTTCTTATAGAATCGTATAAAATTATAAACGGCCGCCTGTTTATCTAATTGCGCCATTAAAATTCCGTGTCTATCAAGAATGCAATACATTAGAGAGCTACGTGACTCGAGGATAATAAACGAGACATCGAGAGCAATGCACAACAGCAACAAATTATATCCGAGAAGAGGGATTAAGTAGGTGTTTATGCATTTAATCCGCATGCAAGTGGCAAGCGCAGCATTCGTGCGCACAAATGTAAGCGGCTAAACCCCATCTGAAACCAATCGACTCGTATGCGCTCACATACATAATTCACAAACTAAGCGAATAAATCACTTATGCACTTTTGGTGCAACAGCAACAACAGCATATCTAAGACAATACGACGCCATCATCGTAATCATAATGGCAGCGATGATACGAGTGAAAATACTTAAGAAACTTTAAGTCGAGCAACACCGCAATAACAATAGAAATAAATCACTGCGATAATCGTAAATATATCGTGCGAAAATGTTCAACTTCCCGTACAGTGAACGCGCGCATCTTTCTCTTGCTCGCCCGCGATTCCATTCTTCTTCATAAATATAATTTATAATTCATTGCGCAGTGAGGCACATCGTTAAATGGGAAATTGTTAAAGGCAGTAGCGAACAACGGATTTGAAGACGTTTTAATGCTTGCCCGTAATAGCACAATTGCACAATTCCAATGTTTACATCCATCTCGCGCGTGAATTGCGTAAAAACAAGGCGTGTAACATTTTTACGATTGTGCCTTCTTGCCGCTTAAATCGGGCCATTTACAAAAATAATTGCAACGCTTTCGCGAGCGCACAGATAGCCAAACGAAGAGAAGCGCAAGCGTATAAAATGTCGCAATTAAATTAATTAATTAATTAACTTTGTTTTTAATTATGCTCGCCGAGTTGAACAGATGCGAATTTATACTTGAATTGAATTAAATTTTTGCCCGAATTTATTCGATTTCGAGGACGGCAATTAACGAAAATATCTGCGTAATTAAGTAAACTAACCTAAAATAAATTAACTTCATTATGAGCAAGCCGCGCACCAGAGACCTACAAAGAGGGGGCGGAATGCGGTCGAGCGTGCGTGGCGGCGGTAGCGGCGGCAGGGGGCGCATTTAACCCATTAGCAAAGTCAAGAATGACGAGCATTAGCTATTTATATGCAATATGCGTGTTTACATCCGTTGTGGCGCTTTCAGTCGATTATAAATTAACGTTGGGCCTTTTGATGTGGCGTATGGCGGAATCGCCACCGCTACATTAAATCCGCATACCCTGCAAGCACCGAAATATACCAAAATCAACCCAATCAGCCAAGCAGTACAAACGGCTACATTGCCGAACGCATTCAGTCAATATTCATACGATTTAATGTAATAATTTTATTCTTTATTTCCGTCAAAACCGCGTAGGCACTAATGCGATCCTGCCTTTTAAATTACAACTGAATTTCCTCATCGCAAAACGCATTTGTATGAAGAGCATCGCACGCCGGTTAAAACATCATTGCACTTAATTGATTCGGGCAGCAAACCACACGGCGTGCATTGTTTCAGCAAGCAGAGAGCGCGGTGCCGGCGCGCTCAGAATATCAATCTAATGTCATTAAATCGAGCCGCATTCAGGACTGCGCGTCGCTCCTGGATACATGCATTTTCTTTTCATCCTTTTTCCATTCTATTCATGCGGCCGCCACCCGACGCCCATCAGCAACACCAATACTAATGCAATACTCGTCTTCATAACGTCAGCCCACGAATGACGTGATGGACGTTTTTCTCTAAGTTTCCAATCAATGCTAACGACCACACGTCGCCTGCGTAATTGTATGACAAATGGAAATTTGCTGTCACTTGTGGCGACGTAAATTTGCATTTTAATTTGCATAAATTAGTTCCATGGTAATCATTTAACAAAGCAATGATAATATTCAGTCAGTCATTAGTATTTTGGCTTCTTCAGCGTCAAGAAAGAAGAATGATGGATGTTACTATTATATTTTAGTATATTTAATGTTATATAAACTAAAAAAAGAAAAAAATAACAAATTCAAAATACCTACGAAGTGAAATGGAGAATCAAAGTATTTAATTTGCCCCTGTGTGCTCAAAATTCAAATCTGACTGACTAATAAAATTCTGCAAATCAAAATGGCCGTTCTTATGGCACTTGCAGGTAAGGTAACCATGGTAACCGATAAACTCGGAGAAGTAGCGTTGTACAATAAATATATCACTCTTTTTTCTTATATCCTCAATCTACACCGGTTTCATTATCCATGTATAAATTACATGTGATTGTTTAATTAGCAATAACTTTTGAACAAATATAGATAAAACATGTGTTTTATAAATTATTACTTAATCATGTTTACCAGATATTAAATTACAAATTTTAATTATTAATCAATGAATAGAAAACCATCCTAATAAATTGAGAAGTTGAGAGTTAAATAAATAATATTCCTTCCAGAAGTTTTTAAATACTCAAATGTTTACCACGCCCAAGGTGAATAAAGCATGTGTACGTTAAAGTTTACAACATTTGCACATGTTTAATGAAATTTCTCATCTATAACGCACTCGTTTAATGTTTCATATGCAAGTTTTGAGTTTGACGTACGCTTCTAAAGTTGTGATCAACAAACAGGCTATGAGTGTAATGATTTATAACTTGTCTGCATATTTAAAACAAGTATTTCTGATCACCATAAATGTCAACTGAAATTATAAAACTAATATTGAATGAATTACTAAAATATTTGTTAAGTAACTAGAAAAAATGTTCGTAGTAATTCCAGGATTTTTACGCTGGGTTTTGTTCCGTATTTGATTAATTTTATAGGAATGCATTGTGCCTTAAAGAATAGATAAAACCTATCGGAATATCGAGTAAAAGTCTATTAAAAACCCGGCGGCCCGCCAATGCCCGTCCCATAAAAGCAGAAACGCAAAATGCATTCATTGTCACGTATATTAATTTTTTATTAACCCTTCGCGGAAGCTCTTTATTCAGCTTTACGCGTAATCGAAAATGCGCGAGCCGAATAGATAAAGAGGTGATCATCGACGAGGGCATTAAACTTCAATTATTCGCAGCGCGCAAAAAGCGTTTTTATAGTCCTTCGACGACGATGGCACTTTTTCATTTCGATCAGGGCGTCTCAGGAAAGAGAAGGATTTGTGCATATTCCAGCCGGCGCGTCGCGAATATTCTTCACGCGTCTTGACAACGATGTCTTTTTGCACTTGGCTGGCGTCCGTCGTGCAGCGATGCATTCTCATTCGGATTTGTTTGGGATTATCACATTGTGCGCTTTCTTTTCATATAATAATAATATTTCTTTGCAGCGCGCTGGCTGCACTTTGCGCGCGCGGATCCCGTCGCCGACCATTTATAACCGGATCGAATTTGCCTCGTATTCCCACTTTTCATCCAGTCGTCTGGAGGGAGTGCGGAAAGCAGAAAATACGAGCGCGCGCGCAAAAAAATTGGAAAACTTTTGCGTTTGCATTTTTGCGAAGCGCGCACTCTTTCAGGAATTATTAGAGGCGTTGAGTAATTTCAATGGGAAATTTAGAGCAAAAATAATCGCAATAAAAACACGTATTGAAAAGCGCACCGCAGCTGCGTTTTTTCCATCTCTCCTCGGAGTATGTATTTCAATAGCTTTTCTCGCTCCTTTCGCATGGCAGACGGTTTGCGTAACTTTTCGACCTTTTACGAACATTTCTCCCAGTTAATGGACGGGTAATTACGGCATGGCGCAATTAAATCTTACAAAAATCCTTCGTTTATGTGCTTTCGCTTCCTCCCTTTTCTTTAGTTTCTTAAAAATACATAAAACGCCGATTTCAAAGAGATAAACATGTCAAGAGTGCTTTAATTAATGTAAACTAGAAACGCATACTGAACTAGGAAGGAAATATTAGAACACGCATATTGTAGGAAATAATATTATTTGGGGTAGCAATATATTTATTCATAAGAAGATTCAATGTATTCTAATACGCAATTCGATTGAAGATCGAAGTAACTTTCGAGCGGAAGCAATGAGTGCACATGTCACTTCAATATTATTCCAATTGCTCACTCGTACAGCGAACGCGTAACGAAAAGGTAAAATAAAATACGCTAGGATACGCGGATGCGATTCAGTTCTTATGGGATTTCGATACAAATTAACTTTTAAAGCGTTTGGTGTCGATATAATATTTTCATACATGCTATTCCCTTTTTGTGTTGCCATCAACTTCAACGAATCTAAAATAATATGCTAACAATTCTCTATCCTTGAATAAAAATATCCTCACCCAAAAACCCCGTCGAAATAAGAAAATTATTGAACTTGTGCAAAATGGAAAAGTGAAGTGAACCCAAATGCAAGGAAAATGTTTGTTATATACAAAAAGGAGAAAAGAAAATGTATGAAATATAATTTTTTAGAAATTATTTGCGAAAATTTACATAATTTACTACTTGAAAGAACATTTGAAATAGTTTATTGTATCCTAGAGCAATTGAAATAACCCTAAAAATAACATTAAAGCTTTAAGGGAAGTGAAATGGTATAAGGAACATTCATTACCAGGATCCGAGCGGAAATATTCGGCTCGCGTCCCATGCGCGACTGGCTCATATTGGAAATAAAGCTCGAGAATTTACTTCGTTTTCGGTTTGTTTCAGCAGGAAGAGTTTTCTCGTGTGGTCCGCTCTGCTCTAGTGGCTCTCATGCGGCAATCAGTGCAGTTTATATTGCGCTGCAGCGCGCAATTCGCGTAATCAATTTTGCAGAAGGGGTGCACATGCTCGACACGTTCGCACGAATTCTCGCGAATCCAAGCACCCAAGGGCGGGCACAGCAAGAACATGCAGACGAAAATCAAAATTATTCCTCGCAATTTATTTTGCCATGATTGCAATTGTAACTAAATTCGGAAATTATCTAGGATAAAAGATTAAGTCATAAAGTGCAATTTCGTTGTTGTCATATTTCTAATCCGCGAAATTAAACGTGTTGTATGCCATCAACCACCTGCCAACGTTTAAATTAACAATGCATATCGAGATATAGTGTAATCTATCTGGATAACTGCAACATGTGCGTGCTGGCTTTACGTTCAATTCATTCACCCATGATCCTAATGCTTATGTACATTTAGCACAGAACATCAATCAGGAGGAGTTTATTATTTTATATTAGCTGCATTCAAAATGCAAGGGATGACAAACTCAAAAGTCTATAGCTTGAAAAGAAGATACATAAATATCTCATCAAAAATCAAAAAATCAAGAAAAAGACAATCACCATACATAATTTTGAAAGATCAAAAAGCTGTATTTCAATTGATTGCAATTGCACGACTTTATTTTACTTTGAGTCGCATGCATTGCGCATTATCGAGAAAATGAGAAGCACTTCCGTCAAACCGTCGAGCTGGCTGCTCGCTTAGTACACTCTACGCGAAGAGAAGATGCCTTTTGATGTTTTGTATGCACACACAGAAGAAACTGCAGACTCATATCTCTCGTATGTTTGCAGGCCTCGACTGCAGTTTGTTGTTCTCTTCACATGCGCTTGCTTTACTTCGTTTTCTCTCTACTTCGTATCAGGCGGTCTTCAACCGCATACCGCGCGCGCATTATATGTGAGTGCTATTGTGTCCCGTTTCCGGTATTGATAGCGCCATATTCGAGCGCTGTTGCCACCGCATAAGCGCATTTACACGATGCTCAAAAGCATAAAGCACTTGGAGAGTTTGCGAGAAAGCCATTGAAATGTCCAGAAAAATAAATAAATTATGTAAAAGCGCAGCAGCGGCGAATAAAACCATATTGCTAAACATAATATTTTTAGTAAACATTGTACGCACAGCACAGGTGAAAAGATTTTCCGCGAAACTATGTTGAATAACTTTATACCGGAATTCTGGAAGTCGCTTAATGTCTGTTTATGTGTGCATTTGCTAAATAAAAACTGCGTAAAAATATTCGATAAAGCGCGCTTTTAATTCGCGACGAGCTGCGCCTGCAAATGACTGTGCAACGGCGCAGAGCGTTACAAAAAAATACGAATGCTTTTAGTAGCTTCATTAAGTTTTTCCTTGGCGCGTGTTTTGAACGCGGCTTGCTCTCTGCTAGGTGCACATAAAGCGTAAATAGAATTAATAGCCACTGCTCGACGTGCAGTGCAAACTTTCAATGCGCATATGCAAAATGCAAAAGCTGCACCCCCGAAACTTTACGCTCGCAGTGCGCGCACCGGTGATGCAAGTTCGTTCATTGCGCGAACTGTCTAACTTCCGTGTTTTCGAAACGCTAATTTTTTACTTCAACTTACACTTTGGTAATAGAACTCTCTTAATTGATTTTGTTAATTAGTATGACTCTCAAGTTATTAATGAATTTGCCGACTAAATGAATAAACATATTTAACTTATAAAAGTCAAATTGCATTTTTGAAAGTGTGTATTACTCACCGCTAATTAATAGCTCTCAAAAATTACACAAGATACGAAAGTCGTAATAGACACTCACCTGGAACAAAGAAACACATAGACAATTAGCAAGAATTCTTCAAATCTAAAGCATACGAGTTTGCGTGTAATTTATTTGATAAGTATAAGCATGGACGCTCGAGTCGTGTTGATGAGCGAAACTTTTTGTGCCAAGTGAGATTCTCTTCACAATGCCGAAGCGAAATTAAACGGCAGTGCGCACTGCACAACGACGACAGCTATTCAGGCGTGTTTTCACACCTTGTTACTTATTACGCGAATCGCGCTCGGCGCAACGCCGCTTTCCGGAATTACATATTTTCTACTTGAAATGTAACAACACTTGTGTGTGCGCGTTTTGCTCGTGCGCCACCAACTTCATGACGGTTTGTAATAAAATTCAACGAGCTTGTTCATATTGCCGCCGTCGCCGCTGCTCCGCACACGATGCCGTTGTTCACTTCGCCTTCATTCTTGCAAAAATTGCTCGAGGTATTTCATTTTATGACAAGTTTTAGTTCAAAAAATTGATAAAACTTTCATATACCGAATGTTCCGCAATTATCATCAAAAAATACGTGTAATACACTCTCGTTACAACAGAAAATATTTGAAATTATTTTATTCGTTGGATGCCTACAAATTACTGAGAAAATATGAATTTCCCTTTGTTCAAGTTCATCACCATTCAAGATAATTTAAACAGAACATCAAGAAGGATACAAAGGATACCTCATTACCGCTGCACTGAGGTAATCCTTGTACAACTAGTTCGCTGGCATTTAAGCAATTAGATTAGAGAACTTTTGTTGCAAGTGTTGTTGCAACTTTGCTTGCCAACTTTTAGCCCAATTCGCACCGAATTGCAACTTTATTTCGTTTGTTCATGTTGCATTCTGCTTTGACTGTTGAACTTGGAGGATTTTAAAATAATTTTCAGAAACAATATTATTTAGTTAACGTCGCGCACAAAACTATAAATAAATATAGATCATAATAAAACTCGTCACATCACATATTATTTATAATCTTAAAGCACTTTGCTGTTCAAATACAGAAAAGCAGTAAGAAATAAAGAAACGAAGAAACGTGCAAACAAAAGTAAAATAAAAGTTGCTCGCATGGTGGAAGAGAATGAAAGTCGTTGGGGCGCGAGAGCTTTTTGCAATTTTATACCCACGCGCGCGCATTGCAAGCAACATTTAAATTATATGCGCCAGTATATTATATTTATATTGACATGAAATATTGTTGAAACAAGTCGCGAGTTAAAAACATGAAAAGACTTTTCATCTGGGAGTGGGACGCATTGCATGAAGTGCACTCCTAGCACCCGATGGGGTATTGACGAAGGGAGGAAGTAAAAATGCAAAGAAATAAAATAACGCGAAAGAATGGAAAATCGCGTACGAAAAAGTGGACAAAATTGCAAACGGACTCGGCAAAATTTATGATGCACCACGATTGCAAAATGTTTCCTAACAACTCTCTCGATTCCCAAATGTATCTTATTTCTATTTGAAATATTTCGAGCGAGGATTTTACTACAGATATTCATAATTTAATATTCTTGCAAGGGAAAATTGTCATTGTAAATTTCAATTACTCAATTTTTTTTGTACAACTTTTTAACTTTTGACCGCATTTTTAATATTCAAAAAAAAATGCAGGAAATTAATAAAAACCGAGAAGCGCAAGAAAAAGTTTGCCTGACTGAAAATTATGTTGCCTGCTCCTTTGAGGGATCAAACGACACGTGAAGCACATGTGACAAGCATCCTGACGGATATTAAATTATTAATAAGGCCTCAGCGCAAAATGTTCAACAGAAACGTAATTTCTGTATCTCCTCTCTGGTGCATTAGATTTCCGGCTTCCGGTACACCACCGTATCATTTGTTTTTCCTCATTTTTTCTGGTGTAGCATCAGCCGCGCCGCTATTTAATGCAATTATGCGGGCAGCGCAAAAAGCCAAAGTGTTTTACTTTTATTTCCTCCCCACACACTTCAACCGCTCCTCGCTTATATAATATAGGATTCGAGAGCTAATGGAAATCAATTACTAAAAGCACAATACGACATTTCGTGACTTTAAATGTTAAAATTCGTGCAAATTACACAACTGCGTTTTCCTCAACTGCCACGATAAAGGACGAGACAGCAAAGTATAATCCGGAATAACAAGGAAATTGCCATGTAAAAGACGAAAAACGTAATATAATTGAAAAGAAACTCCCGGTGAGTTTTCTTATTTCCTGCCCGCTTTACTTTTCGAGTTTTCGTTTTGTTTCGGATAAGTAGCAGAGCAATAATAAATGATACAACCGCAAATGACAATCATCATCATCATCATCTTCTTGGGACACGAAAAAAAAAATAAATGAAAATGTAAATGAAAATAATGTAAATGTAAAACAACATGCGACTGAGGGTGAAAACAAAAAGTCGGGTTTTGTAATCAAAACTTTGCGAGCGTCCGTAATCATTGAAAAGTTTTCACATTGAATATTTTCTTTTTGAGCGAGGTAATTTCATTTGGATAACGTTGCGCCGCTAAAAAGCTTATATAAAAACCGAATTTGCAACTGAACTAAGAGAAAAACTGATGACGTCATTGATGCCCTCTCATAGGGAATCAGTGAGCGTTGAACGTATTAATTTTAAGGGCGGCAATCGCACCGCCAACGTCATCATCATCAATCATAAATGCATCGATGCTGCACAAGGCATTCGTGCCTTCCTTGTTCATCTTCCTTCTATCTTTGTGTTTTTCCTTTTGCGAAAAATATTTTGTTATTCAATTTTCGTAATTTTTGCATAATAATAACATTGTATACCTTGTATGATCATAAACTAAACCCTATAGAAATCCGGAATAAGTTTTCCCTTGGGTGAAGCATGTTTTCCCCAACATTCCGTGGCATTTCCTACTTCAACAACGTAAACAGGGTGACTTTGAAGTAGACTAGAACAAAATACGAAAAACAAAACTAAGCAACGCTGTTGAGTTGTAGAAAAACGCGGAGATGATGAACAGTCCTTCCTTCCTTTTTCCTGCTTGCACATGCACACTCGGTGGAGGACGACGAACGCAATCGTCCAAGGAAGAGGAAAACATCCCGGAACGAACATGTAAACATTCATATATCAGTGTCTAGTCAGTGGCCTGATTTTTACGGACAATGACAAACGCATAAAGAAAATCTCAGCAAGTGCGCGCCGAAGAAGAACGGCGAGTGTATTGGATGCCACGTCAACTTTGCATAAGCCGCAATATGCTTGCCACCTTCGAAGACGCGTCAACGGCGCTGAAGAAACAACGTGCACAGCAGAGATAAAAACACCCCTGAACTTAAGGAAGACGCGGAGGGTGTACTATAAAATAGTAAGTGTATTGCAGCACCCTTCATCGCGTTCGTGAAAGTTTAACTGTACAACTTTTTCCTTATTTAAGTTTTCGCCTCACAACTTCTAGAGTTAATATTTGATTAAATTTTAATACATTAAATATTTATGTTGATTTATTAAGTTATTGTGATGTAACACGCGGAAATAAATATTTGATCGTGTAAAATGAAAAACTCGTTAAGCAATTGTGCCTCAAGTTAGTCGTGCGCGCATTTTCCTTCGTCCCGAGTTCATCTTCATCTTCGCATTGCAATTGCGCGCGCCCGACGGAAATGCATTATTCCTAGTTGAATTGTAATTCGATTATGTGCAAGCAGCAAATTTAATATGCTAATTGAAATAAGCAGGCGAACGCAGCGTCGTTGCGAATTGCAGATGAAATTGCACTAACTAATATGACAGCGTAAATAATATTCGTTACAATTAGCTCGTCGAATGCGCGCTCATGCATACAAACTTTGCGACCTCTCTTCCACCTTTTTGCCAACTCTCGACGCGTCGACGTTTTATTGTTGCACTTTGCAAATTTACACAGCAATTCAACTTCGCAACTGCTAATAAGCAGTCGTGCCACTAACTTTCCCAAACTTGTTCAAATTGTTTTCATTTTCATTCAGTGTTCAAGCGTAATTTAACTGTGTCATTAATATTTATCGTTTCTCAAAGCTCGAAAAATGTTTAAACATTTCGAAAATATTTTCGCGCTAATCTATGCATGATAAAACTTTTAAATTTAATACAAAGTTGAAAGTAAAATTCCACATCTTTGTGCGTGCCGCGCGTGTCACGTTTATGTACGTATTCATTTACCACGAAGCCAAAATTTCATATTTTTCGCCAAGTTTCCTGGCGACCTCGTGGAAAACGACCCTTGATCCTTGCATACCGGCAGGTCTCCTTGCGTATTGAGGAATGGCGCAATGAGGAGACATCTAGAGTGCCTTCCAGATTCTTGAAATTGGTGTCGCACATGACATTTCAAGGGGACCTCTGCAGGCTCTGCAGCAGTCATGATGCCAAGTCGGCCGAGCGCAATTTTTACGAGCCCGACGCCGCCGCCGCTGCCGCCGTCGCTACTGCCGCCGCTCGGCACGTTAAATCTCATTACATTATAATTTATTATCCTGGCGTGCATGCCGCATTGCAAAAACCGCAAAAATGCAAAACGCGCGCGCGTTGGAAGACGGATTGCAAAATCTTATTCAGCACTAAGGATTAAAAAGTGCAAAAACAATCGCGCTAAAGAAATATGTTATCGAATTCAACAAGAATTTCCTGCAGAAACTTTTAAATGTAAATCTCTTTTACTATGTTAATTTAAAACATCATTTTAATGACTGAATGTTTATGTTAATAAAGTTAACGGCGTGAATTATTCTACTCTTTGAATGCACGTTAAAGTCGAGTAAGTTTTGCAGTTTCCAAGTATTTTGTGCAATGCTTTCGAAACATTCCAGCACAACGCGTACGAATAATGAACCTGTTTCTATAGATGTTATGAAGTATGCTGCACATGCATTTTAAATTGCAGCGAATTTTCTGTTTATTTAAAACGTAATTTTTATGAGAAGAATCAGAACTAAAATCACTTTTAGCTACATATTGCGAAACGAAGTACGCTTCTTATTACTTTGTGGGCAAAAAATGTTACTCGCAAATACTCGCAACTTTTTATCCAGTTATGTCATCTAAAATGTAGATACCTACGTAATATGTGATAGCATAACATACGCATCTTTTTTTCTTCTCGCGCTTATTCATCCATGCCATATTCTCTTATCTGTTTTTTATTTGCTCCCACTTTTTTGTTCACCCCCGAGCAATAGCCGCGCAAGAATGAAAATAAATAAATAAATGAATCATGAATATCTTCCGCGCGATATGCGTACAAAAACACAAATATGTCTTAATGGTGCGATTTACAATATTGCGCCAGATAAAATCATAAAGAAATACGTAAGAAAGTTAGCGAAAAGCACAAGTTATGAACAAAAAATATGATAAAAAAGAAGATCTAATCCTTTAATTTTTTATGTGTCTGACAGACAAACGTTAATCTTACTTTCATTTGCAAAACGTCTATTCCAGGATAAAATTAACTAACAAACATAGTAAATATATAACTGATCCTTTGACAAGATGATGAAAATTTCAATAGTAAAGTTAGCGATAAAATAAATAAAATATTACCCAGCTAGAGTGCATTGACATTTATAACGACAATGCCTTTTGGATATCGTCACTTCTTCTTTTTATTTCGCTAGAGATTAGTACGGGTGCGGCATTGGCCTTGAACGTATTGTCATTTTGCGCACTATAAATGGACGCAATTTGCCAGATTGCAAATTGTTGCTGTATTCATTTCTCAAAGTGTACTTGAACTTCATTTCATCTTACTCGGAAGCGACGCAATGTGTCACAGCAAAAGAAAGATGGATGAATATGCGTGCTATAATAAAATCAAACAATTGCAAATAAACTTTATTTTCTCCATGAAATAATTGTAATCAAATCAGAGGCTAAATTTAATTTTCTGAAGCATGACAACTAAAATTATGTATGAGTTTAAAAAGTTAACGGAATTTATAAATTATAATTTTTTTCTGCTAGATTGTCACTAAACATCAACCGGAAACAAACGCGCAAACTAACAACACAAACCAACTGCCTCCAAGTTTGAATATCTCCTCGTGACGTATTTTCAATGGAATTCTACATTCTACTATGCAAACTCGAAATGACAAATTCCGCACGAGCGCTGCCCGCGGCCGCCGACAAGGGTTATTTTCATCCGCTCGGTGGCCTCACTTCTCCTATTCGCACTCATATTTCGCCCGCCCCCGAACACACAACAATATGAATTGCACACGAGTGCGTCATATACATATGAAATAATACTCGAAATGAAACCGCATTGTTTGCCTACGCACCTTTTGCGTTCGTGTCTCTTTGACTATGCTTTACGGGCTGTACATTGTGTAGCGCGTTGCTGTTCAAATACGAAAATGGCTCGCTATATTTTATTCGCGCGCAAAACCCCAAACGCAAGAAAAGTAATATTTGTCTGCTTGCAGTAACCCAGCTGGCGAAGCATATAAGGGTAAAGCGTATGTTCTTAATAGATACGTAGTACTTCGATATAATAGACGTGTGTTTCAATGAAAATATCAGGCCAATGCGAGGAGAGCTTTTCTTTCTTATTTGCAATGCTTGAACGCATTGAAAATCGAACGAGCATGAAAAGAAAAAGAAATTCGGTCATTTGCCCTGTCTAGACGTGTAAGTACAAGTTGTAACATATATTTAATGCCTTGCTTGTATCAAATATAAACTGCTAAACGGTACTTAACGTTTGTTTTTCACATATAAAATACAGATACCGCATACATTTTTCAGTATCGAAATGAATGATTAAAATTATTCCAGAAACATATTTTCTAATGCATCTTGCTGTTCACGTTTTCAAAAAAATATATTTGAACTCATCGCGGAAGAAATATGAATGAATGTATAAATTATTAACACACCAGGACGTATCCAATTTCCTATCGATGGTCGAAATGGAAAAATGTGGCGGCCGCATCGACTGCGGTGACATTGGCGGCAGCTGTGTGGGCTATAAATATAAATCATTGCCAATATGTCCTGGGCGCAAAGCGACAACGACAAAACACACATGCGATGGCGAGAAACGATAAAGTTGCACACGTAAAACACATTTCCAGGCGAGGCTCGTGAAAACACGCATTCGCAAAAACTCATCGCGTTCGCTTAAATGTGAAAGATTATTGAATGCGTGGCGCTCCATCTTCTTTGTTCGCCCATTATTCGTATTGGTATTTATGTTCGGCTGACGTTTGGCAATGAGGAAACGAGAAGTAATTGAAAACTGCTATTCGTGTATAATAGCAATACGCAAGGCAGACGCCAGAAATAAAAACGTGCGCAACAATGCGACGCTTGTCGTCGTGGCAAATGGCGAAACAAAACATTTTAAAACGCGCAAAAGACATTTCGGTGACAGTCGCACATGCACTCGTTGCGCAAAAACCACCCTCATCAACATCGCGCATAATGGCTGTGCATTGTCTTGTTTTTCAGGCTACGAAAAATTCTACATTGCTGCTTGCGAGCACTTTGAATGTGCATTATGCGCGCATTCGTATGCGTATTGTTAACACGTCATGTTTTGCGTTTTCCCGCGACTTAAAAACATGTTAAAAGAATGTAAAATGAGCGCACACGATATGTTTCTTTGTTGATAACTTAATCGCATTTTAGTTGTGCATGCCAAATGTGCTGTAAACATGCGAAATGCAAAATTTAAATAAGAAATATTTCGTTTTCCGTTTACCTCTTCCCAGTACAATAATATAACGTGATTTGCACGATTTTCCTACATTTGTTTACGCTTAAAATAATTTGGCAAATATTCAAAGAAACGAAATCAAAATATAATTAAAACTCAACCGGAAATAATTTACATAAAACGTTGATGGAGAAAAAGCGTGCCAAATGGCAGTAATTTCCACGCGTGTGCCACTTTACACTTTCCATCCATTTGCGGTCGTCGTAAATCAGCGTAGACGCAATATTCGCATAAATTCAGTTGAAAACTAACGCACATTCGCGCTTGAATTTAATCAACAAATCGTGTATTAACTGGCAATAATTCATTCCTGAAGCACCTGCTTTATGATGAAGTGCTACATGCTTGCTGCATTTAATAGAGTCGTTAAAGGCACAGCTACCAAGAAGCAAGAACAAGAAATTGCTAAGAAGAACTCGTCGCGTTTAAGGAAGAATGAGCGATCGAACCGAGCGCTGTCTGCATGTCATAAATATGCGCATATTATGTGCGTAATTAAATTTATATCTCATTCTCACCGTTTAACGAACACCTTAATACATACTATTATTTCTAAAAATTTATCATTTTACCTGCATTTATAAAATTTCATTTAGCGAAAACTTTGTTTCCATATTAAACCGAGCTACCAAAATTTAAACAGAGCTGAAAATAACATTTTCAACTAACCAAACCGCCCTTAAGTACAGCGCATTTGTAAATTAATTAAAACTTTATCTAAAATCGCCAACGAGGTGGATTTTTACGCTTGCGCATCTTTGATAATAGGTGTGCACAACCGAACATTGCCTCTGCATAGTTAGCACTAATATAATTTGACGCAAAGCGTGCATTAGAGCGACCCTTATGCACTGAGCATTCAACTTTACGAATACAATCACAAGAGTGCGTTGTTGCAACCGCCGCCACCGCCGCCGCCGCCGATGAAGATGTTATCTTAAATGCACTGAGCATGCACTTAGCCAAACAATTCCCACGTTAGCCCTCAAACTTTTGTTGTTTAAACTGTACACAACAATGCATAAATAAACACTTCAATAACGATGCATATTTTGTGCGTTTTTCCATGTTACTTTCAGTGTATGAAAATTGTTACGATACGGCTGCTCAAGCGGCTCCTAATTCGAATTCATGCAGCAGTTAAATAGTGCTTAATTAGCATCGAAGCAATAAAATTTTATTAGTGTCGACGCTGATTTCGAGCGTCGAGTACGCAATTGATAATTTTATTGACGTCATAAACGTGGCGCATGTGCTTCATTAATGCAGCAATTCCCAACGCGATTGGCAACTGTCTTTATTTCATTGCTTTTTGTGCATTGGCAAAAAACTCACGAGTAGAATCAAGTCAGAAAGCGCCATCAAATGTTTAATTGTGAGTCTTACGAAAATATAAATGAATTTGTTATTCAAGGACTTTTCGTCCTTATCGTAGTCCTTTGCGTGAGTTGGTAGCGCTGTCTGTCTGTCTGTCAAAGAGTTGGCTTATCAGTTCACTGATGCTGAATTCGAGAATGACGGCTTTGTTCATGAACTGAGGCCATCGGCAATTTAACGCAAAGTTTCCGTGCCCTTGGCAAGCCAAACACAATTTCCCAAAGAAGTTGTTGATTCTTGATACCCGCTTGTTTGTTTGATGAATGTGTTTAAATTGCCTCATCATAGTAATTTCCAAATTTCAAACGCGATATTAAAATGCTAAATAATTATGCGCGTCATAGAATAGGCAACAATTTGCGGTATATAATTTTACACTTGTTTGTTTTTAATTTCATTGACAGTGTTATGTTAGTTCAATTTAAACTTTTAATTGAGTGTTGTTTTTGTGAAGGGTCAAAAATAATGAAAATAACGCACAGAGAGCTCAAGAGAACAAAGGCGAGCGAAGTAGAAGGAGATGATTATTAAGTTTGCGTATATTTTTTTATTTGCCATGCTCCTGTTTTGTTATTATTGTTGTTGTTCTGACGTTGGAGTGTTTTCTCGTTCGTTATTATATATACGTATATTCTAAGGAAGAAGAAAGGCTTTTGTTTGTGATGTGAATGAATAGATGAAAAATACGCATGGAAAGCAAATATGCAAGGAAAGACGCGGAAAGGGTACGATAAAACTTTTTCCACTCTTTGGTGGTTGAATTTTTTCTAGTAACTGATGCCATGAGATGAACATAACAACAACAACAGTCTAGTTCCTTTATGTCTTGTCTGTCTGATGAACTTAAAAGCATTTGCATTTTGTTTTCAGAATGCACAATTGCAAGATAAAAGTATATTAATTTAATAAAATTTTTGTGTAATGCAAAAATAGTGTAATGCTTGATTTTCTTTTTGCGACAAAATCAAGAGAAAAACGGGTTTCATGACAATAGAAGCGCAAAAAATACTTAACGCAAAGCAAAGTTCAACTCCGATTATAATGAAATCTTTCGAACGGGGGTGGCAATGTTTTGTATTGAAATGCATATCGCGAGTTGAGCAAGTAAAATGAGGATGCAATTTGGCGGTAAGAAAGAAGCGCGCCGAATGATAAATGGATTTTGTAACTGATGAAAGCTCACGCTATTTTTCTTTTTTCTCTCTCTCTGAGCCGTCCTATAATTAAAAGCAAATATTATTTTTAAATATCAACCATTTTTATGTGTTTGCGACCGCGCAGAATTACTAAAAGTCAAAATGTGCGGACTCGCACTAAAGCACAACAAAAAATTGTTTGCAATTTCATTCAACTTGTGTAACTACACACATTTGAAAAACTAACTAATTTTACGCACAGAAACATTGTTTCAATTAAAAATATCCAGAATTTACGGTAATAATTTTGAATAAATAATAGCGCAGAAAATTAGAGCAAGGAAAATGGTACTTTTGAAAAGTCGACTGAAATATTTATTAATAATTACAAAATAAAGAGAAGGCAAGTTGGAAAATTTGTTGACATGAGTAAAGTTTGCACATCCACCTCAAGAAAAATGAATCTCGACGTCGAAAGCACATCGCGAACGAAGAAAAAGAGTCACAAAGTTTACAAGTAAAATGCATGGATTATATAAACTTTGCGTCGTTTTGCAAGGAAAGTTTAAAAAGTTCTTAAAAGATATTTTGCATTGGCAATCTCTATCCAACTGTAGTTTACTTTATATTATTGATTCGTGCTTTTAAAACTATACAACCAGAAACAACTTTCATGCTGAACATTTCCAAGCGAATTGATTGATATAATTGACAAAAATGTTTCCGGCACTATGTAAATACTTATTATATGCTGTTAATTATAACATCAAGTTAAACACTAGTATATTTCCATCATCAATCCGAATCAGCAAACAGAATTCGTTTGTGGAATGTTTTACAAACAGAAAAGTAAATAAACTATTGTGCGTTGGGCGCGAGATGCATATGCGCGAATTTACGGGAATGCATTTACGCAAATATTTACTCAACCTTCCATCCCGTGCATTCCCACTAAATTCGAAAGTTTATAAATAAATTCGTCAATTAAAATTTCAAAGTGAAGCTTCGATTAATATTTAGTTTGTATAAAATTCAGCAGCGTATTTCATATTTGTTTCCGCACAATCCACTTTATAAATCTGCAACACTAGAAAAGTTTTTCCTTTTGAAAAAGCAATAGTCGATATAAAAATCTCTTTATTTAACAATCGCAGAAAAGGAAACCCTCGCACTCTACTTTTATTTCCGCGTGCAAAGTGAGGCAACATTTTCATTTGTAAAAGTAAATAATGAGGCGCACTGGGGAGGAATACAATTTTTTCGTGTGTGTTGCTCGTATGGTGTGTGACACAGGGTGGAAAAGTGCATTTACGAAGGTAGGCACGTACGTTGGCCAGAAAAATTTCATCCCGCAAAAAAAGCCGACCGAGGGAGAAAACATAAAAATTCTGGCGCATGCAATAAGCACACTCTGGTTATAGCGTCGAATGTGCAAACGAGGCCCTGCACACGTTGCGTACTTGTATATTGCGCAAACGGCCGGAAAAATATTTAACAGTCGCACGCTCTATGCATTTATACGACATTCTGCCCCCGTTTTATAATATGTATACATACACTGTCAAAAAATGCGCTAAATTAAGTCTTGCTTGCAGATGTTGTTATGCTTTACAAGTCACCCTTAAATTATTTTATTGTCGCCTAACAAACTCACTCTTCTCTTTCAAATTGTTAAATCAAAATTGAAAACACCAAAGACTATTCATTAATGCTTAAAATTTAAATTTTATAACAAATTACACCAAAATCTTGCGTGACAGTTACCGTTTGAATTTTTAAGGATTACATATTTAGCAGTAGCACACGCGGTGGTGGTAAAGTGAAAACGGAAAGTCTGGAAAAAATGTAAAAATTTCACTCTGCTGCTGCAACAAAATCTACGTTCAGCGTCCCTTGCTATCCAGGCATTCATTGTCGGGTGACACGTGCGCACGCATATTATGTGTCCGTATGGTCCGAAATTTTCTACGAATTATTCCCGCTTGGGTTATAATTCATGTCCGACGACGGCGCGTCGCTGAATTATTTTGCATGCGCCAAGAATGAATGATAATACGTGCGATATCACAGTTTTTCTATCTCAATTTTATTTCCACCCCAATTCAATGCGAAGTGAATGTAATAGAAAATGAAAGTTCATTTTGTTCGGGATAATTACACCACTTTGTCATTTTTCACAATTATTTTTCATCTCGAACACTTCCATTTTTCCTTCCATGCAATGTTAACACGTTTTACATAGGTAATAATTATCAGAACAAGCAATGTACGATCAAAGATTGTTTCATCCCTCGTCGAGCAATAAAAAGCGAACGCAAGCGTAAATAAACAAAAGCCACTTGAGCAGCTTTGCCTCTATATTGTACTTCATCCGCATACGTGTTTTGTTTAACAAAAAGCTCAACAAAACCTCGCCTGAACGCTTGACTCGATCTTGCTCCCCTTTCCGCATGTCTTTCTTTTACACATTATTTCCGGCTTTGTGCAGCAATTCGCGTTTGCCGAGCGTGAGGGTAAATTGCGCGGTGCTCGTTGTTGCAATTGATGTAGACGCACCGGACTGCAAGTGCATTGCGATGTGTACACAATGAAACGCGGTAAGTAGCTGTGCTACCCGCCCCCTTTGCCGCCGCCGTACAAGAGAATAGCGCAAGGAGCGTTATCTGCCCGCACGTATTTAATGTTAAAATACGACTGGGGGCTTATGCGCTAAGTGCTTCCATACATATTAACACCGAATTTAACATAAATACGCCACTGCTGCCGCCTCCGTATCGCGCGGTGCGGTTACCGCCTTCCGTACGCGAGGGAAATAAGCTGCCGAGACATCTTCGTTCTGATGGCAGCCCGCAAAACGAAGCAAAAATCTTAAGAATTATACTAACTCGGAGAAAAGTACGTGAAATGCTGCCGCTTGAATATATTCTTTATCGATGCTTTTATACGAAATAATACCGGAAAAACTAGAACTATTATCTGTCCATTTAAATAGCACGCTATCATGAAATATCATTTCTGTCTGGAATAATAATAAAAAGCCCAATTTTATAGGGTTCAATTTCATACTTTAGCTGTATTCATCCGGAAGTTATTACTACATTTCGTTAGCACTAACCCTTCTATAAAGGATATAAAATCCGTCAGGATTAACCTTTTAGCAGGCCAAGAATATGGTTATGCAATATTTTGTCATTTACTCCAGTATTTTGAAAGTGCAGCTTAAAAAAGCAAACAATATAAAACAAACAAAAACCTAACTATGACAATAACGCAATGAAACTAGTTTTCGCATTTATAGCTTTCCACATTTACTTCCTGTGTGAAATTGAACTCGGAAAAACTTGAAATGTGGACTTTCTGATTTAGCAATCATAAAAGGCACACCTTCAATCCAAAAGAAAGAATTTGTACGCACACCCCGCACGTTATCGCGAAAATAAAACGCTTTATCAGCGTTCAATCACTAATGGATGCCATTAAATTTTCTGCCAGAAACAGACAGCTACCGTTGTTTTTTGTGCACTGCTCTGGGTACAAAGAAGGCAGCTCAAGACGAGATCGTGTGTTTGCATTCGGGAATTTTTTCATTGGCCGGGCTGGCAGCACCCGAATGAACGATTTTTTCGCTCTTCAACGTTGGCAAATCACTGGATTAAAGAGAACCACCCTAACGCTTTTCGCGGAGTGTAAGAACGAGAAGCACTAACTTCGTATTCTTAGCGATCCAAACTCGCAAAAACAATTTTCACCTAGACGTAATTAATCACATGATTTCAATGTGCGCAAATTACCGATAAGACAACAAACCGAAGAAAACGCCCGATGGAAAAGTATATTTAGTGTAATTGCTTTGTTACCTGATTTTATTAATGTTCATTCGTCGCTTGCTTAAGAAACTAGAACTCACCTGTAACAAAAAAACAATAAATTATTACTTACAGCATTCTTCAATATATCACATTATACGATTTAATTAAATTATAATATTTATTTTATTGTATTCATTATTGCGTTTCTTTTGTAAACCAATATTTAATAAATAATTCAAAACCATACAACATGCAATGCTTTGTTTATTATTTCAATGAAATGTGAGTTATCCAGCTTGTTTGTTCATTTAATATTGATAGGTTTACTATCGAAAAAGTGCCAAATCCAGAAAACCCTGATGGAATTCGCATATTTGCTGAATTTTTGTACTTTAATTACCAATCACGAAAAAGGCTACAGATTATTGATTGCAATTCAACTGACACCAAATAGATTAAGTGATTGCAAACTCATCACAATTGTAAACAACTATAACAAATAATTGATATTGATCGACAATAGCTGCAGAAACAATAATTAAATAATCCCAAATTGGTACAATTCAAGCCTCGACAATACCGAATAAAGTAATTAGATTCGCAGCTGACCCGTAAACGTATAATTCTCATATCCTCGTTTTTCTTTTTCCCATTTCGCTTCAGCGTTCGTTACATTTCAATAATTCGTGCTGTAAGACTTGCGCGCTCCTTCACCGAATTCATATTTTGCATCACGCTCGCGTTTTATATTGGACGAGTGGTTGCACTCGACGCGAAGACGACGAGGAGAAAAAGATGCATAGATAATGTGATCAAGTAGCATTTCGCACACATTGCCATGCACGTCGTACAAAAATTGGATGCGAATGCATTTTCGTTCGTGCCTTGCAAAATTCTCAACGATTTGCGCCCTCTTGAGGGCCATGCTTCAGCACACATTTTGCACTTGCAAACTATGCACCCACACATTTTCAACTATCCTCCCCGAGTCCATAACCCCCCAAACAAGCAGGATAAGCGTTCCTTGAATGTGCTTTTCAGCTTATGTATGCGCGCGCGTGTATGTATACGCTTCGTCCAAGTGTACCATTGCTCGTTGGCAGCGCGTAATAATCGACCTACTTAAAAATATTACCACGCTTGTAGTGGCGTGGCACGAGTCATAAAATAAAATTTCCCTATGTGTTATATGCACGCTTTGCGAATATGTCACGTTACTGCCTCTGATGATATTATGATGGAAACGGCTGCTTTTCTTTTGTCGTCGTTGTCAGGCTAATGTGTTTAAGTCAGTTGCTAGAAAAATCCGTATGTCATTCACCCTTGAATTAAATCTTTCTTCGCCCTCTCGCATGAAATTCCCGAGTTCGTATATTAATTACGTCAGCACTCAAAGGGTAAACTTATTGACTCGATATAAACACGCATGTCAATACGCAATTATACGAAATTAATATTGCAGCAACAATGCAATTAGAATTTAATAATTCATCGATCGTCACCGTACGCACCTCAGTCACATACGACGATTATAATAACAATAACACTAATGCACAGAGATTGCGATCGGCACTAGAATGCAGAGCAAAGCTACGGTATGCGTTGACACGAGTAGCACACACGCGCATAATTATTGCAACAAGTCCGATTGTATAATTACAAATGCGTGCATTGCGCGTGCCAGAGTTCAATTTTAAAAGCGGGCGAATTCACCCTGTCCCGATCCATTAGTGATTTCCCAGCGCCACCGGCACCGACGATAAATTTAATACGCGACAATTCCCCAATGATAAATTATAACGAATGACGTGCGCGTGAGCGCGAAACGCATATGTGCCATGCGCGTTTGGTTATCTATTTATAATTAGCGCGCGCGCCACTGCAATTATGCAGCGAGCACACACTCCGAAAACAATGCCGAAAAACATTGTCATGATCTCGCCAAATACACGAATGCCTATTGCAAACAAACGGCGAACAACGGCGAGGACGATTAGGACGAGTTTATTACACGAAGGATGGGGGTGCGCATTAACAGCTTGTATTTCATTGATTGCGCGCGGATAACTTTTAAACATTGCTAGTACTAGATTGAAATCAATGTAGTTATCAATAATTTATGTTTTAACCAGACCTACCATCCAAACTACTTCAATTTTTATCAAATTTACATTATAGAATGCAGCACTAATTTCAGTTTTGAGCAGTGTGTAAAGTAAAAATGCTGAAAACTCAATAAAACCTGAAACGACATCAAAAAAATCTGCTTTTCTAATTAAAATGTGAACATGAATTTCTTTTTGCCAGGCTATCATGCTTCATACTCGTATAGAATCTCGCTGTAAAGATTATTTGAAAAGTTTTTAACGCGCAAAAGTGGTGAAATTCACGAGTTTATGATGAACAATGCCGAATAAAAAATTACGCGCCGTAAAATTTTTACAACCGCCTAAAACTTAAATACAACATCAAACGCCACAAGTTTATACGCGCAAAAAGTGACAAACATTCATTCGGCGCGAAGAACTTTGCGAGGCAGTGTGTACCAAATGCGAATAATATTAAAATATTGGTGAACACACATTAGAAGGGACTCAGCGTGTCAATAAAATTGTCGACTGTCATATTAGAATCGCAATGCACGGCACGTACAATTCCAAGGTGCACACGGCCGAGGAAAATGTCGTGTTCTTCGCTTTAGCGAGCGCGCCGTTTTTCTCTTGTTCCCATGACAGCGTGCGATGTGCTTTTATTTGTATTTTTTCATTTAGCCACCACCACTGCCGGCTGCTTATTTATTTATATTACGCTTTACGTGTTTGCGTTAAATTCGCGCTCTGTGCGTTTATTTGTCGACTTCGGCGTCGGCTCGACACGCTCCGTTCATTTCTTGCGCGCTCGCGTTCGTTTGCTCATCAATTCCACCGGAAGAATACAAAAAAGGTGAACGCTGCCACTGCCGCCGCCGCAATGCTAGGGCGAACGTGATAGAATCGTGAAGAGTTGCGGCACGTTTACTCCGACGCTGTATTTGATTTAGATATTGGCGTACAAATAATAATGCCTCGCTGCAACTGTTTCCGACAGGAGCCTCGCCGCCATCAGGAGCAGCTCATCCGCATTTTCCTAGCGCCCACCGCAAACCGCACACGCGGAATGCGCATACGTTGAGGTTTACGACACAGCTTGCTGATAGCACGAATGTCTTCTTGTCGTATGAATTATTCGTTTAATGTCATTTGTTGCTGATGCATTGCGCCAACCTAGGAGTGGGTTTTAATTTAAGTCAAGCTGGAAACAATTGAAAAAGAAAATAAAACAGCACATGTGTCAAATAAAGCACTTGCTGCGACGTGTGAGTAGTGCATTCTTTCATTTTTAAGCAACAATAACGTTGTTGGCGGTTGTCGAGAGTGTTGTTGCACGCGTTCCACGAAACGAATGTCCAAATTGAAAGAACGTGCGAATACTTTTCGCCGCCGCCATCGCCGCCAGTACGAAGAAACGCGCAACTCATGCAATTTACTCGCGCTCGTCGAGCGTACAATTTTATTCCACGAATTTCAACCGACTCCCTTCCGTGTGTGTGATTATACGTTTATTTCCACGTGCCAATCTCGTTCTATTTCATATTTTACGTGTAATTCTGTCGAAATCGCTTTGAACGTGTCGCAAGTCGAAGGGTGTCATGCTCTTCAAAATATTTAGTTGGCGATATGGCTGAAATTCTTTGGAAATTCAATAAATATCAATTGTAACTAATACGAGCAATCATTATAAGTAGTATTGACTTGCAAGCTCAAATATCGAGCAATACCTCGTAAATTCCAGCTTCTTTTCGAGTGCAATTCCCCAATGTGATGAAAGCGATAAAACTTGAATGCAAGTTGCATAAAATATGGCAATGGATACATTTGTGGTGTCACGTAAAAATGGGGCAAATGTGCTGGAAATACATCGAGCAGCTTTGAACTTTGAATCGAATGCTCGCACAGCTTGTACATATTCAATCATTCCTCAAGTTACCAGTAAATCCACCGAGATTTATTCCTTACTAAACATTCACGTATTAAATCTGACTGAAGTACAAGTAAGAACATGTGAGATTCCATGTTTACTTTTAATAACTGACAGTAATTTTGTGCGCCGTACAATGAAGTTAATTAAACGTATTTATCTCAGTTGTATTTCCAAGTCGAGCATATGTATAATCATGTTTAATGAATCCATTTTAAGCTGCGGAAATTTACCATGAAAATATAAGATGTTGGAAATGAAAGGCAACACATCATGAATAAGATGTAATTAGATGAGGATTCAGTTGGCATTGCTGGAATTGAGATATGTAAGAAGATATAACATTTTCAAAAGTATCTCTTCTTTCATTCATGATCAAAGCACACATCTCAATTTGGGCCGGTAATCAATTAGGGAAAAGTTTTCAGGGCTGAATCAAGTAATGAACCAACTGAAACACACTTCTAGGTACCTCGACTACTGGGCTCGTCGCTCGTCGAGAACGCAATGAACACACGCGAACGCAGATGCGAGTGTCGAAGTTATTGAACAACGTATTTAATTAAAGAAGATAAAGTGAAGGCAAATAAATTATTCCTGCGGGCGTAATTCTCTTAATTAAGTCAAAAATAATTCGGAATGAAAACACTCGTTCATCATTCATAAATACAGCCGAGTGCACTCGTAAAACATGGAAAAACTGCGCCAAGCGTTCGCATTAAAGGACTAAACCTGAATAGGTATTAGTTATTTAAATAAATTTCAAGAAGATGAAGTAAAATGGGTCCGAAGCGAATAAAATGGTCCTCCACATATGCAAATTTCTATATGCATATACATCGCTTCGCTGCGAGCACTATCGTATCCATACTTCATACATATTTGCTTCCTGCACCGCATCTGCAGGCAGCGAGGATGAAGTAAAGTAATTCAACGAGCGCTGGGCCAAAAGAGGCCAACCATCATCTCACCGAGGGATAACCGGGATAAGTTTAATAGTTGCTGTTTTTGGTGATATGTGGTCGTTATAGTTCACTCTTATCGCGAGTAAAATAAAGTCATAAACTAAATTATTCTGCGCGTCCAGACCGCCAACGCAACACCAGCCAAATGTATGCAAGGAGTAACCGTTTTCAAAAGATAACTCACTCTCGACCTCCGCGTCTTATGTTGCAATTTGCGTTAAGGCGCTAGCTGCTTTTATAAAACGTACACGAATTTTAATAAAACTTTTGTACATCTTTTATAATTTATTTTGGATATTAAGATTTAACCACATCCTGCACTGCACACCGCTGACTGAGAACATCTCCCAACTTTACAAGCGCCTTATGCAATTAAAAATTATTGCCTGCAACTTTGTATGCTGTTCGCATATTTTAATTATCCTAATGCTGGCGAGTGAGTAAATTCACCAGGAACTTGCAGCCCACCAAGTTTATTAGCAACTTTAGAGCAAATTATATGACCATAAAAAATAATGATACTGGTTGGTCTCACGCTCCTCAGTTTTATTTTCAATCTAATCTTATCGAAAGAAAAATGCAATTCAAACATAGCGTAATGTAAAATTAAATAAAACTAGAGCTATCCTTTGTAATTGGTTGTGCACTGTTGATTGAGTGGATTCATCAACAGAATTGTATCGTTAGTTATTTCAATATTCACAGCGAATTTATAAATTAATAGTTAGTTGAATGTAAACACGTACCATATTTGTACACTATCATAACGTGTAACTGCATTCGATGAGTAAATATACTTTCGTATTTGATGCAATCATTGCCTAAATCTCTTTCCTATTCCCTGTATAGCTCATCAAATAATATTTTCTTCCTTGTTTTCTTCTGTATAAAGTACTGGTACTACACTGCTATACAGGTATTGGAAAACTACAGAGAGAAACTAGTCTAAACAGGATTATTCTCCGAGTGACCCAGTCAACACAATAAAGTTAATATAATCAAAGTTTGCACTATTGTGTCGGGAGTGGAATACGCGTAATTATCATTTCTGCATTATAAGTGAGCACGATTTGTAGTGAAACAACAAGTGTTGTATAAAATGTAAGCAATCAGCATAACTTCGCGACTACCGGTCTTAAGTATACCTGTTTAAACTGCTATGCAAGGGCACCAGAAACGTAATTGTAAAGATACTATCATGGATTGGTACATACCTTAGCCAACAAAACGACCGATAAATTATATCGAGCACGCGTAAGTCAAAAGTCCGTTTTACGAAGACAACGATCGCAACCCTTTATCGTTTACCAAGGAAACACTAACTCTAAGTTTAATCGATTATTACATAGTTTTACGACCTACAACACGAACGACAGATAGTTCTGCCTTACTTAAAGATGAATTATTACCACTTAATAAAAAAATGTCGAAATAATACGCGATACTTTAACCGATTTTACGTTGCTCTAAACCAAACGTTTAGTGGTAGAACGAAATATTTACTATATGCGCAGGCGCAAAATGATATGACCTCTGTTGCAATATTGGGCAACAAGATAATTGCAAAAATGAATACAAGACGGCGCGAGCAAAAATATTTGTGTGGATTATTTAGGTTAGATCTATTTTGCTATGAAAATAATAACATAGATGTGAAAGCAAAAATATCCGAGTATTAAGTACCAGGAATTCATATCACGAATAAGTGTATAAGCAAGTAAACATACGGCTTTGACATAACACGTAGTGTTCGCCTGAACTGAACACTCAACGAAATTGCTTAGCATTTTATTGCATCGTGTGATAAGTATTTCATTTTTCCGCTATACGCTTAGGCATTAAGTGAATGGAAGGATAATCTAGTATCTAGCGCATTTCGCAAACTCAACAATTACTTGCAGATTGTTATTCATGAGCGACTAAATATGGAGAGATAGAAATGTGGATAAAACGCGTTCAACACTCTTCATTCAAAGTGGAGCGCTTCCCTTGAATGCGCAACATAACGATAATTGCACTGGAAGATTGGAATACATGAAGTCGTCTTAATTATCCGAGCATTCGTATGCCGGCGGATTTGCGCTTTAAGTACTATCGATTCGCTGTCGACGTTTTCGTCGTTTTATAAGTTCTCGAACGCTTTGCCAAGTCATCGTCTTATGTAAGTAATAAGAAAACTGCTCATTGAAAAGGACGAGCTTGACGCGACCCGCTTATAAAAACCGATCTTCCTTAGCCCGAATTGCTGTTGTGCAAATAGTAATGAAAGTGTTTCCATGTTTCTGTTTCTCGGAGCATTCCAATGTGTTTCCGGCGTTGAAAATTAAGTCCGAAATGGCACTCACCTGAATTCGGATGATTGTCGCTGTTCGGTCGTGCTGATGGGGCACCATCTCGTGCTTCCACTTCCAGAGCGTAGGCTCCTTGCTTCTCTCTATCGAAGACGACCTTCGTAAACACTTCGCCGGTTTGCTGATTGATCTCAAAGTAGTCTTTGCCTTCATTGCGTGGCGAGTCCACGACAAAGTAGTACACCTGCGCCAGGACCAAATAATGACAATTAGTTCTCGGTAAGCAAATAAACACCACGAATAACTGGATATGCAAATGAACTGACTTGATTGTTAGGAAAAGTGCCATCCTTGTCGATTGCGTTCACTTGGGTGACTTTCGTGCCGATCGGCTCTCCTTCGAGGACCGTCTCCTGCTCGCGCTCGGTGAATAGCGGGATCTCATCGTTCACATCCTCAAGCATAATATAGACGGTCGCTTCAGACGCTAATTGTTGAGCGCCATTGTTCTGCACATAATAATACGATTAGATGTGTGAACACACAAATGGTTTAAGCATACTGTTAGAACGAATTCAAAGGCACTACATATGAACGGTAATTGTTTCAAAGTCTTCAAACTGAGTTTTCGTACGTACTTCAACTCGAATGGTCAGATTGTACTCCTTGATACTTTCAAAGTCGAGCGGATGATTGACTTTGATGTCTGCCCACGTGAAACCGTTCTCCGGCCGTTGTTGCAGATAGAACGTATGGAATTTGTTCGTTTGCGCTGTCGAGCCGGGCATAAGGTGGTAGAATACTGTTGGGTTATTCTCGATGCCGGAGCTAGAGTGCGGGAAAAATGTTAAAGCTCACAGTTCTTAATGACCGGCAAAGCGGTGGCGAGAAAAATTTTGTTGGGGCTTTTCGCATACGCAAAAAACACCCGCCAAAAAACAAAATAATGAAAATCAAAAAACTTTGATACTACTATCAAAACAAATGAAATTTTACTTCTGTCACGTGTCACGAACAAAAAGCATCGTCTCTTATATTTATGTATAATATATAGAGGTACCAAAAAGTTAGAAACGAATAAAAACATGGCTTTTGGATGATACCAAAACAAAATTTAGATAGACATGGCTTGTACAAAAATGAAAACTATAATCAAAATCATCAGCCACATGCAAAAACGACAGGAAAAATAAAAACTGTACGTCAAAATTTACAGCGCGGATGCATTCAAAATGAAAATTTGGAAAATGTTTTTTTCTTCTATCTCTTTTTTTTTAGTTCGCATCAGCAAAAATTTCGTTTGGCGATGCACATGCGTTTCTTCGTAAACAAGCAGCTTTCCTCTTTATGCGTCCCGAATGAGAATGTCAACTCCTTGGGCATTTCTTCTGCACGTTGGCGAATGAAAACAACGAAAATTGCTAGTTTTACTTCAAGGTTTTGACCATGC
Organism: Anaulacaspis nigra; assembly: GCA_030264675.1. NCBI lineage: Eukaryota > Metazoa > Arthropoda > Insecta > Coleoptera > Staphylinidae > Anaulacaspis > Anaulacaspis nigra. The sequence continues at coordinate 482,416 of JARJDV010010302.1, forward strand.
AGCAAAAATCAAAAAATTGCAAAACGCTCACAGTAATAATATATATTTAACATATTTTACTCGAACGAAAACTGAATGGAATTTTTTGTACGTGAAGCAAAATGCCAAAAGATTTCGTCCTCATTTAGTTAAGAATGCGTGTGCATCATTTTTGATAGTTTTTCTTTTTCAGTAGCTCTGAGTTAGTTCGTGGTGCAAAAATTGCGCTTTTGTGAAAATTAGTTTACGAATTGCCCCCAACGAAAAATTGCATCAAAAATGCGAAATTTTGCCCAACTACGTTCAATGTTATCATGTACTAAGTATTTATTTATGAATATGAGATGAATTTGTCTTTTTGTTTAATTCTGATTTTGGAGAATGATGGAAAATGGAGCAACTGAATGTTGTTGATGTGTTTGCAATGACCCTTAATGCCCCAAAAGCCAGATATGTGAATTGCGTGTGGTGCAGGCGCCAACAACATTCAGCTGTTTGTTAGTAGATAGTACAGGGGATGATTTGAAGTTTAGGCAAGGGTGATTGATGAACCCTAATGTTGTTGTAGTTGAGAGAAGCTAGAAGAATTACTTGGGGGATGAACCGAAGGAGATAATTAGTTGTTGTTATTGTTGTTCTTGTTGTTGGGAAAAGAATTTGATCGACTGACTTGATTCTCTACACACCCATCAGATTCTACGTTAATCGGGAGTCAATTATATAAAAGGATAATATGAATTAATATAATAGTATATAGATAAGAGTAATAATAATATTTAAGGCCGGGGGCGCGTGCTGGCCCCTGGTCGGGTGAAGCGTGCACAAACAGACCACTGTGCCGTGCAGCGGCGTGCATATGCCGCACGAGCAACCACACTGACGGGCACAGACCTGGCTTTCACCGACACGACTTTTGCCCCGACCGGGAGGTTCTCTCGTATGTAGATCGGCCCGTAGACCACGTGGTCCCATACGGGTGGGTTGTTTGCCCGATCCACGACATCGATTTGCACCTCCACCGAGCGTGATAGCGGCGGGTAGCCCTTGTCTTGGGCAGTGGCCTCCAGCTTGTACGTTTCTCTCTAAGTAACGCGCGGTCGGCGGAGAACAAATGTAATAAGTAACCAAGTGTTAGTGGAAGAAATTTTTTGTATTGGTGGGCAGGCAGCAGAGTTGTATAACTAAAATTCGGATGGATGGAGTTGTTTTCCTGGAAGGTTTTTCAAATATTTGTCGTCGTGCCAGGGGCACCCCAAAACGAAACTCGACGTGCGCGAGGTACGCGTATGGTGTTCACAGGGAAATTGAGCACCGACACCCTGAGCGACGGCAACGCGAGAGGCGCGAACCCCAACCCCAACACGGCGAGGACACCCCGAGCACGACGCACCGCAGCATTTTTCTTTCTCCTATTTCACTGATATCATCATCATCATCATCTCACTGGTGTGTCGACGACATATACCAACCTGGCTTTTACGGATGTCACTACTGTACCCACTGTGACATTTTCTTTGATGTGAATGGGGCCGTACACATTCACGTCCCATAGAGGAGGCTTATTGTTCCTGTCTACGACGTCTAACTCAACGTCCACGTCCGCATACAAAGGGGCATCACCTCTGTCCGAGGCCCGTACGCGCAGTCGGTACCTGTCTCGCTAAATATAAGGGCACGGTCAGGTCAGGGCTCATGGGACAAACCAAATAGAACACACTCAATTCAGAGAAGAGAATAATCTTAACGCAACAAACACAATATGAGATTAGTTAAAAATAATTATTGTATATATATATGCGTCAACAATACAAACTAAGTAGAACGGAAACAATCAACTCAATCACACAACACAACGAAAGTAACAACGCATCTATGCAGACAGATATTAGATTCATATACTTATGAAGAGAATAGATATAATTAAATAAAATATCGTTAGCTGCTGCTGCGAGCTGGATATAATTTGGATAAACTAAAATCATAGCCGCAAACATGGACCTCAGCGCACCTGAAATTTATTTAATTATCGGCCGAATACAGCTTCGAATTACTGCCGGCCATCTACAACCAATTAGTTACGGGCTACAATGCAATGCAAAGGCGGTTAATCAATTACTAATTAATATTTTGTCAGTACGAATCGAGCGGTTTAATTTGTATTGTTCAGTTTGAGGTGGTAGTGAGGTACGCGCAGCGGCTGGAAATCAAACACAAAATCAATTTGTGCTCTTTTGTAAAATCTGCATCTGCAATCGAGCAACGAACCAGGCTGAGTTAATTTTGTACACTGAAATGCCAAATATGAAAAGTAAATAGAAAGTTTTAATGCGCACTGGTTCGATCTACAGCGGCGCTGATTCTACAAGAAAGAAGGCCAACTGGCCTCGTAAAACGAGGCAAACAATACGAGCGATCGGTTTTAAATGATATAATATACGGAGAGCAAGGTTGCTCCTCAATCTAACTAAATTGATGCGGGACACTCGAGAGAGCACATCAAATCTGGCTGCACTAGTTTTGGTTTGGCTCTATGCGCCTGGTGTTGGCTCCTTCATCGTTTTGTTGGTGTCATTGCCGTACACCTACTTACTGAATAGCATCCCTGTTGGTTGAATATCGGTCGAATCGGGGCAGAAACGCCGAAGAAACAGAAAAGGTGCATTGTTGAAAATCAAAACTTATTCGAGAACATAATTTATAGTACATAACAATATATATTGATAATGAAAACGTAACGAAAACATTTGACGAAGCAGGCATATATATATGTATCATGCAAAAAAATTCTCAAAAAACACTTGGGGCTGGGGCGGGAGAACAAGGATGTGCAAAAAGTCTCCATTTCGTATTTGGCTTGTTCATTTTTTTGGTATGTTCAGATTTGAATGAGAAAAACGACCTTCAAAAACCGATAGACGTTTGGTGGATGTCTTGTTTTTTAGTCAAATTAGTTGATATTATTATTTTTAGTCAAAGTTAGTACGCCGCCCCATACACAGATTAAAAATGTCACAATGTCAAAGCGCCGCAAGAGTGCCGATCGCCCAATCCCCGGGTTTCAAAAAAACGGCCTCCTGCGACACTAGGTGACCAAAATGTGTAATATATTATTAACAAAGTCTACTTCAATATTTCGCAAACGAATATATATTGTGTCGACAAAGTTCTCTCCTGTAAAAAATCATTTCAAAATATTTGGCAAAAAAGTTCAAATATTGAGCGTGTTTACGATCAGTCAGACACAATACCAAAAAATATTGTACCGTCGCCACGAAATATATCTGCAATAATATATGTCAAAACAGAGACAAGAGAGTTCATCCCAAAAACAAAAACGTTCTTGTTATTATCGGCACGGGGCTCCCACAGACAAAAATCGGCTGCCACCTCATCTGGCGAAGTGGTCTCAAAAACTTGAAGTAGCACCTGGCATCAAAAAACAATTTCCCTTGCTACTTATCAAAATCTGCAGAGTAGTTGCGATGGCGCGCTTGGCATTCAACCGTTATCCTCAATAGCGGTCTTGATGCTATGCTCTATCCTATCAGCAATCTTGGATCTTTGAAGTATATTTGTGTGTTTCGTCAACTGCAGATTGTATTGATGACCGGTAAACACCCCGGATGTGCTTGACAAACTCGACGTGCTTCAATCGCGAGAGAAATTCGCAAACAACAGGAAACACTCCCCGGTTTCTCATGCCAAACGCGCTCGTCGCAATGTACACTAAAAAAGATTAAATCAAATGTACCGAGTACATTGTTATGCAAGGTGTGCCGTATAAAAGAACTTAGTCAATAAAGATTTAGATCAGTGCAATTGATCTGCCGAGAGATCAGAGCAACTCAAACAAAGGTGCGCTGAAATGAAGAATACAGAAGAAGCAGCTATATCCACTCCGTACCTAGGTCTTTCATCTTCTCGAAGGCCCCTGGTGAAATGTTGTCATCTCGTCGCTCCGTTCTCCAGGTGACGTACGCGTCTGTAAATTGCACACGCACAAAAAGGAAACGCATTCATGCCCTCAACAAACACGACCAACATGCGCACAGGCAAACGACCAATCACTCTTCGAGTTGATTAGCTATAAACGAACAAACGAAATCCTGTGTCGAGAAAACGACGAACATTCGATGAGAGAGATTATTACAAAGAGTTTAGATTAGAGGCCTTAGAATCTATACGCGCGCTTCAAGAAGGTGATAATAAAGAGAATTAAAAACGTGTGAGAAGAGAGAGAAAATAGCATTGGAGTACTTACATCGAGCGGTTTCTTCAATACAATCCATCCGGATTCTGGCTGGATCTCGAAGTATTCCAGGTCCTGATGATTTGGTCCCGCATTCAGGGTGTAAACGATCGCCCCATTGTTATCCGCATCTTCATCTGATGCCGAAACGCGTAGAATATTCGTCCCAATGCTCGCATCCTGCTTGACATTCTCTACATATTTCTGCAGAAAAGAATAGAAAATTAAGTTTTGCGAAAACCGTAATTCAAATATTGCAGGAGCTCTTTAAATGCTTGAGTCAACATACAACATTCCTTTTGAAAATGCAGTTACCTGACGGTCAAATAAGGGTGGATTATCGTTGACGTCTGTTATCTCTACTGTAAATGAGCAAACACCTTCCAATGAAGGATCACCCTGATCAGTTGCTTTGACTGTGACGGAAACGAATTTTCCATCATCGCCTTCTCGATCAAACACCTTATTCGTGCTAACTTCGCCAGTCTCTTCATCCACAGTGAACTTTGTGCCCTTCTGGTTGGGCTGTTGGACAATCGAATACTTCACTTGTCCGTTGACACCCTTATCGTCGTCGGTAGCATGCACTTTAATAACGGGAGAGCCATTTGGCGCACCCTCCTCCACCTTTGGATAATACGTGCCGCAATCATTGAAGATTGGCTTGTTATCATTGACGTCTGTGATGAAGACCACAACCACAGCGGTACTCGTATGAATAGTCGAATCCCCATTCGCACAACAGGCGCCATCATCCATGGCTGTGACATTGAGCTCATATTTATCCTTATCGAGGGTAATACCCTTCCCGTGCAATCGAATTACACCGGTGATCTCTTCAATAACGAATTGCCCAGAGTTGGTCCCACCGCCAACAAAGCCAAAACGCACGTTATCTCCGTCCTTATCGGACGCAACCACTGTCGTTACCAATGTGTTGGGACCAGCATTTTCATCCACATTCGGAGTGTAAACTTGCTGTGAGAATTTGGGCTCTTCGTCGTTCTTATTCTTCGTGTAAACACGGACGGTGGCGGTACCAGTCTTAGCTGGCTCCCCCTTATCCTTTGCGGTAACAACGAATTCATAGTAGGCATTGTTGTTATCAGCATCAAGTTGCTTATTGATCGAGATAATTCCACTGGGATCAACGCTAAAGTGATCATCAGACACAATATAATCAATTTCGGCGTTAGCACCACTGTCCGCATCCATGGCTTTCACTTTCAGAATTGTTGTGCCCGGAGGGTAGTCTTCATCGATGTTGTGCGCTTGGTAATCAGGCAATTCAAATTTAGGCGCATTGTCGTTGACGTCCGTCACACGAATGGTGAGCTAAAATTGAAACCATTAGCATATTCGGTAACACCGTATTTGCATTTCACATTTACCTCGACAGACGTGGAAAAGCCGCCGGAATCCTCCGTGGCGGTTACCACAAGCGAGTACACATGCGGCTGACGCAAGTCCTCAAAGTCGAGCTCCTTCGCCAGCTTGACAATGCCGGATGTGGGTCCTATGTTGAAAGTGCCAGCGCCCTGTCCTTGAGCCTTTAGCGTATAGCGAATTTCCCTATCCGCAAACGACTTGGCTTTCACTGAGATGATGCTGAAAAAACAATTTGAATAAATTTGCATGTCTCATTATTTGAATCAAGTGTTATGATAATGCGATACGGATCGAAACCGGGAATGCAAACGGAAAGCCCGATCCAATTTCCACACAAAAGGGAAATTCATAAAACGAAATCTAGTGGGACGCACCCGCAATGAAATAACTCGTCGTAGTAAAAATTAATGGCAATGAAATGAATTATATGTTGTTTGGCAATGGTCCAGCTCAAATTTTTCCTTGTTTTATCATTCTGTAATTCTTTTGTCACAGCTATTAGCTCTTATTTTATGACAACATAATGCTAGATTTACTTTTGCTCCCCTCTGAATAATTATTACTGTGTGTCTACATTCACTTAAATTATTATTATAACTCCCCAATGGGACATAAGTTGTTTTACGGCTTTTGTAGAAGATAAAAACAGTTACAACAAAAGCATATTGCATGTTTTGTTTTACTACGGTATTTACTTCTGGCTCTTGATGAACAATAAAGGTTCACATATGTTTTGACGCATATTTCCGCATAGCACTGTTTAGTTAGTGCTGTGTAATCGAATTTGCAATTACAAATTTCGGATAGCGAGACTATGTAGACATTTTAGCAGAGTTAAATTATAGTTTCTTATCTGATTTTGAACTGGTAGAACATTACCCCCGGATAGCCCACGCAATTTCCATCAAATAAACATTAACCAGGGCGCAGGCAGGCAGAGATTACAGGTGTAAAGCATTAAAATGTGTGGCCACACGAAGACCATCCACTTCGCGGCGAAGCGCACACTATAATTACTTTGGATAACATCTACGTGTGACACTCACTTATGAAACATGCATTAGTTGCTTGGATAATTACATTGCGCATACATTGCGCTATTGCTCATAATAACGCCACTAAGATTCCCGCAGTTTAGGACTAGAACCGACTGCTGTGTATGTTTGAAACTAAACAAAACATTAATTAGAATCTAACACGACTAGTTAAATATTCGAAAAGTTAACTTTAAAATGCACGCTAAAGAGCAGTGTTAATGTTGAGTACTTTTAAACTAATTAATTAATTTACAACTAAGCGTTAGTTTAACTTAATCCACATTACAAAGTGTAAGCGTACTCAATTAGGAATAGACCATTTGTATAATTTGAATAGTATTACTATTAAAATAGAAAATATCCGCTACTCGAGTATTTAAAATGGAGATGATGTCATTGCTTAATCGAGTGCATAATTATGCATTCACAGACGCAAATTGGCCTTAAATAGAATTACAAATAAGTTTATAGCATGCAAATGCGTTACAAATTGTTGTTTAAAAGTTTGTACTGCATCTGAGGCATCGACATGTAAATATGATTAAAAACTATGCGGTTTTAATGACTGTCGCTTAATCTATTTTTGCAATTGTAATTTAGCATTTTGTGCAAGCGCACAAGCAAGAGGTAAAATCTAGCAAGAAATTAATTATTTCGAGCTTGCCGTTGTGTTGCTGTAATGAAGGATGAAACGGCAAACATTTATGCTTGGTTCTACGCACGATCCAAGGCGTTTCAAATTCAATTAAACGTAATTAGCAAGCGAAGATGCGCTGCTGACTGCATGTATGTTGCAGACATGTAGGAAATATTCCGGTTTTGGAATTATGCCTGCTGCATGTAGACAAGTTGTGCACTAAACATGCAGCGAATCCGTAATTTTCCTAATGAGAAATTTTGCTCCGCGTGTGTTAACTTTAAATGAGTGTGTGCACTATGAAATATTAAATTTACAGGCACGTACGTATAAAGTGTAGTAGCGCGACGTAATGAAACGAAATTAAATATGTCTGGCACAGATTTGCAGAACACAATAAAGGCGCGCGCGCATAATGAATTTTGAATATTAATAATGATTTTTGATATTGTGGCACCTCGCATCTTGCGTCTTAGCAACACCAGCAGTAAACAATAACAGGGAGTTTGCATTGTTCGCCGAAATGGATTCGGCGATGAAAGAAGCCATGTTGTTTGCGCCTTGAGCGAATTGAATTGTAGAATAAGTTAATTAATGATGTTCTACACTGCACCAGTGTGTGAGTGATTTATATTCAGGGAGCTTTTAATTCTCAGAACCATTGTTATGAACGAAAGAAGGCCATTGAAAAGTTTTGCGCATATTTTGACTTCTTCTACAACATTTTTGTGCCCTTATTTTTATCGTAAATGGCCCCATTCGCATTCAACTTTGCCTCGATCCCTTGCGCCCTTCCGAGTGCTGGATTCTGGACCAATGCCAAAAGTAAATGCATAGTATCAAAATACTAACTCGCTGTCTTTCTTCTGATTCTCGGGGATTTCTGCTTCGTAGCTCGGCATGTAGAACTGCGGCGCTCGCTTGCCGCCCACAATCGATAGCCGCTCCTCGGGCGTCGATTGAAAACGGCGCTCGTCAATGCGGCCGTTTTGGTCTTCCGCTTTCACGTACAACACGTACTCCATGTCCAGTTGGAAAAGATCTGTGCCCTTCGTGCGCACAACTCCAGAGCGTTCGTCCACCTCGAAGCGACCCCCAGTGCGGTCACGCACGATGAAGTAGTGGATGTTATGGTCAGTGTCGGGGTCGCGAGCCTGCAGTGTAAATACCGGCGTGTTTGGCGGTGCATTTAACTGCACAACGGCTTGCATTGGCAGCGGTCTGTTGATAAAATACGGAGGTTCATCGTTCACGTCTCGCACGTGTATAATCACACGTTGGTTGTCCGTGTCTAAAACATAAAACAAATGCAATTAGCAAGCCGCTTAAGAAATTAGCAATGTACTTACACTTCAATCCTGTATGCATTGAAGGAATGCAGCAGCATAACAAACAGAAAGAAGAAGTTATGTTAGTGAATAGTTATTTTAGGCCTACGCATGCAAATGCGATTTACCACTCGCAATTGACTACAGGATTTTTATACGTTTTGACAACGTTTACAACGCACTTTGATAACCATGTGAAATGTTTTCCATGCAATTCACGTATGAACAACTCGATTACTCGATATGATTCTTTGTTGCAATCATATTCGTGTAAGACCGTTAAATATCAAATGAATTGTAGTTTAAGACAGATGTGTGGGACGTCTATTACACTGTTGGTTTAGTTAAGTATTTTATATTACAAGTTGTTATTTCTGCGCGCCCAGCGGGATGAGAAAATAAACATTTACTTTGCAAGTTCAAAACAGGTACATGATTTAAAAGAAATTTAATAGTAAAACGTCAAGTTTTTAAGAATTTAATCGCCTGTCCATCAGTGTAAATTTTATTTAAATATCTCATAACATTTGTAAGATATTCATGAAAATGAAAGCTCATGATTTTTTAAAATACTCTCTCTGATCTTCGTGCACCAGGTATTTTATTAAATACTGTAACGCTAGAGGTTTCTTAAAATTGGATATAAATGTCCAGTGTATACCTACGTTCTATTGATTAGGCATTTTTATTAAAATATTGTGAATGACGTTGATGAAGCACTACTAACATAATATGGAATTCAATTACATTACTCCACGGTGATAAGCGATCTTTATGCATTAAATGCCTTGTCGTATGACAGTTTCATTTTTGCATTTTTTCTTTTTTGACATTTTCCGCTGCGGTTTAATCAGATTAGGGCAGCAGCGGCGCTTTCCACTTTGGTCATTTGCGGCTCACGGAAACATGGAACGCAAACATTTGCTCACAACGTACGACAAAGACCCGCCATATACAAGTATTTCATTTAAAAGTTTTCGCCGCCAGAACGCGCATTGCACTAATGCAGTTTTTATCTGGAAATTTATGCACTTTGTCACAGACCATTAATTCGCAACATTCGCACGCATCGCACTCGTTTCGTTTGCTTTACGATGTCCTTCTTGCACAGTAATTGTATGGAGCGAACAATGAGGGAAACTCAAAGACAATGAGTGGTTTCCCTTGCTTATCATAAACGACCCTCAAGCAGAATCAAAACAATATTCAAATTTCATCTAGGCAAAATCAGAAGAGAAAAATCTATCGTGTTGAGAAAACCATTGTTAGGTAATAAGATTTAAGAGTCACGCCAAGTAAAGACAAAGTTGCACTTTAACAATATACGAATGAGAGCGAGGTATAAAATGACTTACAAAGAGGCAAAAGATTGCCAGAAAGAAAAAGTTTGTCTGAAAAAATAACATAAGAGAAAGTCGTGCAATTCTGCTATTAGCAAGTTGCTTGATTGCTTGATTACTCATGTTGCTGGTCACTTGGTTGTTCCTTCAGGTGTAAGAGGCAAACAGCACGAGATTTGCTGCTGCAAATTGAATGAAATTAAGGTGTAATAGGTATAATTTCTATTGCACGAACGCACACACCGTCGGAACAAATTCGAAAGAATTTCGATACGCCTTTGGGGATTCGGCGGTGGTGTGGCTACCACCCATTAAGTTAAAAGTCAATTACGAAAAAACAAACTCACACGCCAAGAAGCCTGATGGTCAAACATGTAGGCGGTTTATTGCCGTTCGTATATGGACACATTGATGTCATTAATTACACCTTAAAATTTTAGTATGAAACCCAAGATTTTAAAGAAAATATGTCAGTTGAAGAACTGTATTAATTAGATTTATAACTAATCAGTTAACTTTGTTCGCATGAGGGAAACAAAGAATAATCAGTCTTAGTAATGTAACGTAATAATGCGGGTAATGACAAAGTTCCTCTTGCATTGTTTGTTCTTCTTGGAGCTTATTACTGCTCGGAATTGATTAGATTTAGATTTAATTTAACATCGTGCTCATAAAACAAATTAGAAAAATGAAAAGTAATCAAAACCTAATTTATTTATGATAGCAGCCCATCTAAAAATAATACACGGAAAGCATCAAAATTCCGTCATTAAATTATCATTCACCGAATGAATTTAGCATTTTTCGTAAGAGGAGCAATCGCAATTGTAACAAGACGCATTGCAACAAATGAAATATGGGACACGTTTGCAGGGGAAATTGCGATGTATTTGTAGATTTCGTGTAAGAAATTGCGGCAGTGCGAGCGAGCGTGGTGCGAAGCGAAACAATAAAACGGAAATTTAATGCACTCGAATGGACGATGTTGAAGCGCATCCAAGAGAAGAAGTCAATAAGTGGAAGAAATCGAATTTTCCTTCAGCGCGCTGCTTCCTTCCTTCCGTTTGCAGCAGGAATCGTCCAGTCTAGCGCAATGAAATGAGTTTTCTTTTTTACGATTGCATTTCATAGCGCATTTCATTGTGTTATGCTACTTTTTCGTTGGTGGAGCGTATATCCACATATTTTACTGCTTAGTTTGTTGCAATAGCGAGTGGTATTCCATCAATAGTTGAGCCGTATTAGAGTCGAGTGTATAAGCATGCGGAAGAAGTCAAATGTTGCACGCCATCACGATTCGTACATTCGTGTCGAATTAATTGAAACATTCCGCGCTTGGTGCTGTATTATTCTAGAATTATAACTAAATCACTCGAACATGCGCAACTTTGCAAATTACCGTTAAGATATTTCTCATAAAATGTACCGATACACTGAACCATGACTATCAATCAATAATGTAGCAATACAATAACTATTTGTTGGACTGACATTTTCCATTTGGTTTAATTAATTCAATTCCCATTAATGTTGATTAAATTTCGAGAGATGTTTCGAAAAATATTGTACAATTACAAAACCAAGCACTCTCCACATATGTAGGTTATGTTATTCCTTTGTCATGAATAATTACTAATTAATTAATAGTTAGATAACACAATATTATTTTGTAATGTGCACGCATAAAACAAAGCAAGAATGGCGTGGAGCTGATTCATTTCCATTATTTCGTTATTACCTGAAATCTATCATCATTCATTTCCGGTTTTTGCGCCGTCCTTGTCTGGCTTTAAATCCCCTAGAGACTTTATTGCAATTTCTGTTACAACATTCGGATTTTCTTGCTTCTCATCCATCGCCCCGTTTCTGCTATCAACATTTTGCCCCTGTTTTTCGTCTGTTCATTAATGCCATCGGAAAAGCGCTCTGTCCAGTTCAAAGTATCCCGCATTGTCGTTTCCTATAATTCGCTTTGCCCTCGTTTACCCTCTTTAAGTCTTGCGCAGGTTCCTCGCTTTATTGTTGCTGCCCTGCACGCATTTCCTCTCCCGGATAAACGTTGCACGCGAGTTTCTCTTTCTTCATCCGGCTGTCAAAAACGCAATTAACCTTTTGTGAATAATCTCCCTCTAGGGGGGTCGAAGAACTAACCTCGAAAGTTTATTATGATTAGGGTTGAATAAAATATATCTTTGATCTATTCAAAAGTTTCACAATAGCTATTTCAAAATTGTCGTAATTTTTAAACTTTGCCCGTTTCTGGTTCATGTTGTCGTTGGCAAAGTTAGCAAACTATAATCACATGAAGTCATGTTCCTTGATGCTGTAACATTTGTAAACGTTGCGCAGTAAAGGGTTGCAGAGTCATGTTGACCGTTCAATCAAACCCGTATACGTTTAGCGCGGGCGGAAAGGGGTTGCGGGAGAAAATTGTAAACATTGTAATTGAAGACCCTTCAGCGACCGAAACAATTACCTGATTGTATGGTAATCTGTGCATTCGCGTTCCTCCCTAGTATACTGTCAGAGTAAATGTTGTGAATCTGCGAAAATGACAAGTGGTAATGTCAAAAAGGGGCAAGCGAGTCACAGATTGATGATGGTCAATCCTTTCAACCCCTATAATTTGCAGTTTTGTCTGATTTGAACTCACAAGCGAAGCGATTCATCATCAATTATCAATAATAATCAGTGCTATTAAACTCATTACGACAAAGACAATTTCTTTGTAAATACTTCAAAGAAGTTCTCACGCTTCTCAATTGTCATTCAGTTTTGCATCGTATACTGGATATATTATTAGTAATATCCGTCCCAGTAATTTTTATAAAATCTCTTAAAGAGTAGCCAAGCTTTAATTGAATAACGCATGACAATAGAACTGTTAGGTTTATGTTTAACTTCTGCGTAATAATTTATTTAAACAGTATAACTTGTTATTTATTTTTGTACATGAATACTCATTCACAGATTAAAGGCTGACGTAAACGATATACTGCAGTGCACTACTTCTCATAAGTCGTTGTTGAGGAATCGCATAATTGCAAACTCAATTGTTATGTGAATTTTTCACAAGTTCTTGCATCGTAGTCGGTAATTTTCTTAAACCAAATTACATATCATTATACTTTGTAAAGGTCTTGCTTTTGTTCACTTTAAAGCGAATCTGTCCCTTTTCATTAACTACAAAATTATAATATTAAATTATTTATCAAAGAAATATTACTTTTACTTCTTTTTTCCAAATAGGTTTCCATCATTCATTAATGTGATTTGTTTGTATTCTCTTCTCATGAAAGGAGAATATTTTATACAAGATAAATATCTTTTCATTATAAAACAAAAGGAACGCATCGAATTCGTGATCTCTGCAGTAACGACGAGAAATTCTTTAATAACAATTCATTATAACTAATAACGCACATTTATAAAAAGCGTTGTCGCACTGTATTCATGCACGCGCACCGGAATCGTAAAATATTCTGCGCACGAACTTCTTGTTAAAGAGTTTGAACCGACGCGAAGAAGCTGAAGAAGTAGAAGAACCTGTAATCAATCTTATAGCTCGCACTTTCGTGCCAGAGAGCGGCGAGACCTTATGGAGTTCCACACGAAGCAACTACAAAATTTTCAAAACTACATCCATTCCGCCTCAATTTCTCATTGAAACATGAAACATGTGGAACTATAATATAAGTTTGCCGTAACTTTAATGCGCATATTTTATCAAGCGCTCATCGGGGCAAATTTTAAACTTGAATTGACTTCCAAGACAAATTGCTTTAGTAAAATGGATAAAAATTGCTAGTCAGATATTGATAGGTATTTCAATTTATTTAAAACATGTCAGGATAAATTTATTCCACGCAATATTCAAATTAAATTGAGATTTTAAGTTGAGTACTTTTATGAAATCAATAATTTCTAATGATCAATAACCAATGAGGTCATAAAGCAGCACCAACAACGTTATTGGCTAAAGATGCAGTAAATGATCAAATGGCTACCAAGATATCATTTCAAATGATATCACATCAACCCGTAGCAATGTGTTACTAATAGCTCTTCGACTTCCTGCATAAGCCAGGAACATTATATTGCCACAAACGCAACTGGCACATAATGCATGGTCGAAGGGGATGAGAAGATCGAAACAGCCTGTACTAACCTGCTGCCCCAAGTAATTACTAATTATTTGCAGCTCGTGTGAGCAGGGTAATTGCCAATGGCTCTCTCTTCAGTTAATGCATGAGTTGGCCATGAACACGCCACGTGGCGAATACTCGGAGGATGTGCATTAATTGCAAAGGCGCGGGGCTTATTTCGCTCACCCCCGCAATTGGTTATTGACTTTTATTTTGTTTATTACGAGCAGCAAGCGCAAGTTTAACCAGTTTATTCATCAGGGAATAGGTAATATTCACGTTGGTTTAAAATGAACGCGTAGAGAATGGAATCAAAAAGTTTGAAATGAAAGTTTAAATATTTACAGCTCCTGAAATTAATTAAACTAATTCATGGAAATTCTACCAATTTCGTTAAAATATAATTAGCCATGAAACTTTCAGAATTTTCTTGTAACAAAGTAAGTTAATGTGAAATTCAATTATCCTTTTGTGAAATTTTTCTGTTGCTTACAATTAAAAAAAATATAATTACATAGAAAGCAATGCAATCAATACATTACATTCCATAAAGTGGTGCGCCTAATCAATATCAATCAGGTTGGAGCGTAATCATGATCGAGCACTTTGAAAACAGTTTTTGTCATTCGGAATCAATCGGTTTTTCTGCATGCGCTTCACCCGGTTTCAATAAATTCATTCGAGTTCAACTCATTGTAGTCTTGTAAATATACGGTAGGTGAAATAAAGTTAAACCAACATCCACTTATTCGGTGGCCGCGTACGTAGAGTGTGTGTGAACTAAATATCCATTAGATCACTAGCGCATTTTCCACCCAGTCGAAGTGCATCGTGCACATGATGTAATAACATGGTGGAACAAGAGAATAATTTGCGGTTTTCCTGTGCGCTCTTTTTCCATTCATTCCAATTATAATTGTGTTTGTTTTTAATACGATTCGTAAAACGCAGTAGCGTACAATCCTCCGAAGTGTATGAATACTTTACGCATTTACACAATAATTCAACCTCCGGAAATATTCAATTAACAAATAGATATTTTTAATTGTACAAACATGGCAATTTATTATAATTGCGTATAAGCATAACGTTAATAAGTAGTCATAAGTGAACAATTTAAACGTTAGTGGGATAAATGTTTACATTTACGGATAGTTTAATTTAATTTTTTTCGTTTCTCTGGGAAATAAATTATGCAATGGAAGATCGTGCAAACATCAAATTGCAATTTAAACTTCCTCATGCTGTACAAATGGTCCCAAAGAAATTGCACTTCATGTTAATTAAATAAACTTAAAACGTCGTGATCTCAAATCGCGAAAACTTTTTGCATTACTAAAATTGCAGCTTGAAATCCACTTTAATTTCATTCAAATATTTGCTTCATTTCCTTAAACTTTTATAATAATTCGCATTCATTTCATTCTCGCAACTCCCAGATCCAGAAGATTTTATATTAGTAACTTGAGCCTTCAAGGAAGAGAGAAAAATATGGTGCGAACGTGATTGACTATATGTGTAATGAAATTCCTGCGGTTCGTTTTCACCTTAGAGTGAAATGAAAAAATACTATCGTATTTCACGCTTACGTTTTATAGGTGAGATTTTCGTTTATAAAAGCCTTTTGATTTCGATGACTCTCGCACGATTTCGCATTTTAGTGGAAATACAGCAAGCGGCGGCAGTGGCGGCGTGACCTAGAATTTATAACATTGCCTGCCACCCCCAAAAATGTGGAGATAAAATGCTGATAAGTCCCTTTCATAAAATGTGTCAGAATGCTCGAAAATGCGCAGGAAATAAAAAATAGAGATGGAATTTTGTAAGTTATTGTTTCACGGAAATTATTACAACTGAAATAATCTTTGTCACGTTCAAATAATTTTTCGAAATTAAAAGAGACGTTTTGTGTGTTTAAATATAGACAGGTTACAAACTGCTATAGTCATTGGAGCAATTTCAATTATCGAACTTCCCGTATTTGATTTCAATTAAATTCGAGCAAGTAGCAATTATAACACGAGTCGCCCCATTGTGCGTCATCGACGTTACGACCACGAAAAGCCAAAACTGGCGACAACACTGCACCACTTGATGGCACGGTGCACATTGTCATCCGGAATGTTGTTGCAATATGTGCGCCTGAACTTGATATAAACCGAAAGCTAAAACTGCAATAACCTGAGCTTTACTCGATACTCTGCATGACACGGGCAAAACGCAATAATCCACCGCTTCAACATCGGAACGACAGAGTGCGAAGAGAAGATACTCGATGCTCGTAAAATTACCGCCGCCCTCAAATTCAATTCGAATTATTGATTTTAGTTTTAATGCTTAATTCACCCGAGCGTCGAGCGCCAATTTCTATTACTAATTAGTGGTATATTTTCATTAAGTAAATAGCAATAGCAAATTAAATATTAGATATAGATATATCGAATTTATTACCACCCTTAAATATAGCGCAATATAATTTAACGAATTAATACATTAAATTCTAAATATGTTTTAAACATTTATGCTGGTAAAGTTAAAAGTTTCGTGGCGTTTTATTCACTTGTTTCACGTTGTCATGATTGTTGAATGAAGTTAGTTGGATTGTTGAGTTGCTTGTCTATTAATCTCGCGCGGAACAAGCGGGTAAAACTTTGCTAATGTGACATCCATGAGACATTCGTGTCTCGTACGCGGCGAATGTTTTTCGCCAACTGCACATAGAAAATCAGCGACTGCATAAAAACAATGCAAAATAGACGACAAACAACAAGAACAACAACAACAAACAACTTGACTGCGATCCCAACAAGATAGCTTATTGCAGACACTACAATAGTAAAATTCGTATGCGGTTTACAATTAACCGAAGCGTATAAAAAGATCATAAAATATAACCTTAATTTCGCAATTAAACCAAGTATCTCGCTTTATTATCAAATAAACAACCAAAATTCAAACAGAAATGCGAATAATTGATTCCCAGTCAAACGCAATTCGTTAAAAGAGCATTTAAACATTGCTCGTGATTGTATTTTCACCTATGACTATATTAGTGAAACAGGAAGAGTTGAATAAATGCAGAAGCAGAAGACACTTAGATAAACAACTAGGAATCCAAGCAATGCCAATATGGTCAAGGCATTTCTTAGATGCAATTCCTAGGCGTGCATCAAGCACAACTGAACATTTCAAGCGTCAGCAAGGACATAAACAAACAACGATATAGTGTTTGCTAACATGTTCACGACCAAATTTGAAGACATGGAGCAAACATTTCTTTGATGTTCTCACATTAATATCTCTTAGTGCATTCTGTAATAAAACCGCAATTTCTCATAATGACACGCAAATATTCAAATGAAAATAATGAATTTTCCTCGTAAACAAACCGAGCAAAACAGTAAAAATTCTTATAAACCATCATTATCAATCGACATGTGGTTTTATTAGCACCAGACGCTTTCGAAACTGTTAACTCAAAACTGTAAAACCCATTCATTTTTCAATCTTCCGTTCAACTCAACAAGAACTGTATACAAAACTGCTCTTAGTAGCTGCATTTATTTAGATTATACATTTTAATAGTTTTCGCATTCATCCAACGGACGTCCGGATACAATGTGAACGCGCATTAACGGTTCGTACGTATAATGAGCCGACACTATTACTACATATTAAGACTAAATAACACAAATGCTCTTTGCCGTCAAGTGTTAATTATTCGAAGCGTACCATCATAAATTATACTTATTACTATTGAGTAGTTTCGGCGTACAGCTTCGGAGCAAATTAAATAAAACAATGACGCAAGTGCAAAGCGCAACAATCGTGTCATTATATGCGATGCGGCGAACACAACTTGGAACAAGTTTATGCGCTTCAAAATGCAAGAAAGACACTCTTCACTTGCTCGTTTGCTCAACACTAGTGAAGTGTTTTAACATTGAGTTAGGCATTGTTCAACTCGTGTCAAGTTCATGATTGTTATGTTCGATTGTTCTAAGCGTTAGAATTCTTTGTTTTATTTACATTGCTTCGATATTGCACGTTTTCTTTTGTCGCGTACACGGAAATCATTTGACATGGTTTGATTTTAATTTAATTGGTTTACACGTTTTACGTTAAAAAGTTTATGGATTAGACTTTCTAAGAAATTTCTTGCTTTTCTATTGTGAACGTTGAAAATTGCGCGTGGACTGCGCGACTAATTTGAAAACATGCTAATAATTCGTTGAATCTATCAATTTGCAATCCTTCAAGGCGTTTTGCATGGCAAATTGATGCGTGAAAACTTTCTATAGCTGCAAACTTAAAAGCCATAATTTATCAAGGCGCTCGTATGGTCATTACTCTGACGTTTGCTGTTATGCTTCTTGAGTTGCTGTTGCAAACTCTTGCCGCAAGCACATATTACAATGAACGCATGCATACGTCAAATAAATTTTGCTAATTTCTGCTCAAGCAACAACAACAACGACTACGGCAGCAGAAGGCGCGGTAACGCGGTAACAATAACTAACTGCAGTGACACAATAATAAAGTCAGCGTCGTTGCTACGAATTAATGAGCGCATGGGGAGTGCACATTCTGAATTATATAGAATTATATTGCACATGTGCACATGAACAAAATATGCATAAATGTTTTTGCTTGTCATAATGACGCCATAGCACAATTGGGGTGGAAGGTGAAGGGTGAAGAGAGATATAATATTAAACATGTTAGCGCCCGTTTAGAGTCAAAAAAAAATTAAACACATGGTGGTCGCTCAAAATGCTTAATTACGTTAGCTTGCCGAAGAGATTAAGGCGAGGGAAGTCGGGGAAAAAAGTGACAACGCGGGAGGAAGTGGTTGATTTAAATCCATTATGCATGTGACCTTAACAGACTTGAAGTTCACGAAGTTGAGCTTGAATTTCGGTTTCATTTTCAAACACGTCCCACGTACTTTCAAACACATTGAATAACTTTGACACTTGTGCAATTTATGCCTTAATTATAAGCTAATTGGCCATGGCGCATTGAATTAGCTAAAAAAACAAATAATAAAAAATATACATAATAATAGAGTAACTGCAACGTGCTCGCACTATCTTGATGCACATTTGCATTTTAATTGCGCTTATCAGTAGCAGTGGCGGCGGTGGCGGCAGCGTGGAGCGTACTCGGCTCATTGCATCATTTGAATATCTCTCGTAGATAGCGCAAATGGAGATGTTGTGCATTCAATGTTAATTAAATCAACGCGTGATGATACACTCTGATTTATTAAACATGTTCAGCGTGTGTGTGTCTTCTTCACATACGCTTCTCTTTGAATTCTTCGCTCATGTACGGCAAGTGCGCACATAATGTGAACCTGAATAAGTTTAACGTTATTGTTGCTTCATTATTTATTAGGTGCAAATAATGCTGGCATGCGCGCAGAAGGCAGGAAGGCATTTTTATTTGCTAAACACTAATCTAGACAGCGCATAACAATGAGCAACAATGAATAATTATGTAAAGTCGCACGTTCCACATATTTTTTCATAGTAATAACGATTAATTATGTTGTAGCTTAAACCGCTATTGAATTCTTTCGCCGCACTAAAAATGTGCATAAAAGTTTTTATGCACTCGGAAAATTTATTACGCTTTTATTTTAGATGGTGTGTAATTTATTGGCGAAAAATTCAAATACACTTCTGGAGAATTTATTATGTTGCATTTTTCTGGGTAAAATTGAACATGAAAGGGTAGTTCATAAAGTGAAGAAATTGAAGAAACCATTAAAAGTAAATTATATTCATCGATTAAGCATTAAACTTTGTTATTAACTTCATTAAAAGCGCAATAAGAAGGCAGGAATAGTAATTATTTCATTCTATGTTTAACGCATTTTTAATGCATTTGTCGTTTACTGCATTCGCAATGTCACGAAGTAGTAAATGGCAAAGTTAATGCCTTCTCTTTTATTTTAGTGTGGATGCAAAGATGCTCCGAGTTTGATTATTCGCTAAGATAAATATAGAAACGTACGGCGACATATTCGACCGAATATAATATTTGAGGTACATGCGCAATTTTATTGGAAACGTGTTAATTTCATCGCGTTCGGCTGCATTCGGAGTTAATGCATCAGCAGCAGCAGCGCATTAACTCGACATCAAATGCTTTGAAAAGCTGTAAAACGCCGACACGAATCGAGTTTTCCATCTAATAAACTGCTCCCGGCTGCGGTCGTTTGCGCTCACGTATTTCGAAAGAGCACAAACGTAAAACTTGTAGTTTTGTTACGTATCGCGAAAGTATATTGAACTTGTATTCGATGTGTTTTATGGTCGCATAAACTGCAAAACTTTTAGTCGAATATGCAATATTTTAAATCACAAACTTGAAAAGCATTATATTAATTAATAAACGTAATTATGATAATAATATTTTAGCAAATATTGTACTTCTTTCGGAAAAGTCCTTCGACTTCAGATTACACTTTGTCGAGTGTTCTTTCTCGTTGCTTGTTCACCCTTTAAGACATTCAGGTGTAAATTAAACACGAAGCAATGTGTTTTCTTTAATTAAGTCAAGTCAACCAACTTAAAGCATCTCAAGTGACATTAATGAAGCTCCGAACGTGAATTCAATTAATTAACACATATAAATAACACGTTCAAAGCACTCAACCCTTATAAAATCAGCCAAGCAGATACGTAATTGTCTTACAATTAATCTATTAACGAACTTTTCATTATCGCCATGGAAGCACGCCGAAATTTATATTAATTTTATCTCCGTCTATTAATTACAGAATTTTGCATTTTAAAAATATGAAAATGCTTATAAAGTCCTTGCATAAAGCACTGCTGAAAGATTAATATTCATTTCGCGCATTTACATTTTTGAATAAAACAGCCGTGAATCACGGGGCTCTTTATAAATAACGAAAACGCGTTTGACATTCGCACCCACTTTAGAATTACGCATATAAAAGTGGAAAGCACAGGGAAGCGTCCCCAACAGTGTTTTTTTTTAATTCGTGTATATGAGGGGTGGTGAAATATGCTATTCGGTGAAATAGACGGGAATTCTTGAGCGCAACGCAGAAATTGCTGACTCTTCAATATGTCAGTTTGGCCTCTATGTTGGTCTAATGAGAATGCAGCTCGCATGCATTGAGAAAGGGCGCGTGTTGCACCACTGCAGTCGTGCCAGACACTGCGTCATGTTCAACCATCCTAGACGAAAACTGCGCACAAAACTCCACCATGAAGCAGATACAACACAACAATAAAATCACCTAGGGGTTGCTTTCATATGCACACGTTTTCAAAATGTTCTGAAACGCAGGGAAAAAGTATAGTTGCGAAAAACGTATTTGACTTTTAAATTTACAACTTATTTTGTATTCTGAAATGTGGAAAAAATGAGGACTACAGGACATTTTATCATTTTTTTAGATGGGAAATATTTTGGGGTGTTGTTTATGATTGCGATAAAGTTTTAAAGTCGTAAAAAATAGCTGCATTTCATTTCCAGAAGGACGACATTTTTCATCACGATTAGATAACGATTATTCATCAAATATTACAACTAAGCTACCTCAGTAAATACGTAAGCGGAAAACCGGAAAACACTATATCAAGTCCAACTAACCCTTATACATTTGTTTGTTATTATTCGAATGCACGGATATTTATTGCCGACATAGGCAGTCACAGGGGTATTTATACCAGGCGCAAAGTACGTAAGACCGCTAATGGTAATTAACGATTAATTAGTAATGTGTGCTCCTGCTTCCACCGTTGGCCAGACTCGCCTCGTAGCGTACCGTTCATCAGGGGTCTGGGGGTGGTGGTGGCGGCAGTTGGGAGAAGACATGAAACAGATGAATATCGCAGAGTACGCGCGAAAGTCCTCGACGAACAAACGACACCGGCCGAGAGGCACGTATGTATGTGCGGCACAAACGAGGGCGCAATATTGATATTGGCCGTACGCATGCGTGCTGACCCCTTGTGCGCTGCCACCCGCACCAAGCGCACTTCGTGAAATTGCTGCCACCCCCGCCGAACGCTCAAAAGCACGAAGAAGCTCTCTCCACCACAGGATGAAGATGATGGAGAGTGACGGAACGCGGACGTGAGGCTCACGCAGCGATGAGGGAGGGTGGTGCATCCCTCCCAACAAGCGTGAAGAAATGCAGGAAAAATGAAAAAATTAACTTCCACCCGTTTGCAGTTATTATTATAATAGGCGGCAATTAATGAGCGAATAAATAACGCCATTTGCCTAGTTGCAGCCCCCAATCAACTTAATTAATTGCGCAGCAATTAGAATGACTCCCCAAGTGGGGAATACTCATTATTAATTTTTTTCTGCATTAAAGGAATTTAAACCGAACCTCGCGCGCGCTCCACTCGAACGCAAAGAACAAGAGCCGCGCGCAAGACGTTGCGTTGGGTTAGATCTCATTTTTTGATAACGTCTGACAGGCTCAAAAGCTTAAGAAGTTTAAGCACATTGTTAACGTATACAAACTTTCAACAATACAAAGTGTTTCACTACTTTAAAAAGTATGCAATAGGATGAATTTAAACTTTGTAAAATATTCGCACAAAGTTGGCACACTTAATATTTCGTCGCGGGTATATCAAGACGGGTCGTAAACAATCTAAAAAGAAGAAATTCAGGAATTGCGTGCGAGACAAACAAAAAATCAATGAATACTTGAGTGGTTGAGTCGAAAGGGTGGTGCGTGTGGTGCTTGAACAACAACACAACCTGCAATAACAATAATAACACGAAGCAGCAGCCATGTGCTGCGCATGGTAATAAAAGTGATGATGGAATAACAAACGTACAAAAAAATCTCCCCGAATTGCTGCTGTTATAGCTCTCGACAACAGGAATAGCAATAGGAAAAGCTAGACTATCAGAGCACACATGTAGGAAATGAAAGAAAATAGCATGCGCGTGTAGTACACGCGGCCGCCTGCGGCGCACCACGCGAAAGTTTGCATTTTATTGTTTGGCGCGCGCATTAAATATTCATATCTCATCGAATCGATAAATTCAGCAAACTGCATGTGCACTAAATTTCTGCGTATTGTACGCTCTTAGCTATTGTTCGCGTAATGGTGCACGCTGGTGGCGATTTTGTTGAATTAAAACTGATTTATTGCCGGCGCAACTCGCGCGCGCCGAAATCAAATGTTGAATTTTCCAATTTGGCAATTCAGTGTGTCACCAGACGGACCGTTTAATCATCGACATTGTGCTGGATTAAATCACGAGTGCGCTTGTTCCGTTCCGCCAACCGAGCGCAATATTTGATGTGTTTTTCTTGTTTGCTGAAAACTGCACCGATGTTTTAAGTCACAGGGGAGTTTCGTAATAGAAATGTTTTGAAACTACTTTTTTAACGTGAAAAACTAAACCGAGTGCGATTTAAAATATCCGTTTCGCTGGGAAATTGAGTTTTAAAAATTTATTCAATTACTTATTTAATAACAAGTACTTTCTTTATAGAATAATACAAATATTTGTTCAATGTTTTATGGCTAAACTCATTGAAATCGCTTCAATTGAAACGTGTTTTTCAAAGTAGTGAAAACTTTTTCATGTGCGTTGTGTTTACATAAAAAAGCGCGCTCGTCGAGATTTACTCTTCGCGAAGGACGCGAGACGCACTTGCTTGGAATACACAAGCAGGACAAATAGGGACGTTTTTGTTTGTTAATTCAGCATGTATTTGAACGACCCCCTTAACAACAACCCTTATTTTTTATACATCAATGTATGCCCATGCATTTTTACATTTGG
This sequence comes from Anaulacaspis nigra, assembly GCA_030264675.1. Lineage (NCBI taxonomy): Eukaryota > Metazoa > Arthropoda > Insecta > Coleoptera > Staphylinidae > Anaulacaspis > Anaulacaspis nigra. The sequence continues at coordinate 506,324 of JARJDV010010302.1, forward strand.
CACTCCTTCTTACTCGAACCAGGCTTAGGCTGGACTCTTCGGACTCCTTTCATTCGCATAGATGTTTGCAGAATATGTAGGCTAGGTCCTCAAGTGCAAGTATACATAGATTCAACGCGCTGGCCTATTTAGCTTCAGCAAGGTCCTTTCGGAGTGCACAGAATTCCTGGTACACGTGATATAAAAATGCGCCGTGTGTTTGGACAGGCGGTGGCTCAATAACATATGCTAAAACATTCAAAAGGTCTTCACGTTTACGGTTTGAGGTTGGAACGGGGATGATGTTTTGTTCCGGCAGGGAATTGCTATATGCGCATGTGGCATTCGGGGTCAATTTCGGGTTGTATTATTCTAATAACGTACAAGCACGCCATTCAACAATAAATGCGCATTTTTGTTGCTCGCGTTTATGAGTTTTATATTTTACGATAGCACTTAATGAGTCCGTTAATAGGATAATTTATAACAGCGTTTTAGGGGAATAAATATCGTATTTTTCATTTATTTTTCATCAAAGTATTAATAGCATGCAATTTACATACATCTGGGGATAAAAAATATTTGCACATCGTTTGGAATATTTCAATAATTGATGCAAATATGTAAAATTGAAGTTTAAAAATGCGAAATATAACGACGTCTTCATCATTAAAGCAATCTGGTGCGCATCGAACTTATACAAACATATCTTTCGTTACTTCCTCTTCTGCAACGCTAAAGCAAGCAGAAATTTCGCAGGGAAAACTTGGCGAATTTCTTTTCCTGCCGCCCCCTTCATCGTTCGCTATCTGTACAGAAAATTGTAGATGTACGCTCGTATTCCGTGTATAAACATTTTTAGCTTTTATTTGCACGATTGCTCAACAACGACGTTATGCATGCACTGCAGCATGGAATATGCTTTATCAAATAATGAAATAACCCGCTCATCCAGCAGGAGAGCTCGCTCGCTACGCATTTATCGCAACGGCGAAATCAAAACTTTTCGATTGCACAAATGCAATCCGTGATGCAATATTGTATCGTGCTGCATTGTGTGCTGCATACAGACTGTCGGAGATATCTATCAATAGCGTCGTTCGCTCGTTAATAAATCGCGCATCCAGGCGGAGAACTCACCCTTTGCCAACAATATTTCGTATTGATAAAGAGCCGAGCGTGAGCGAAACGGAAAACGAACACCAAAATGCGTAGCGACAAGCAAATAAGCAGAGAATCGTACACAATGTGTGCAATCAATTCGGTAACATTGTTCAGCAAGGTTGTACGCGTTCTGTACATTGAGAAAAAAACGTTATAAATGTGCTAAATCAACGCGTACGCTGCCACCTTTTGATTTCCCATTGTACAACCTGCCGTATTCAATTTTTTTGCTGAGAGGTTTTATCGATAATTAATCACTGGCAAGTAAATTAACAATTTGCAATACAAACAAATAGAAATAAATTACAATTTGTAGGTGTAAAAACAATGTCGAATTGAGCAGGGCGTGTTTGATGCGTACAAAAACTTTTTAATTAAATTAAATGATGCGCATGCAACGGACGGTGAAAAAAAATCAATTGTTCAATGATGTGGATGAAGCGGCACTCATTGTGTTACTTGCGCGTATTGTGGAATTCGTTCTAATCTATTCAGTACAATAATAATAGTGCAACGCAAGCCCACGCCTCTGTTGCTATGATATTGTTGCATTGCATTTCATTGAATTGCGTTTCCTATGCGAATGAACTAAAGACTTTCACGTTATCGATGCGCGCCGCACGCGCGATAATTTTAATTTATTTCGATAAACTATGCTCGCATAGCGTGTGTATGCACACTTCCGATTTCCTATTTCTACCTGAACTAATTGTTATCTTTTTAATGAATGCTTCTATTCCTGTACTCATTGTTTATACGCGCAATAAAAAATTAATGCTGAAGTCTTTGAAGTGAATTATTTATGTACATAATAACAATTTAATTTAGTTTAAAGTAATTTTTTTCTATTTGAGGTTGATATTGCTGAAAGACAATTAATTTTCAAAGTTGTTCGAATAGTTTGGTTACTCTATTAGTGAGTACTAACAACAACCATGACACATTATTCTCTTCAGCAGAACATTCATTACCAGTGAGGATGAAATTTGCACATGTGGCAAATTCGTACGAATTCGCATATTATGTGCATTTGGAGTATGCACGATGCAGCATTCCGTCGTCAGCGTCAGCGCAAAGAGAGAGTTTAATTAAGCTGCATCTCTCGACTCAATTCTCGTTCTGCTGTTCCACTGCAGCGCTAGATTGTGATGGCTCAATGTGCCCTCCCAAGTTGTATGCGAATCATAATTTTTATTTCATCTACCTACGCTACGTGCACGTTTCGCGCAAGGCTATTGTATATTGCGTCCCTTGCAAATTACATTTGTTCGCCTTTTTCTCGTCTCATTTTCCTCGCGAAAATACTTGCGTAATGCTCATTTTCATTTTGCTTAATAAGTTGCTTGCGCATAAATGGAAATTTACTATTTATTGGCATGGAATTTTCTTAGGACTCTGGAATTGCATTATGGAAATAAAATAGAGTTGGGCAAATATCAGAAAAAGTTATGAGATATGTAAGTAATAATGTCATGCTATTATTAAATGCATTAGATCTGCATGCGCACCGCGAATATAATAATGTAGTCCTCGAGCTCGATAAACTCCAGAGCGAACGTGGATGCCGCTGATGCATATTCACATTGTGCGCATGCATCCAACGAGTGAACGATGAAGAAGAAATGCATGTGGAGGACGCGGCGTGCGCTATAAACTAAAGACTTCGTGGGTGGTTGGCGTACGTTTTGTACACACATCAATCGCTCGCGGCGGCGCGCTCTCGCTTTTGTTTTGCTTCTTTCAGGTAACCCAAGACGAAGCAATCAGAATTTATTCCATACTAGGAGTAAACAAAGTTTTATCGTCCAAGTACAACAACAACAATAATAGTAAGTCGGTCGCGGGAATGCGTGACTACTGAGTGAATTCTGTTTTCGTTTTAAGGGTTATTAATCATTAATTTAATTGCTATTGCATAATTGGTAGATTAAAGATCTTTGATGATTTTACCATGGGAAAATCAATAAATCATTAAAATGAAATTATAAAAAGAGAGTTATTAAAATTAAATTTATAGGCTTACTCGTAATCTCAAAATATGATTATTATATGGTCTATCTTTAATATTATAACATCTATCATGTTTCATCGCCGCTGAACTTCTTACGATGAGGATGAAACACATTCTTTCATCTTGAATGCGTGTGGGCAGAAAAAGCGCCCACTAAAACAAATCAATTTTTCTTCTTCTCTTACTCCTTCTTTTCTACTGATTCTTCTTACACTTTGTGCATTTCTTCCTCAAGTTGTGCAAGTCCTCGAGGGGCTGAATCGTTGACCAGCGGCGCTGGTGCAAGGCGCGCGGATTAATTGAGACATTTGTATCGAGAAAAGCAGGAAAAAATTGCACGCTTACGCAATCGAATGCTTACTCAACGTGAAAGCGATAAATATTTTATTGATGCTGGAAGAAATACGAACGAACGAGCAGCAACTAAGTCGAAGAACTCGCAAGACGCGCAGGAGCTGAAGGAATACGACGAGGGTGTGCATCCCCCGCAAGCCGACGCGTTTGGGGATGCAACCAGACGGCGAATTTATTATTTATAAAAGCATTACTTGCTTTACTCTACCGTACGACCTTCTATTTTTTCATCGCGTACTTGGAAAAATATTAATGGTCGTTTTTCAAGCACATTTACTAATTTAAAAGTTCTTTTTCGCATTAACTTTCAGCTTACTTGAATTCCATTAGGCGCTAACGTGATAATGATAAAAACGTAATTGAATTAGATTGAGTAAAATAATTGAAAGGAAATTAACTCGAGCAGTAAAAAAAGCAGAAACAGATCGTATTGAGTTACTAAAAAAAAGGTTTCGTCTTTTTTTCTCAGGGAACGAAATACATGTGTGGATTGAGAACAAGAAAGAAACCCAGAAGCAAAAGTGGAAACAGTTCTCTGAGCATTAACCATTCGTTCGTTAGGGAACATTAGGAAACTTGCTTGATTAATGAATGGGATGTTTAAGCCAAACAAATGCCTCGCAGCGATAATGGACGTGTGCGTGCTGTTCGTTTTTTTGTATTCTTCGCGAGCGCCGCACGGTGACGACCGCAGACGAATTAAACTTTCTTCGCATTATCAGCAGACTCTCACGCGCCCTCGGGAAGTTAATTTGCGCGCCGCATTTTACAGCGAAATCAATAAAGTGCACTCAATCACAAGCTGCAATTCCCGCCGTTATTGACAATCCTCTCTCTCGCTTTTTCAATGGGAAGCTGGTTGCTGGGTGTATTGCGTACCATTACCGCAATGATATCCATGTTGAGCGCTTCCGAGTGTTCGGAGAGATTAACCAAAAACTCCAACGTGAGGGATCTACGTTAGCAATTGTCACCCAACCCTCCTTGCGAGGGGATGACTCGTCATCGTGAATGGTATTTAATTGATGGTTGGGAATGAATTGTGTTGGGTCATGGTTCAACACCCCTAGGGAGAAGTGTTGCATATGCACGTGAGCACGTGTATGCCGCCAGCTGAATGCGTCTGCGTTTGCCAAATTTGATAAAATTACTATGTATTCCCCCAAATCTACGAAGGGTGCAATCGATTTACGGATGCTGCATTGCATCTGCAGTCTCTTCATCATCCACGTCTTCGTCTCGTTCGTTTTCTTCCAATGGAAAATAAAATATGACTTCTTGAAGTTGGGTATTTCAATAAAACGTGATTTAGTGTTATTAATCGTTAAATTTTCCAATTGAACTCGCAATTTACACACTTCTGAAATAACTGAAAGTTTATAGTAAGTAAACCCGATAAAGGATTTCCGGTCATCAATGGCTGAATTATTATTTTCATTCAAACAGTTGATTCGCAAATGTGGAAATGCAATTTATAAAATTGACTTAGTTTTTCTCCTTGGGAAAAAGATCCAACATAGCTTCAATTGATATGCTCTCCACGAAAACCATGCATTTATAGCATTCATGTGACGCATTTACTAGAAATAGTGTGACCTGTTCTTCTTCTTATTCACCGCAAGAACAGCAAGGGTGGCAAAATAATCGTGATTCATCGCATGTACGTTTACGAAAATCCGATCAATAAATACCATTTCCCGAAAATGCATTAAAGCCGACAGGACGCGCATCCAGAAAAACGACTGCTTCCACCATCTGAATGCTTTTATTCATCCCCCGTAACGTCTTCGTCGTTTGAGCACAATAGTGCATTGGCTGAATGCAGGACCGCACTTCTAACTCAAGATGGAGAAATGCGCTTACTATGGTAAAATAAATAAGATGAGAACTATTGAGTTTGCGATACATTTAACCGGGCGTGACACTAAATTCGATCCTGTGCAATTTATACAAATGTGAATAAATGTGTGCGATGTTTGCGCTCTCAACGAAAATGCGATTATCGTCAAGGGGCCGTCATTCTTCCTTCGGTTCGGTTCCGCGTATTTTGGATATGTTGCCAAATTTCGAAGGATAGAGGGTTGAAAGCCTGGTGGGAAATGGAAAATTCTAAGTACAACTTTGAAAAAATACTTCTAATCACATTAACTTGAATATTTCGGAAAACATGTTTCTGCATATATTTTCCAATCGAGAAAGAAATTTTCCACGAGAAAGTTTTGTTGGTTGATGACTCTATTTTTATATACGTTACACAAAAATAAGTTGAAAATGTTGAAAAAGTTGCCGCCAATCATAATAACAAATGTACAAAAACATGAAACATAATTAAAAAAGCAATTACAGGCGCCTTCTGCGAACTTGTTCATTAATGCGTCAAAGCACTAATTACGAAGTTTTACTCGTAATGACCGGAAACCAAACAAGCCATCTTGCAAAATAATACAATAATACTACCACGCGTAATGCAAGAACAGAGAGAAGCCATGCAAGTTCGCATGCCACGTGTGCTTGATTAGCATAGATTAACAAAAAGTTGAATATTCATTCATACGCGCCAGCTGTGCATTATTATTTTCCATCCCCTATGAATAACATTAGTTTTTCCATTTGTCCGCTATTTTTTTGTGTAATTTCCCATATTACCGCAACGACATGATAAGTTTATTTGTGGAAATAACTTTGGGATTTTCTCGGCTCGAGCGTGCGGATAAAATGATGCATGAAACCACTAGCTTTTGCCACCCCGTTTACCAGCCACAATAGTGCACGAAAAACCGTAACGCAGAAAGGAAAGAGTTGGACTTATACGGATGGGAATTCGTACGACGATGATGCGCGCAATTTTATGGCGGCATTTTGTTCGCGAAAGCCTAAAAGCTCAACATTAGCTTATGCGCTAAGCTCTCAGCCGGAGTTTTCCACCACGAAATAGCTTCTGCGCGCATGCGCATTCAAATAGTGTTTTATTCTTCGCGTTCGAAGAGGAATAATATTTTCAATCCGATGCATAAATCAAACAAAACGGGTTGGATGTATTACGTAAACAACGCACGTTTGAAGCCTGAAAACTGAGTTTATGCATAGACAATTTAAAGATCAAGAAGAAGAGGAAGACCGTGGATGAAGAATACGAAAGATTACGAAGAAGAGAAGAAGGAGAATATCTGTAGTGCACAGACAGAAACGAATGCAACTCTTCGACGCTAATGTAAATAAATAAGCTTTTTACGAGCCGCACGCGCTCCTGAAGAGGCGCGCATTAACACAAAGTCGCATCCGCGACGCGCCAACAATAATACCAAAGACACAAATGACAATGATAGTAGTGAGGATGTCTTTGGCTGGCTGCAATTCGTCAAGGGTGATAATTTATTGTACGAACGTGCGTGCATCCATGTCTTTTGTTTCTCGCTTCTTCTCTATGAACTTGCAACCCGAACGAGAATGCTTTCAATCAAATTCTGCATTTCGTACATGGTGTACATTTTCCTCCTTTCACCGGATGGAACAGCAACGATAACAAACAAGGGTTTTGTCCCTGAAGGTTTAAACATCCCCTTTTGCCGGGAATACTAATGTCAATGTAAGATTGTGAAGGGTGCTTTGTTTATTTTACCTCGGCAAAGGCGAATGAGCGTAAGATTTTTATGTAACGTAGTCAAACACTCTGTGTATGGAAAGGAAAAATAGTAATCAGGATCAATGTTTGTAACCGGACAAAACTCTGATGTAAGTTTCCTTCGTCCTTTTCTTACGCTAGTCTTGGGGTGAAAGTTTAACATCCCTTGCTTCTCAGGTTCATGTGCTGCTGATTGTTGAAGCCGAAAAGTTTGATTGTCTTATAGCGACTTATTGATTTCACCGTTAAGCCCTTCGGGGCGTCGAGAGCAATTTTCCCCTCGAGTTGTCTGGCTAAGATGAGGCGAAAAAAATGTTTACAAAAATTCATGAAGCTCGCCGTGATTTCGCAATTTATCTCTTCGTTCACCTTGCGCGCGCCCTACGCGAGGAAATGAATGAAATTATTAGTTCGGGCGTTTTTCGAGCGCTTGATTAATTCGGCAACGGCGGCGACAACGCCAATGAAAAATCGCGCTCGTGTGCCCGAAACGCATAAATATGCAAATTTGCGTGCGCACTGTGCGGCGGCGTGAATTAGCCCTCTCGGCGAGTTGCGTTTTTTATACGGGGTGAGTAGTGAAAAAATGCGACGTTCACAAAACGACCCCGTGCATGTCTCTTGATGATTGTCTATGAGTTTGCGACCGCCGCTCGGAGACGGCGAAACGTGCGCGGCGCCCCATACCTTTTGTTCGCTCATTTTTCTTCCCGTTGCTAACGCGCTATCTGTGCTATATTGATTTTCGCCACGCCCGAGCACGGTGGCAAAAGAACACGTCGCTCAGCCGCCGCCGCCGCCTCCACCACTGCCGTTGCTGCCGATCGCGAACGACGAACCTCCATGCACCAACACGGCAAAGCCCGTTCGCGAACAAGAGAGCAAGCGAGATCGCAATGTAATGTTAAGATTTTCACCTCACATGCCAAATTTCTATGCGATGCACATTGAAATATCACAAAATATCAAGAAGGAAATGGCTTTTGTTTTTCATACATAGAAATAAGTTTTCCGTGTTTTTTCTTTGGTGCACAGGATCATACGTGACGTGGTGTTTATTTAGTTGGTTGTTGTTTTTCTTTTGTGCGATAAAGTTAATTAAATATCGATTATGGGTATAAAACGAACAACATGCATATTAATAGTAATCGGGTCTGCAAAGGTCCTAGTGGTGTGCTTAATAAAAGACGTTTGTGCACTAAAGACGCGCAACTGAGGAAAACCTGATTAGAGAAAATGCTTTGATCATTTCCGCGAACGGCGGGCACAGACGCACAGACGTTCGCGCATGTGGGTGTGTGTGTGTTTGGTTTACGCGTACACCACCCACTCACAATTGCCACATGCGCGCATCTCAAATTATACGTCTCCATCGCTGCCCCCAAGCATCCTTCAAGATTCGTTTATCGTTCCTTTATCCTGAAGCGTATAATTACCCATTGATATGTTCAATCGTCTTTTGCAATTGCAGCCCGAGAGCGTATTTTAAATTGAACGCTCTTGAAAACGCATTAAATCTCAAGCACAGTCGACGACAGGTTGTCACAACTATCGCTGGATGTGCGATTATTCTCGCGCCTTCGGGGCTTGGGGGTGGGCGGCAGCAGCAACGAATGTGTGCGGCGATAAACATCGATCTCTTAGCGTCTTACCGTTTACGTCTTCGCCGCCATTGTCTTTACGCTGCTTGCTGTACGTTGCGGCTGTGGCGGGGAAAAGTGTATACGAATACATCATTCCGTGTGAGGGTGGTATGGCGCAAGTTGGCAACGCAGCACGCCACCCCCGCGTGTGTCTGCGGTGGCAACGTTGGCCGCGAGCCAGCACCGTTCAATGCACCAAAAAGACATGCCCGCCGCCAACACTCACAATATTCGCGCGCGCGTTTGTTTTTATCGCTTAACCAAAAGAGTTTTGCAACTTTACGACGTCTTGCACTATATGCACGTGCTGTTTGCGCACCGGAATTTACAACAATAACGTTGGCGAGGCGCAGTTTTCCTGAATGGGGTTGATCGTAAAAAATGCCAAAGTGTAATTTATTAATAAACCATAAAATGTTATAAGTTGTGAACAGAATCCCTTGAGATTTGCCGCAATATTTCACAATTTACGAAAAAATCGGAAAATCTTGAGCAGTGGTACAATGTGAGGTTAAGGAGCATATAATTAAGCTCATTACAAGTATCCAAACAAGAAATAAATTGTTGTCTAATAAACTCCAACCCATTGAGCCATCATGGATGACTGGATGAGCGCGACCAACCGAGCGTACAAAGTTTATGCCTCTGCGCGCGTCGCGCAAGCAAGCAACAAACTTATATTTATTGTGTGTAGTCAACGATAAAGTCCTTACCGCCGCCGCCACGCCGTGTTGACTCGCACTCAACGGCGTACCAAACTCGAACAAGATGAATACTTGACTTGCAATACACTACAAGAAGAATTCTTCTACGAGCGTGCGCGCATTTTCAACTCCCGATGTTATAAGACTTGACCTATAACATTAGATGCGCTCGCTGATAGTGCAGCAAGCCCCGAGATGCAAGAGCAATAATATGTTGCAATGCAAAATAGACGAGACGAGATGCGATATCAGATTGAACAGCTATTAGCATATTAAGGACGACACAATGAGCGAATGCACCGCAACCACTTGACATTTCAAGACTGCTGTTAGGACGCGTGACATTAGTGAACATTGATTTATGAAGATATTTTCCTTCCCGCAGACATAATGATACGATGGACAAGATGTTCGCGCATCACGTTTATCAATCATTTATCTCGCGTTTAAAATATGTCACGCTTTTTCTTCAACTTTAGATCTTCATCTTGTACAAATTTATTGATAAATTGCTTTGTAGTTTTGTGCATGTCGTTAGCTTTGTTGAATGACTCAACTGAATTCATCATGATCGAGGAATGAATAAAGCTGGAGGCGCAAGAAGTCATCACGATTAATTAATCTCTTTTTCACGAATGCTTGCATGCAGCTGTAATGAAATGCTCGTCTGCTAACAATTTTAATTGTTATCATAAAAATGGTAATTGTCTCAAAGCATCCCGCATGTAATAATTAGCTCTTTTGTTTCACTCATTTATCGCCTGTTGGAAACGCTTTCTTGGCGGTTTCGTGCCTGGACAAGAATTAAATTTGGCGTTTTGTTATTAGTCGGTATAGACAAGCACCTAAAAAGCAATTAAGTCTCAAGATTAATGCAATAAATGTGGAAGTACGATCGCACGTGGCTCGCCGTATAATTACATGAAATCTTAATCATAATAAATAAGCCACCCGCAAGCAACGTCCTTCATTTTCATTGTACGCGCGTATTGCTTTTCCTCCGGGGTTATCTGCGAAGAAAGAGGCGAAGGTGATTCATACCCCACAGGGACTCCCGAAATTCCTGAGCTTGATGTGCTTCAGTTAAGGGAAGATGTAATTACGCTTTACTCAATTCGTACATATTTTAGTACGATTTACTTAGTTTGCAATGAATTACTTGGGAGTTTATTTCAACAAATTAACAAAATTGTTGATCGTATCATTAATTTAAACTTTATAAAAGTAAGTTTAATACTAAAATCTTGGTAGTTGAAAATTTCAAGAAAAGCAAATGTTTTGTGACCTGATAAAAAAGTATTTAAGGACCTTTAAGGAGTTTTACGACCAGAGTTGCACGTAATTAACGCAAACCACGAAAAACGAACATAAATACCAACTTTGCCCAGTGCTTCTTTTTTTAGAAAGAACGAAAACCACAACTTTGAGCTTTGCACAAGAATAGATTTTTAATTAAAAAAGTTGAATTTTCAGCTTTCAGTTTTTGAATGAGAAAACTCTACTTGCTAACCGCGAACTACTGAAATTTTACGCTGTAATTGTTCAAAAAATTAACACAAGATTAATTATATTCTATTAATACTTTCGTGCGTTAAAAGTTAAAATGGAGGGTAAATTGGGTGATTCTGTTAGAAACCCTCGCAAAACAACCTTAATAAAATTCTTGCATGTAAACGTTGTCAACTCCGTAATAAAATTAGTCTGGTGTCTAGGTAAGATTTAAAAGACGCATAAAATATCACTCACCGCCTTTCTCTGCGTTGGTAATGGTAACCCAAAAGTCGATGGTTTTCTCAGGACCCAACTCCTCATAGTCCCACTTCTTCTTGACGCGTACAGCGCCATTGGGTTCGACCGTCACCCACAAATTCTCATCCCGAATCTTGAATGTCTCCCTGTCCGTTTCCTTCTCCAGCTGAAAGACGTTTCTGCCTTCCGTTTCGCCATCTGACTCGGTGAATTCAATCCTCTTAGTGGGACGCACAGCACGCGTTACACGTCGTTTCGTCCTGTGCAGCGCTTGTTGGGCGTTTTCAAGTTGTTGAAGATCCAAATCCAACTCAACTTTTGGCGGCATTGGCGGTCTATAGTGAAATATGACTTGTGCAGGACGCGGAGACGTCCTCGACGGATTGCGCAAATCGTGTGCTTCCACAACCAACTCCAACTCGACCTCTTCACTCGGCTCTTCAGTGAGGAGCAAATCTCCGGTCTGGGGTACTATGACCAGGAAATTGGTCGGCGTGACCAGCCTGTAAGCCACTTTATCACCATCCGCGTCAGTCGCTTCAACCTTTCCTATCAGCGAAAAACGCTTCCAGGTTGCAGTTATGTTATCACCATCTAAAGCATCATCGCCGACCACGAATCTGTAGATCTTTTGTGTAAACACTGGGCTGTTATCGTTCTGGTCCTCAACGACTATGACCACATTGGTGACAGCCTTGTTAATCCCCGTCGAGTCAGTTGCTTGAATCGTCAAGACATAACGATCTACATCTTCGCGGTCAAGTACTTGCGAAGTCACAATATACACTCCAGCATTGTTTTCATGAATCGTAATGTTTGGTAACACCTCTAACGTCGCGCTATGTTGCAGTTCAAACGCTTGATTCGTATTGCCTCCAATGATTGAATAAGTTATTGGAAGCATATTTAACCCTGCGGCTGCTTCCAACATTGGAACTCCACTCACACGCGTGTGTGCCGGCGTATTTTCCTCAATTAATCCAGTAATATCGATGTTATCTGTTTTAAAACTGAGTATATTACGTCTATCCAACACGTACAATTGCAAAGTATGCATTGTCGTCGTATGGTTTAAGCTTTCTGCAAGCACGGTGAGATCAATGGGTCGATTCACCAACGGACTGAGATCGGATATGGTCATGATTGACCCGTCCTGCAGCATGGTGAAGAATTGCGAAAAGCCATTCTCCATTAGCTTGTAATTGAGCGCCTTGTCCTCATTGAATTTCCTTATACTGTAACCAGGATGTGCATCATGCGGTATCACTTGTGTTGATGACGTCCCCGAACTGGTGGTGGCATTTTTGATACCCGCAGATGCGTGAATCAACGCCACCAGGAAACACACAGTGATGATGACCATCTTCATCGTGCTGCCCACTCTACTTGCTGTCGATGGATATTGTCACTCACCGCCACATTCAGCCGAATCTACAAGGTAAAAATTACAAATCAGTTCAGCTATTCAATTCAATTAATTAGAAAACTATTTATATTCATGAGAACATTAGGAATAGTTAGAAAATGGGCAGATTGGCTGTTAGGAATGCGCGAGCAACATTGGAAAATATTTGAAAGTTTAAATTTGAAATTCTTTAAATTCGAACCGAAACTTTTAGACAAGATCTAACAGACCGAGTGCATGCATAGCAATTCCAAGAATTTCCATTACACGAAAACTTTGTTTGAATGGACATTCAATTCATTTCTCTTACTATTTCCATTTCTTGCATTCGGCGCTTCAGGTATCCAGGTATATGCGCTATTAATGCAATAAGAAGAGAAAGAAGGAAGCGACGAATGTGCAGAAGAACACGATGAACATGAAGAAGTCATGGATGGCGTGTGTGACCAGCACGAAAGGTTAATCTAAGGTCTGGCTGGACATAAATCAAAAACGTTTCGTTTGATTAAATTAGGCGTGGATTTCGATAACGCACATGAACAGCTTTATAATTGATTAAACTTTACACACACGTAATTTTCAATGGCATTAAAAACTCGAAATTAAAAACCACTTTCGGTAGGGAGTAGAAATCAAGAAAGGTAAGAAAATTAATTTAAAATGTCGTGTTTTTCTTTGAATTTTTATTGTTATAATTAATCATGCTTCAATTGGGCTCCTTACTATTCTTATAAAAGAATGAAAAATTCTGCTGGGCAACTTTATTAAAGAAATGCTACTTTTTGTATGCTTTACGCAATGCGATTATCACGCTTGTCGGATTCGATTCTTTCGTTTTCTGTACTATTGCTCATTCGTATTCTCATGATTATGTTATTACCACTCGCATTGAAAGAATGACTGAGGAAGGTGTAAAGGTGATACGCTTTAACGTCCTGAAGCCACTTTTTCGTCTGTCTCAAAAAGGTGCGTTTCGCTTTCGTCTTCGTTTTCATTTTCGATTTCGTTTCATTCTCTTATTTTACAATAGCGCTTTTCCTCCTCTTACATTTCCTACATTACATCTGCCTCGATGACCTGATCAAACGAATGCTTTCACGAGAGAAAAACAAGCAGGCAACTACATTCACATATTGTATTCAAAAACAGCATAAGCCGAAAAACAAAACGAGAAAACGTTCACGAAAGACATAAAGAAAACGTGCTATTCACAAATCCATTGATTTTCTGAATCTGCGTTGTTGAATTAAAAAAAAATCTTGATTGCAATAATAGAAATTGAAGTAATATAATAAAAGATTCTGCAATAAAAGAGGCGGAAATTCAATTAAATATTGCAGCTCTAATAACCGGATGAGTGATGAAGGAATAATTGATGCTTTTGTAATAAAAGTCAATGTTATCTCAAGAAACGAAGACAAAACTGTTTGAATTCATAAAGCCACTTCACCTCAATGACTGAATTGTCCAATAAGTCAATTAAATTATTGTGCAAGATTTATTCGTTTTAATTTAGTTTGCTATAAATAACTAAGAATTAAAAATAAACTGCAATAAATTATGAAAATGCATCTGGCTTATGAATTATTATTTTGCAGTGTAATTTATTTATCAAATGAATAATTATTTTCGCAATCGCTCTTTCAGGCGCATTAATACAAAATAGATTTCACGAATTTTATAGTCCAAGCGGAAATTCAGTGCTCGTATGGGGCATGAAACGGTTAAATAATTAATGATATCAAATCAATTTTGAGCCGCAAAATAAACACATTTAACGTAGTTTTAAAACGAACAACCGCATTGAATAAATAATCTGTATCCAAACTCAACTTGATATAGTAATATGAATTATTATTAGATGATGCTCATTAATATTGCAGTTGAAAATTATTTGCGCTTTTAAATTTAAATATTCGTCGGGTTTTGGGGGAAACGAACGTGACAGTAATTTATAAATTAAAATCGAAAAAGTGATTTCTACGAAAACTGAAAGACATAAATAATAAAAACCTGACCTAGATTTCAATAAATTCATTTTAAGAATTGTGAATCTGGAGCATTAAAAGGTCTTTTTAAAACCAACCCAAGCGAACCGAATTCAATGAATAGACGGACAAACGAAAAATACTTGCTATGCTTCATATAAGGAAAATACCGAATCAAGTAAGAAGCACGTAATTGCACTTTGCTTCTTGAGAGGCTTCGTCTCATCGACAATGTCTTCGAAGGTGCTTACATCGAGTTGTTGATGTGTTACTTCTTATTGCTGCGCGACGCGTTTTACCGCTTTTATTATACGCGCTTGCATCATGCCTGCATCTACAGCTTCATCATTTACTTACATTTACTTGATTCTCCTACATTTTTTAACCTTCTTATGCGTTTCTTACGCTTTGCGGCACTTTTTCGTTTACACGTTTGCAGCTCGCGTGCGCATCGCACTTGCTTTTGTAATTTAGTCAACTAATGACACTCAATGTGGAAAATTATTGGTTGTGTTTGAAATGACAGTTGCGATAGTTGAGAATAAAAATGTTTGTAATTGAAGATAATGCACAATATAAAGAATAACTGTGCACAGAAAATTTACTGCAGGAAGGTTGATTATCAAACGCCTAATTTAGGTATCATTATTAGAAAATTTATGACAATAACTGATAAGTAAACTAAATAGAACCATTCTTTATCTTTAGTTGCGTATCACTCAATAATTCATATTCATTGCTCGAAGACGTTTCAGATTTATGTGTTTTTAAATCGCTCTCATAAATATTTAGTATCATAAAATTATCATAAACTATAATAAAAGAGCATATGCGTAACTAAACAGCCATATTTCTTTCGTCTTTTGTTCTTAGCAAAAGTTTAAAACTAAATAAATCAGCCGCATATTACGAGTAATTCAATCGGATTTAATATGAAGGAAAGAAGTTTACGTTATAAAATTTATATAAAGCGCACTCTATAAATTATAAAATATCATAACAACTTATAATAATAAGCAGTGCGAAAACATGATTACAGAACCAAATTTATGCGCTGTTAATGCTGTTCTTGTATGGTTTTAAACGGACAGCGCGCTTCGCTTATCCATGCTGTGGATCTCCTCACGTGTAATCACCAATTATATGGATGCTTTAACATAATAACATCCACTTTGCACTGGAAAGCATTCGCAATATAGGTAGTTACATGAGTGATATACAACAACAGACTGGTATTTGCTAATAAATTCATGTAACAAATATAATAACAGAAACCACAGCCACTATAATTTCCTGATTAAATTAATTCATTACTTGATTTGTAATTTACGCCTATTAATCTCTACCTAAATAAGCTTTTGTAATTAATAAATTAAGTTAATTTACTATCCGGATATCTAAAGAATTTGTTGATTTAATCTTCTGGACACTATGTATTCAACACAGAAGAAATTCTCACAGAAGAAATTCGTTAGTAAATACTAATAATTGCTTAATTAAGTAATTTATTTAACAACTTATTTCTCACTTAGAAATTAAATCTGTCTAACTACGCGTAATAATTATATCCATTAACGTATTAAGCGTTTAGAAAGATTAGGTTTGAAATACTTCAATACACTATGCTACTTTGTTGGCAAACTCAGAAATATACGCGAATAATACAAGCAAACATTCGACTCGAAGTACTTAAAATGAATGAAAAACGTGCGTGTTATTAATTTATTTATAGCTCGCGTTCGCCTGCATTTGCTAGACGCTTTCAGCTACTGCAACTGCTGCTGGTAGCGATGAACAGAAGCAAAGAGAAGAAGCACATGCAACGTGACTCACAAGAAATTTCACAAGAAAAATGCCAAAATTATACACACTTGCAATAAGTACTTCCAATTATAAATTTGTTCTAACATTGTACGAAATGTGTTTTTAATCATGCATAATGCGATATGCACACAGCAATTTATTGCAATTAATAATGCGACTTAGCCAAACAAATTGTTGCCGTATTTAACATGTTGCACTCGCATGTGCAACAATAATAAATCTTTTCGCATGTGCCATTCGCCTGCTTTGTATGTACGTACATACATGCAACGTCACATGAAAGTTTTTCACCTTCGGTTGTGTTTTTCTTTCATTTTTCATTGTATATTTTCTTGTATGAACTCTGTGACATTTTCACAGTTCGGCGAAAAAGCAGGCGCACAGAAGCGACATGCAACTTCACAAAAGACCGTTTTTAATAGATTTCTAGATGGAATCATTCGCTGAATACGATTCCATGTGAACTTCTTAAGAATGGACTCGAAATCTTTGGGTCATTAAATTTTCCCATGTTCTAAAAATACACTCGTACGATTTGTGTGTTTTAAGAAAAAAACTAACACGCAAAGTTGCTTAATTCATTAATTTGCTATGAATTATTCTATGCAACTTTAAAAATATATTTTAATTTTTGACTCGCTATAAAAAGAATAGTAGAATACTTCACGCTCTTCGGCTATTACTGTCAAGATAAACGCTCCACTAAAACCTGATTAGTTATAAATTACGCGCGCATGCCAAACACGAAAGGAGCATTTCCTCATAGAGCACAAAGTAGCATGGGTTGATGAACGATTAGGAGTCTAAATTTAACGAAAAAAATAGGATAGGGCAAAGGGGTCGAGTACCAGCACCTGGTCCGTCATCCAACACCCATTTCCGCTATTTTTACGCGCATGTGCGCACCCGACGCCGGCAATCAAACAAAACCAACAAGAAATGCAGCCAAATGCTTGCAATGTGCACAGAGGAGAATGGAAGTGGCACACATAACAATAGAATTTATATGTAAGTAAACAAAAACGTATCAGGAATTCAGTCGCCTCTTAGTTTTATTCTTCGCGTGTAAGAATGAGTCAAGAATAAAAGGAAGCCAGGCAATTATGCATGCGATTCGATTCAAGCGTATTGTGTTAATTTCCGCAACGCGTCTAACATTTTAAACTAAAAACGAGTAAGATAAAGGGTCCTCAATGAAAATTATACCTGCTACTCTTGTGCTTTTTAATAATACAATAGTGTAGTTAAAGCTCACTTGATATTCAAGTTGCTACCTGAGACGGGCGCACTTCTTGAAAGCGTGTTTCAGCACCCGAATTATAACGAGGAGCGAGCGAGGTTTCAAATTTAAGTACGGGTTTAACAAGACCTATGGAAGGTGTTGACCCATATTAATATATTGAGAGGTACACCTTTAAAGTTTGTAGTAATTAAACGTTTCAAGAAGGTGTTAAACACTGTTTTTTCCTTTTGTTTCGAAATAAACTTTTCATCTTAATTTTTATAAATTTGAACCCACATTTTCTTCGACATTTTTATTAATGAACTTCCGGTATGTTTATGACGCATTTGTATATATTACGCTTGTCTGACTTCGTATACTAAACATTTGGAAAAAGTGTGCAAGTTTGCGAGCACGAGAAAAACGTCTTAATGCTTGTTGACATTAATGATGAGGAAACACATGTTTGCAATAAAACGTCATGAGCACAAGAAGAGAAACGCCCGCTGAAACTTTTTTATTAAGCAGCGCGCGATGAGCGAAGAAAAAGCACATTTGATAAAACTGATACATAATTTGTCGTCTACGGGAACAACCAAGTCTTCTTCTTCTTCGTCGCCGTCATCGTGATCTTCTATTTCTTAACGTACAGTCGAGCAATAAAACCACAACTGGCTCCTTTATGCTCGGTGATAGAACGCGCATCTCATCAAGTCATTCATGCATCGTGCGCCCTCCTTTTTAATTATATTAATTGCTCCCATTAAACTAAATAAATTTTTCGTGTGTTAACTACACTTTTATCACTCTCACCAACTTGCGAACAAACAATAAAAGGATTGGAATGTTGAAAAGGAGACGGAATAAATTATCATCACATAAAAGGCAAAATAAAACTTTTGAAGCTTTTCGCATTCTTGGATGCAATATTTTGCGATCGTTTAACAAAACGCCTTCGGGGCGCAGAATGTTTATTTCACTTTTACTCATTCAAACAATAATATGCTTAGCTTTTTTGCGCACACGTATAATAGTTAGTTGAAATTGCAGATTGCAATGCGATGCACGGTTTCAGTTTACTGAAGAGCTTACAGCGCATAACGGAGCGTCGCATTATTTTAACAAAAACACGACGCGCGGCATTGAAATGCAATCGCATGCACAATGCAGACGATACACAAAGAGAAACGGATTGGAAGTAAATAGACAACAAGAGGAGTTTAACGCATTGCGGTTTTAATTTACTGATTAAATACAGCAATAACAATAATCACATAAGTACTTAATCAAAATTTTCATGTTTTCTGCTAAATTAAATTCTATTATTTTTTTAGCAACAGTAAAACTCTTAATAAAGCTTAATTATTTGAATGAATAACTGCAAATAGCGACAATAAAGCAACTGAATTTGGAGCATTCTCAAGCAAAGAATGAAAACGTTAAAGAGTAACTGCATAACAAGATCGAATAAATACGCAGACAGTTTGCGCTTCTTTGTTTAAGAAGACATAAGTGGGCGCTTGTTTAGCATTCAAAGATCAATTCGGAGAAGCGAAGCCGAAGAACAACAGATGGAAGAGCAATTTCTTATTACGCATGCACTTGAACTCTGCAGTCTTCCTCGTTCGTGTTCGCGTTTTTCGTGCTTCACCATCTCGATTAATTTATTGTTTCGCGTGATTGATATATCTATCTCGTTGGGAGCAGATTGATGAATGCATTTGTGCATTACATTCGTTAGTACCATGGGCGAGTCATTGCATTGCATCGCGCATGAATTGCAAATGCAATAAATTAATCACATCGTCTGAATGAGACTCATTGTTTATGGCTTTCTCCAACTAAAGGGTTTCTCTTCTTCCTCTGGCTCATTCTTGCTTATTAAGGGACAAGGATTTTATTGGAGGTTTGAATTCGACTTTAAACTTTGTTTCAATAATTAATTTGTTCATTTATTTGGTTTTAAATTATGATTAGCTAATGCGGTACAAATTTGATCATCAGTTATTTATGTGCTATGCATATACATCAAGAGACCTCTGATGGATGCATGATTGCATTGTGAGAAATCAACCGCTGCGTACTGACAGCAGACAATCATTAACATCCCAGCAAAGCAACCGGATTCATAGTCAAACGTGCGCAAGGTAATCATCGACTCTATAGTGCGTGCCGTCTTATTATGTCAATCGCACTTTAATGACATTGTGTCACTCGCTTCCAATAAGCATTTGGAGACGTTCTAAGCTTTGCTCCAAAGCATTAAGACTCACTCATCTCAACTCGATTTGTTCCTTGCTTGCGCAACGCACTCGAGTCATTAGTAAATCCTGGCACACAAATTAATTATGTGCTTAGGAATTTAACACTTTCAACTGCTTAATTGAAATTGAGTAAATACAATGGATGAGCATTTAATATTTATGAGAGAGGCGGCGGCTGCAACGGCCATGAACTGAACGAAACCAAATTTTCGTTAGGTTAACAACATTTATGGCTATAATTACCACAAAATAATTGATGTAGGTGGATAATCGTAAATTATATTGATTGAATAATAAAACTATACAAACATATAATGTTTATTCAGCAACAAAATATCAAACAAAATATAAAAGTGAGTTGGAGAAAATTTTTATAGTATAATCAGATAAATTTTATTCGATTTCATTGAGCAATCAATAAATTTTGGGCTAATATGTTGAGGTAAAGGTTACACAACCATCCTCTAAAGGTTATATTTTATTAGAATCGTCGTTATTGGTTACACGCGAACGTAATAAAATTTTGTCGCTTGCATGCAATTAAAATAGTAATTTTGTTGTTTCAGGGAAACGACATGTGTGTACGATGTGGAGGTGGGCTTCAGGAATCGAATGAGTGGCATGCGTATTTTCGCGGCCAGGTCCTAGACGGTATCCTCGTAGCACGCGCGCTGGTTGTAAGCCAGAACAACCCTCGTCCTTGTAAAATCAATAACATTATCCTAGAGTGCGCGCGCGACGCACACAGCCGGCGCGCACGAACCAACCCTATGCGACTCGGCTGGCGGGTTCGTTTACAATCGGCGCCCGAAACACCCACGGCCTCCCCGCAGGACGTGAGACAAGGAGGGGTGAACATGCAGGTTTAGAATGGACGCGGCGAATCAATGTGCACACATTTCGCCGCCGCTGGATCGTTTCTCTACTTAAATGGGGGTGGCAAACACCACTTACGTTCGGGCCGCAAATATGTCGAGTATAATATTCCAATGTTACGCACTAAATTTAGAAATGAAATCCGCACCAAACAACACACCACACACTCGCACTCCTCAGGTCCAGAACCTCACGCGACGCGCCGCACTAGTGTCATTATTCGGTGTTCGCGACGATGGAATGGGGTCACACTATCTCCTCTATCCTGCTGCAACTTTTTCAGTCAGCCTTCCTCGCAGAACCAAACAGATCAGGACGAAGCGTGCGAGGACTGACTCGACGCACACGCAGCGTTTCACGAACTGATCCTCCGTTGCCGGCTGAATCTCTTCGTTCGCTAGTTGATGCGGATGCTGGTCGGATGCAGCATCTCCTCCTCCGCCACACGCACTCTGCTTTAAGTCGCGGTAGTCTCGCGCGCGCTCAGCTCGATGAGAGCGCCTCGTTCGAATACGATTGTCGGAGATGGATGGAGTTTGCTGTTTGCCAGCAGTCGACTCACTCGACACGCAACGTGCTCGTACAACTCCGTGGACGCAGCGAGGAGCAGTGGACTAGCACCGTTCCCAACGCGATCGTCGTATGCGTGGTCCTCGTCGATCGTCCAGACCAATTTGGCGCACGTTTGCGCCGACAGCGACGCCCGCGACGCTCTCCGAACCTTCCCGATGGAGGGCTTCCCGAGCGTCGTTTATTCTATGCGTCGGGTCGCATAGGGGCGCGGGGTGGAGAGTTGGAGGACGCTTGTCTAGCTGCATGTGCATTCCATGTGCATTCACACCAAAGGTTTCAATGTGCACGGCCAGGCTTTTGGGGGAGACATTCTCGCGCCTGCAATACTTTGGCTTCCCTGAACGGCAAACTTTCACGCTATTGAGATTTGCGGCGCGCAATACAATCTCGGGATTTGCGTTAGGAAAAGATTGCTCCAAGGCTTTTGAAAATTATAAATTATAATCAAATCTCGATGGAGCTTAAGTTCCTTCACAACTTTTCAAGTCTTTTGCAACATTGAGATATCAAGGGTTGTAATTGAAGACACTTGTCTTTGACGACAAAGCGAGTCACATTTAGAGGTCCCCTACTCTTTTAACAATTTTAATCTTGGGCGGTCCGGACAGTGCAACCTTTTTGAAATTGCAATCATAAATTGATTACAATTGCCCAGATGGCTTTGAATGGGTTTGATCTTCGCGAGCGTGTGCACCCTTATACATTCCGGAAACACACACGCATCCAAGCCTACAGCCCTAGCTGGCATCCCATTTCCCCCCTCTTGGTGTCGCCTAGTCCGGTATTTACTTCACGTACGACTTGTTGAAAACGAGCAGCAAAAGCAATAAACAATCACCCCACTAGAACCTAATGATTATTATGCACATGGGGGGTTTGGAAACCTCAACGCCGCAGACTGCAAATATCCATATCCTCGATCCGGAAAACCCATGCGCGGAAAATCCACAAAGTGTCGTGCGTCGCGTTCGCGCACTGCGGTTGCAACATTCGTGCTAAGTCTTGTGCCGAATGGAACCATGTGATCCTCACAGAATTACAAGTCTGTAATTAATCGGATTAATATAGGATTCGTGTGCATTCCAGGGATAATAATATCCTAATGAATTTTATGAGTTCCTATTTGATTTAATTTTATATTACATTGGGAATTACATTATTATAACTCATGTAACAAATTGAGACAGTTCAAGCGACAAGGATAATGAAGAAAAGCGGCAAAAAACTAAAACAAAAGCAGTTAAAATCGAAAACCAAATAAATCCTTTCAACCGTTAAACGCAAATAGAGAAAATCAATTGGTCTTGGCTCATCGTCTTGTTCATCTTCATCACGCTCGGCCATCATCAACCTATCATTATTGACACCGTGCGTGGTCTGAGGCAAAGAGGAAATCGAAGAAGAACAAGAAAACCAAGCGCGCAACCACAAAATGCTATAAGGATTTGTTAACATTATTTGCGTTGCGCGTGGAGCGTAAGAGCAAGAAGTCAAAGCTATTACTCAAACAAGGCGCTTTCGGCGGCGGCATCGCGCTCAATAACTCGTTGATGACTTAGTGTGTTTACGCACATACATATCAGACGGTTCTTTCATTGAATCGCTTAGAACACAATGTAGGTATTAATACACACATCAAACGCAATAGGCTTGTGTGAAGAGCAGCTGATTATCGTAAACATTGCGGGGCAAAGATGGAGAGAGTCAAACGGCGTTCGCAATTAACGCGCGCCCGTGACTGACGGAAATTAGGTATTCGACCATAAGAAAACCGCAGCGGCTCGGCTGTTGTAAGCGAACGGGATTGGAAAATCGGTGAGAAGCGAGCACTGTTGCTCTCTCCGGCATTATCAGAATGCGAAAGGTCACATACACGTTCACAATGCCCGATCATGAATGAATAATTCGTCCCAAAAAAAGAGAAGAGAATCGCACATTCAGATCTCATGCTCGTGTTTGGGCTCATTGCAAATAACTGTGCTCGTTTTACACAACTGAATAACTGAATTTTACTTGTGCGACTTGATTAGTTAATTAGAGTTTCATACATGCACTGACTAATTAACTTTAATAATACCCACAATTTTCTTCCCCACACTTTCAAGATAAAGTAACAATAAAACACAAAAATTTTAAAAATCTGACGCTATTTGATGTTGGAAATGTCTGCAGATTTTTATTGATACTAATTTTTCATGGATTGTATCAATCAAATCAGAGATATTTCTGCTTATATTCTGTTTTTCGTAAAGGTTAAAATCATAATCATTATAAAAATAAAGTTTTCATACGCATAAAG